>CM041779.1:202345392-202665913 GCA_023374045.1 Limonium bicolor | reverse complement strand
ATACATCCATGACTGGTCTTGTTTTGATGAAGAGCTTGAATTTAGATGAACAATGGTACAATTTTTTTTTCATTTTGGACTTATATACTAAAAACTACAACCATTTAAAGTTAATATAGTAAAAAGGCAGCCCAGTCAGCAATACAGTCCAGTCAGCAGCTGACTGGGCCTGTCAAATCACTGTTCCACACCTAACTTGGTGCGGACAGCCTGTGGCATAGAATTTGTAAGAGTGTGTCTATGCCTCTAGTTATGCTAGCTACATGTGCTAACATATTCCTACTCACAAGACCTATATCACTAGGGATCAATGTCATATCTCAAGAAACCTCCTTAACTTTTTCCTCAACATCAACACATATTACATCTCCTAACACCACTTATACTTTAATTAGTTCTTGTTCCTCTTGTATAACAACCTCTTATACCTACTCACACATCCACCAACATATCTCCACCACAAAGCCCACCTCAACACATAAATTCTTAACTTTGCCACCCTTCATACCTAATCCATACTCACTACAACTAAAACAAATAGACTAAACCCTCTAACTCGCCAAGATAGCACTTTAACGTGGATGACATGCCATCAACTTCATGATATTGCTACTGAATCCACTGATATAGTAAACAAACCAGAATTTACTCAACATATGAAATATGTAGAGTGCATGGAAACAAGCTATGTAACAAGATTAAGGCTTCAACTTGAATATGAAGTCTATGGGGTAAAATGGGGCTTAAGATGAAAAGGTGAGCAAATGGCTCTCTACAACGCAAAAAGCCATACTAGTGGCACAAATGTGTGCTTAAACCTATGATGTTGACTACCAAGAAACTCATAGTTCTATGGTAAAGCTATCTAATATTACAAGTGTACTTTATCTTTCCATCTCTTTTTGATGGGTCATTACACAAGTTGATGTACAAAATGATTTCTTACATGGAGAATTAGTAGAATGTATTCACACATATAAAAAAACCTCTTGGCTTTCAAAATCAAAAGTTTCTTCATTATGTAGGACAACTATAGAAAACCCTTTATGGTTTCAACCAATCTTCTAGGGCCTAGTATTCCAAGCTAAGTGTATTTCTAATTAAATTTAGTTTCACCACATCTCTATGTGAAAGCTCTCTATTTATAAGCAAACACAGCAAGGACCTATTTTCTGTTCTTGTTGATGTAGATGATATTCTACCTACAGATACATCTACTTTGACAATTGAGAAACTCATCCAAACACACTCTCAACATTTTCATATTAAGAATCTAGGTCCTTGGAAGCATGTTATAGGCATTGTAGCTATGAGATTCATGCTTGGCTTGACCTATGACAAATTTCATTGTTCTTTGTTCCTAGAAAATCAAAGGCATTTGCTTAGATATTCCACAACTGATGTTTGGCCATGACCTCATGACATCCATCTCGTCCCATAGATTTTTTTATATCATGGTAAGGTAGGTCAAAACATTTTTTTATTCCTTCTTTATCTCGTTCGCCTGTTTCTTTAATCAAGGAGTAAACCCTACTTCTAATGTTTTTAGGATCGCGGTCCTACCGTAGGATCGTAATGGACCCCTAGAATCAGATCGTGGGATCGAATCGTAGGATCGAACAACCCTACAAAATTTAATAAATAAAATTTCATAGTTCATGCAATCCCGCTTTTTATAAAATTTCAATAAGAAAGAGCATGAGCCAACCTAAAAAACATATAAATTTTACAAAAATAAACCATGAGCAAAGATAACATATAGTTTCTTAATTTTAAGAAATCCTTAAGTAAGATAATACTATTAAAACATCAAAACATTAGTATGTGAAATCACAAATCCCATAATTTTATTCTTAAAAAAAATAATGTTAGATCTGATACATATCAATCAGCTGGGACTGTCAGACATGCTTCAACATGTATGTTGCAGCGAAATGATGTTTCAGCCTATAAATACCCATACACACAATGTTGCAATACATGCACTTACTTTTTTAGTAGCATGATCAACCTCAATACCTTGTTCCCATCCTGGATTTGATCTATTACTAGGAGCATTTTTCCTTCTACCTACAACATAACCTCTTGGTCCAGCTCCAACCAGAACTTGAAATTGCTGCTTTCCAGCTTCAGAACTTAAAAGTCCCGCAACATGCTCTGTAATAGAAGATGATAAACAAATTAAGTAATTATCATTTAACCACTAGCTTTATCAGATTTCAAATATGCAATTAATCCAGTATTTTGCCACTACGATTGACATACACTGCAGTAACGCTAGTGTCTTTGCATCATGATAGTCAACAGAAAAACAGAACCATTAAACTATTGTAGTAACATTAAATTATAATCAGATAGCAGCCAAACAGATTCTGGTCAATTATAACACTGTAATATGCTAGATATTCAGATTAACATTTAGTTTGATAAAAAAAACAATTGTTAAATAGAAACCAATTGTTTACTGTTGTGATGTTGTTTGTTGTTGTTTTCTGGTTGAACGAAGAAGAAGATTGAAGTTGTTGTGCTGCTGTTCGATTTAGGGTTAAAGCTGTTGTGTTGCTGTTCGTTTTGCTAGTTGAACGAAGAGTATTGAAGCTACTGTGCTCCTTCGCTTTGTTGGTAAAACGAAGAGGATTGAAGTAGTTGCTAGCTTTGCTAGTTGAACGAAGAGGATTGAAGCTGCTGAGGTTGCATGAAGAGGAAGATTGAAGAAGTTAGGGTTATAATGAGGAAATACGAGTTAAGTCATTAGGTGAGGACGTGATGTGATATCAGTGAATAAGATAAAGCTCATTTTATGTTTTTTTATATATTTGTACGTTGTAAAATGAAGGATAAATGGATCGGTGTTGGGTCGCGATTCTGAACGATCCCACCAATCCTACCCGGTCCTACCACGATCCTACCAAATTCCGAGTTTGGCAGCGATCCGAATCGAAACTATGAGGTGGGATCATAGGATCGTACGATCCTACGATCCGAATCATGATTTTATGAACATTGCCTACTTCTACCAGCTTGTTCAAACCTTTCACAGAGTTGGTTTCAAATGTTAGCTAGTATTGCGGTGAAAAATATTTTCACTTATATCCTTTCCAAACAAGCCAAATCCATGCATGTAACACCCCAACCCGAAACTCCACAACCTGTACGATGATAGCTCCCAAAGATAACTGGAAATGCAGCGGAAAATATATACATAACAACGGGTGTGCTACAACACCGTTAGTCACCCATATGACTAACAAGGCTAACTCCAATATAACTTACAAATGATACGGTCTGAGCGCTGAATACAAACCGCTTAACATAACAAAACCAATAATAAAAGTACAGTACTGTAAAATGACACTGGTAGTAATAATCCCCTGTCTTAATTCTACCCCACCTACACTTGGTCGGGTAATCTCTTCTTTCTTCAGGTACCTGGAAATGGTTAGCCATGAAACGGCTCAGCAAAATAATTGCCGGTATGAAAAACGTGCAGCCCATAAGCTACTGGGCCACACTAACTATTTTGTCGAATACATGCAAGTCATTTTTGTAAAGCTGTAAATAAGCATCATAACATAATCATAACAAGCACCCATACAAGGATAACAATATCACACAGAACAAGACTTCAGAAGGTCAAGTTAGATGTTCTGGAATAGCTTGATAGTAGTCAGATCCTCACAATGGGACTAACATGTATATAAGAGTACCTCACAGCAGTGGAGGTATAGTGACCTCGTTAAACTCCATCTTCATAGAGTAAATTGGTCAAGTATGATAAACCCTTAGACGAGATGGGACTCTCATACAAGTAGGTGGGTAATAATTCCCTCAGAAGATAACGTAGTTAACTCCTGTACTAACAGTGGTGGGTATCGTACCCTCGAGAGAAGTGAAGTCTTCCTCTTAACTTGAAATGTTCCGGTACGGTCCCGGTGAGTGGACAAAATGCGCACCCAAAACTCCCGTCGCGACATAAATTGAATAGGAGACGACCTGTGATAGGTACAACTCCTGTAGCATGCATGGCCAGATCCAACTGGGCTCCTCGTTCTCGTGGTATAGAATTGTTAGGTGTCACACAAGGACGTTAAACAAGAACACAATGTGTATTGTCAGTTGTCACGTTTAGGACAACGACGTTTGTTATAAAGTGAAGTTAGTGAGAAACTCGAGTACAAGTTCTCGATATAATAATACGCAGGTATTTAATCCACTGGTAACGTAGTGTTGTATGCGTGGGACATACACGTTATAGTTAGTATCATTCACGCACATAAAGCGACACAATAGTGCACAAGCGAATACAACATTTTTTTATACAATTATCTTGGTCGTTAATTCAAACAACAGTTAGCACACAAGCCGGTGTAATCCGGTAGAGAGCAGACTGCAAGAATTCCATACCGTTCACCGTAGACTATACTTGTTTAATTCCCGGTCAACGTCTGGTCAAACATAGTCTTAGAATAGGATTAACTGAGAGTGTTAATTTATGTAACTCTCGTAGAATAATTTTATTGATTCATGAAACAATTTCCTCTTCGTTATTTCATGTGAGGTTTACTTCTTTACACTTAGGTAGTTTCTTCAACCTCTTACCCTTATTATTATTTAAGGTATTTATATATTTCCAAAACATGTAGTCCTAAATTATAAGACTTATATTGTGTGGTAATTTCTTTTAATTACCTTATGGTTGGTTGTATATCTTTGTAACACCCCTACTACGCACATAACACTACTTGAAATCGCAGCGGAATTTAAACAACTAAATAGTAACTAAACGAATGGTGCTACAACGCCGTCAACCACCCACGTGGTTAACAAGGCTGAATAAATACAAGTGTACCGGTCTGATGATCAGACTCCCGAGCATAGAACTAATAACCATATATATACATTAACAAAATACCGAGTGTTTACATACATCCTTCACTATTAACCATCACTGTAAACGTTCATAACCAAATATATAACGCCACGGGAGCAAAGGCGCATCCCGGGCCAACATCCAAAAGTATTCAAAAGTAACCCTGCATCCTAGGATCTAAAGCCACTCCGCTTCTTCGATCCTCATCCTGCAGTATAGAAAATATGGATCCCCCGAGGGGGGTCAGCAACCCTTGGCTGGTATGGTTAACGCGCAGCCCATCGGCTACCGGGATGCGCGCAAACTAATTGTCATGATGACATGGCATTCATTTTAAAACACACAACTTATACATATATATCATAACATGGGTATTGTACATGACATCACACACATCACACGATAACAATTCCTTTTAGGAAGAGAACCAACACAGTTAGTCCCCATTGAGAGCCTAGAGAATGTTGCCATGCTCATGCTAAGCTCGTTACATAACTCGTTACCGTCCTGTTAGATTGAACGGATAACTTAACACAAGGCGCCCCGGATATAATGATCCAAGCCCACCGAAATAACACATAGTATGACCCTGTGGCCCGACGTGAGTCAGTAAAATTGCCTTGGTTAAGCTAAATGGAAGGTTGGAAACCAAATTGGAAAACAACCATAACATACAAAGAGAATCGAACCGGTTATGACATCGACTCCCATACTCACACGCGTGGCCGAACAGACCGGACTCCTCACTTCCCCCGTTAGCACTTGTCAGCAGTTCATTATTGAACTCAATACACAACACAGTAAGGTCAAGTCTTGTTAGACACACACAAGGGAAGAGAGAGTCATACTTATCAACATAATAATATTTAACAACTGTAAACTCTTTACATGGTTTAATCTTACTAAGTCATAAACACACAGAAAACAAACAACACACAAGCCGGTGTAAACCGGTAGGCAACAGATTGCAAGAAAACCATACCTTGGTCCTTGCCTCGATTGATTTCCTCCGTAGGTCACTCCTATACACGATTAATAACGTCGGTTAATTATTTATTTAACTCCAAACTTACTAAATGTTTAACATGATTGTATGACATGTTTTTAATGTCTAACTTACCCTAGGTTACCTTCATTATACCCCTTAGGGTTAACTACATTAGACACATTCTTTTCTGTTTTTTTTATAAGTTTTGGTATGTCCGACCCACCGTCCGACCCACAACTGGGTCGGACCCTTCCAGTGGTTTTCGGGTTTGGAAAAACTTAACTTGTCCGACCCATGTCCGACCCAACCTTCTGGGTCGGACCATTCCAGAGAATTTTATCGACCTTAGAACATACATGTCTGACCCACGTCCGACTCACTCGACTGGGTCGGACCATTACAGAACTTTTACCGACTTACAAAACACACCCGTCCGACCCACGTCCGACTCACTCGACTGGGTCGGACCATTCCAGAACAGTTTCCGTCTTCCAAAACATGACCGTCCGACCCATGTCCGACCCAACCTTCTGGGTCGGACCATTCCAGAACAATTTCCTGACGTCTAACAGAGGCTGTCCGACCCAAACTTGGGTCGGACCCCTGGGTCGGACGCCACCTAAACTTGCCCAAACTTTGTCAAATCTTCACCAAACTTCTCCTAAAGCCTCTTAATGTTTCCTAACAACATTTGGTACACTTATGTCCACATACAACATCCCTGAAACTCATTTTCTAATTCCTTAAGCCCTTACTCATTTCCTTGTAAAAATCCTTAACACTTATAACATTTTATACTAGGTTTCTAAATGGTGTTTCTCACCTATGATAACTACTATCCCAAAATGCTTTCTCCTCGTCTTAACATCATCTCTTAAGCATTATTTCTTACCAACCTAAACCCTAGTTGATGTCTAAGTCCTCTTGTTACCTAGAACAACTTAAGACATTATTTCTTCTCTTGTAAAACACTTAGTCATTTCCTAACACCTCTAATTCACCAAGCCTTACATTAACACCTAGACTCCTTGGGTATTTTCTAAATCTTGACATGGGTTCTCCTAGAACACTAAGCCTAAACACTTTGTTTTCTCCATTACACACAAGAACACCTAAAATCACCAAGAACACTCTCATACACAAAACTTCACTCAAATCACACTACATCACCACATAATGCATAATTTAAATTGCATGGCACTTAGGCCCTTAAAATGCATGGCTCTTAGGCCCTTAAAGTGCATAACTCTTAAACACTGAATTTCCACAATATATGCCTTTGACCTGCAAATACATACAACGAGACATAAGTTCTTTTACTAGTCTCCTTGAGAACATTTCACTAGGTCATTTACCATTTGCTCTTTAGGTAGTTTTAACAGCATTATAAGCTCATTTCTCCTAAGGCATTAAACTACATTAGGTTAGTACATTTACCTCTTTTCCACACAAACTCCTTTCTTGTTTAAAATCGGCTAGGTACTTGATTCCTTGTCAACTACTAAACAATATACAAGCATTGAAATGAGTATGCAAGCTCCAAGCTTAAACTCATTGTAAACCCTAGTTTTACATTATTTCAAAATATTAATGTAGTTGTTTTACCTTGGTCTTTGAAGAGAGTTTGAATATCTATGAAGAGAGGACTCCACCTAGTCCTTGAAAGGTTGGAATGAAGCTAAAACAAGGCCATATAAAGAGCACCCTCAATAGGTATTTTCGGTCAACAACAAAACATGGAGGAAATGTAGTTTTTATTTGAGATTCCTTACCTAGAAGCAAAGGAGTAATAATATGTAGAAATACAAGCTCAAGCTCCTTCAATGGTGGAACTCCATGGCACCGAAATGGTGGTCTTGAAGTTTTAGAAGATGAGGAAGAGCTTGATGAGACTAAGAGAATGGTGGTGTTTGTTTTGATTTGGTTAAGTGAGCTAGATTTTACAAGAGATCAAAGAAGGGGTTTAATGGTGGTGGTGTGTATTACCGTGGAAGGAAGGAAGAAGAGGTTGAAGAGAGTGTGGAGCCGTGTGAATACAAGGAAGAAATGAGAGAATGAGATAGACTTACTTTTTGAAGATATTTGTAGTTAAAAGTAAAAGTAGTTTATTTAGTTATCATTATTTACTTAATACATTTACAAGAGAGTGGTGAGTCACCACACTTAAGAAAACCGGCCCCCATTAGTACTTAGGGGTAATATAGTCTTTATTTGTCAATTTAATTACTTATACAAACATATGTTACAAAATAGCTTATTAAAATCACTATTCATGAAAACAAGGCACTTAGAAGTGAAATTTTTGATTTCCCATTGATATAGACCTCCAAATGTGATACTATATAGTACACATGTTAATTAAAGAGTAATGATGGACATCTAGCCATTCAAAACTCATTTACAAGACAATTTTTCAAAAATGTGCTTTAAGACTCCTTAAAGCACATTTGATGTTTTAACTTGTTTTCAAGCTTGGTTTTCTTTGGTAATTGGTTTAATATGTTCATTAGTATATAAATGAGGCCTTGGTAAGTTCATTAGGTCTTAACCAACCTCAACCCAAGCTTAGAGCACATTTTGGCTCTTATTGACCTTAAAGCACATTTCATATTTTCTTTTGTTTAAATTTGTTTACTAATGTTTCTAAGACTCTTTTTAGTCTTAATATACCATATTTAAATGTTTAAACAATATAACTAGGTTTGGGGTATTTCAATCTACCCCCCTTAAAAGAACTTTGTCCCCAAAGTTCATACTTCCACATATACTAAATATTAGAACATGGAAACACATATCAACAACACTTCCATATCACATTAACAACATCTTTACATCACATCGGACACATGGTCCAAACAACAAAACATCACGACATCATTCAGACTCAGCGGTCTGTAACATTGACAACATAACAACACAACACAGACAATGTATCCAAATACATGTCATACACATAACCGAAACGGCTCTACCCCCCTTAAATAGGGGTACACCCCGTACCCTATACATACGAACACTAAGAAGTAAACAATGACGGGTACTTCGCCTTCATCTTATCTTCCAGCTCCCAAGTGGCCTCCTCAACGTCCTGGTTAGACCAGAGAACCTTCACCAGTCTCACAGACTTATGGCGAGTGTCTCGAGTCTTAGTGTCCAGAATCCGTACCGGAGTCTCCACTGATCGCATAGTCGGCTCTAAGGTTAGCCTTTCAGGCTGAAGTACATGAGACAAATGAGACATATATTTCTTCAACTGGGACACATGAAATACATCATGTACCTTGCCCAGCTAGGCGGGTAAATCAAGTCTATAAGCTACCGGGCCGATCCGCTCCGTCACAACATAAGGCCCCACATATTTTGGGCTCAACTTGCCTTTCTGGCCAAAACGAAATTCTCCCTTCATGGGGGATACCCTCAAAAATACCTGATCGCCCACGGCGAACTCCAGGTCACGTCTGCGCACATCTGCGTACGACTTCTGTCTATCCTGAGCTGTTTTCATGTTAGCCCGGATCTGGTGAACTTCTGCCTGAACTTGTTCAAGATACTCTGGTCCTATAATGACCGTCTCACTCGACTCATCCCAGCATAATGGCGTGCGACATGGTCTACCGTACAAGGCCTGGAAGGGAGACATCTTGATCGATGCATGATAACTATTGTTGTAGCTAAACTCGATCAGATGTAACTTGTCAATCCAGCTGGTCTGAAAGTCAAGTGCACATGCACGTAGCATATCCTCAAGTGTCTGAATGGTGCGCTCACTCTGACCATCGGTCTGTGGGTGAAACGCCGTCCTCAATTTCAGTTCGGTACCCAATGCTTCTCGTGTAGACTTCCAATATCTGGATAAGAATCTGGTATCTCTGTCAGATACAATCGTTTTCGGTACACCATGATGTCTTACAATTTCTCTATCAAAGAGTTCTGCCAGTTTTGCCACTTTCCAGGTGTCCTTCATCGGAATGAATCGGGCCACCTTGGTCAGTCGGTCAACAACAACCCATATCATATTCAGACCTCCCCTTGTAGGCGGAAGCCCTACTACGAAGTCCATGGAAATGTCATGGAACTTCCACTCAGGCACTGGCATTGGCTGTACCATACCACCAGGCCGTCGGTGCTCAAACTTGACCTTCTGACAAGTGAGACACCTCAACACATAGTCATTCACGTCCTTTTTCATTCCAGTCCACCAAAAATATCTTTTCATACCTTTATACATCTTTGAAGCTCCGGGGTGAATCGAAGTAGTAGAACAATGGGATTTACTCAATATGCGCTCCTTCAACTCAGCGCTACTCCTAAGTATACACAGTCGGCCATTAAGCCTAATCAGGTCATCATCGTGGAGTCTGAAGTCGTACTTCTGACCCTCGAATGTGCCATCAATAAGCTTCTGTCTAATTTCCATCATGTACTGATCCGTCATCTGAGCACTCCGCACCTCTTCAACCAAGCCAGTATGAGAGACTAGCGAATGGAGAGAGTGTGCTCAGCGACTCAATGCGTCAGCTACCACATTTGCCTTACCCTCCTTATATTGCAGATTAATATTGTAGTCATTCAGAAATTCAACCCACCTTCTTTGTCTCATGTTCAACTCCTTCTGAGTGAACAAGTACTTTAAACTCTTGTGGTCAGAATAAATCGTCACACTTACCCCATACAAATGATGTCGCCATATCTTCAGTGCGAAGAAAATGGCCCCCAATTCTAAGTCGTGGGTAGGGTAGTTCTCTTCATGCTTCTTCAGCTGTCGGGAGGCGTAAGCTACGACCTTCCCGTGTTGCATCAACACACAACCCATACCCCTGCCTGATGCGTCGCAATAGACCTCAAAACCATCTGGACCGTCTGGTAGTGTCAGAACCGGTGCAGACGTCAGAGCATCCTTGAGACTCTAGAAAGAACTCTCACAGTCGACTGTCCACTCGAATGGTGCATCCTTTTTCATCAAGGAAGTCATCGGCTTCGAGACACTGGAGAAGTCCTTCACAAACCTCCTATAATAACCTGCCAGACCGAGGAAGCTCCTGATATCGGTAACTGTCTTCGGCCTAGGCCAGGTGCGCACTGCATCTATCTTTGCCGGATCAACAGCGATCTCGGCCTCAGAAATCACATGACCAAGAAATGATACTTGGTTCAACCAAAATTCACACTTTGAAAATTTCGTATACAACTGATTTTTGCTCAATGTTTGTAACACACTTTTCAGGTGGTTTTCATGCTCACCTCTCGATTTCGAGTATACAAGTATATCGTCGATGAAGACTACCACTGACTTGTCCAACTAATCTTGGAACAAGCGGTTCATTAAGTCCATGAACTTTGCTGGTGCATTTGATAAGCCAAACGGCATAATTGTGAATTCATAATGCCCATACCTAGTTCTGAATGCTGTCTTTTCGATATCACTGTCACGGATGGCAATCTGATGGTATCCGGATCGTAGGTCTATCTTGGAGAATACTGATGCTCCCCTCAGCTGATCAAATAGATCGTCGATGCGTGGTAAAGGGTAACGGTTCTTCACCGTAACTGCATTCAGCTCTCGATAGTCAATACACAGGCGGAGGCTACCGTCCTTCTTCTTCACGAAGAGGACCGGCGCTCCCGATGGTGAAACGCTAGGGCGCATGAACCCCTTGTCGAGTAGGTCTCTCAGCTGCTCCTTGAGCTCTGTCATCTCTGCTGGAGCCATACGATAGGGCGCCTTCACAATTGGTCCGGTACCCGGAACCAAATCGATCTCAAACTCCACTTCCCGTGCTGGCGGCATGCCCGGCAGTTCCTTAGGAAATACATCAGGAAACTCCGACACTACCGGCACATCTGGGCTAAACTCTGGATCTCTCTCTATGTCCTGGACATAGCAGAGGTATACATCGCTCCCTCGTCGTAATTCACGATACATTGCCATGGCGGTGATGATCTGAGTCGAAGGCTCCCTGGGCCTCTGGCGGTAAGATATGGTAACCCCAGATGGACTCCGAAGAAGCAGTCGATGCTCGGCACACCGGATTCTGCCCTTGTACCGCGCCAACCAGTTCATCCCGACAATCACATCAAAACCAAGTCCGTCGAACTCTATCAAGTCGATCGGAAACTCTTCACCTCTGATTCTTACAACAGCATCTCGGTGGTAGCGGGTGCACCTGATCCGCTCTTTCGACGGGAGAGTGACTAGAAAGTCTGGCATCTCATCACCGTCTAACCCCAGCCTCTTCGCAAAAGATAGCGAAATAAATGTGTGTGAGGCTCCGGAGTCGAACAAGATCGAAGCGTCGACGCCGTTGACTGGAAAGGTACCGGTGAGGATTGTGCCGCTCTTGCCGGCTTCTGCCTCATTGCAGACACTCAGTGTACCTCCCGTTCTGAGTGCACAGCCTAATTCATTGGCAAACTAATAAGTATTGGGTAACAACACGGTCGATACACTTCAATAACTCCACTTTATTCATTAACACACTCTTTTTACAACATTCATTGGCTTATATTGCGGTCGTGATTAACACTTACAACATCATTAATACACACTGGTTTATCACATCACATAATTATACAAGGCTTAAAACTGTCTGAAGGTCAAATTCAAACGTCCAGGTTTCATGTGTGTGGCATTGATCACTGCCGACGGTGCGGTATTCAGTTTGATCTTTCTGATGCCATGATATAGCATCCTTGACTGCCCACCCATGATTAACACATCTCCCGATTTCAACAATAGCTTCTTTGCGAGGTCAGCACGCTTCTGCTCGCCATACACAAACACTGCGGTATCACCAATGGACCAAGACACCACGGGTACTCCCTTACTTAGAGACTCGGGTGACTCGTCCTTGTCTTGGTGTAAACCTAACCGTCCACCTTTCTGGTAGAAGTTCACAATGCATAGATCTGCTTTCATACTTGGAATTGAATCCGTTTCAACTTGTTGAGCAATTCCCACGGCATGGTTAACGACCGCAAGGAACTCCTCAGGTAGACTTGGTACCGTTGCTCCGTCTTCAGCTCGCACTCCTTGATATGTCTTGGTGTAAGGGTTCCAGTCCTTACCCATGCACATCATCTTCAATTGCATTCTTGATCCGTTCGGGTATTTGGGTGTATAGAAACCTCCTGGTTTTGCTCCTAGTTCATCGCATCGCCTGATGATGTGGATTTGTGCTTCCGGTGTCAGGTATCCATTTAAAAGTATCATACCTGGCTGGATAACCTGACATTGCTCCATTGGAAAGTCGGTGATGTTGATGGTGGTTTCTTCAGGGTTTGGTGTGGGTGGGATTGGATAACATATATTGAAGGTTCCTTTAAGTTTAGAATTATCTAATTAGGTGACTTTCACACTATACTTTAATTATTTACATGGTTGTTCACTTAAACTCACTAACACACATGCATGGAATGCGGTATGCAAACACTTATGACATTCAACAGTTTAGGCGGTACATGGTCTAGAAGAGGGCCCTGGCGCCTCAGACCGGTCCACCACATTCAGGGCGGCCTTGCTGGACCCCGACCCCTTCCCCTTCTGGGACTCTGTGTACCTCTGATCTGGGGGTGGCTGATTCGCCGTCTTCTGGCCATCGGTGGTCGCAGTGGCCTTACCCTTCCATTGCCCCTTGGGCCTGTAGCTTCTACTATTCGGGTTCTGCCAGCACTCATAATCGCGGTGACCCATCTTCTTACAGTATCGGCACTGCACATCATTACCCTTGCAGTCCTTGCCGGGGTGGTCTCCGTTACACCACTTGCAGTAATAGTGGCGCTCCGGTCCAGAGCCCGTGCTAGCTGTTATCACAATACACAATCAATACTTGTTTCACAACTTATCAACATACACTTCAACTTATCACACAGGATTAGACAATTACCCTTAGGTGGGTAAGAACGTAGGGGCTTGGCCGCATACGCATAGGTGAGCTGCAGAGGCTCCTCAGCAGTGGTGGTCTGGGTCTGGCCCTTGCCACCCTGTTGCTGTCCTTTCTGGGACTGGGGGTATGACTTCTTCTTCTTTCCTCCCCACTGCCCTTACGTGCCTTGGCCCTCGTTCATAGCCTTGCGCTTGAGCGCACTCTCCTCGTCCCTCAGACGGACGGTGATCTCCACAATTGCAGCGGCATGATAGCACTCCTATATTTAGGGTGTCAGTTATGCCCCGCCAAGTAAATTCACATCACATTAACACATTGTACACACTTATTCACATTACACTGTAGTCCCATTACCTCCAAAGTGGTATATCCAGTAGGCCCCATGCCATAGCGTAGGCGATAGTTCAGTCCGTTGTAGAAACGGTTCACAAGGATCCGGTCTGAGTAACCCAGATCCGGTAGCAGGTGGATAAGTCCGATGAAGGCTGAGTAGTACTCATCTACCGTCATCTTATCCCCTTGCCTCAAACTGTCCAGCTCCAGGCGCTTGGCCTCTTGCACATGTATTGGGTAGTACTTGGCTCGCAGCAGAGCCGTGTACTCCCTCCAAAGAAAAGTCGGGTCGGCAACTCTACCCTCTCGTACTAGCTTCCACCAGCTTTGTGCTGAGCCCTTCAAGTAATATGCAGCAAGTCGAACCTTGACCTGCTCAGGTACTGCTAAGGTTTTGAAGGCGGTCTCCATTTCGGAGATGTACGCCTCGAGCATACGGGGATCGGTCTCCCCACTGAATGAGGGTGGCCTCAGATCAGCCAACACCTTGACCCAGTTGGTCTCTCGAGGCGGTGGCGGTGGTGGTAGTTGAACTCCGGGCGTTTGCCCCTGCTGTATCGCAGCTACAAGTTGGGGTACCATTTGGGCTACGGCGGCCGCTACTGCCTCAGCCATAACCTGAGCCGTAGTGTTCTCGCCCTGGTCACCCGTATCACCAGTACCGCTTCCGTGGCCTCTACCTCACGGTCTACCTGCCATCTGAATTCACATGAACATTTATTAGCACTGTGCTTGCACACTTATCAGTCCAACGGTTGTAACGCTTCCCGATAATAAGGTATCTCCACACTTAGTTAGTGGTTAACCTTTCCATAACTGTTCACTTAGGTAACTGTAGTTAGGTTTCCTAACTCGGTATATCCCTAAGCTCGGTATTCTAGTCATCAGAGCGATACTTCGCTCTGATACCACTTTTTATAACACCCCTACTACGCACATAACACTACTTGAAATCGCAGCGGAATTTAAACAACTAAACAGTAACTAAACGAATGGTGCTACAACGCCGTCAACCACCCACGTGGTTAACAAGGCTGAATAAATACAAGTGTACCGGTCTGATGATCAGACTCCCGAGCATAGAACTAATAACCATATATATACATTAACAAAATACCAAGTGTTTACATACATCCTTCACTATTAACCATCAATGTAAACGTTCATAACCAAATATATAACGCCACGGGAGCACAGGCGCATCCCGGGCCAACATCCAAAAGTATTCAAAAGTAACCTTGCATCCTAGGATCTAAAGCCACTCCGCTTCTTCGATCCTCATCCTGCAGTATAGAAAATATGGATCCCCCGAGGGGGGTCAGCAACCCTTGGCTGGTATGGTTAACGCGCAGCCCATCGGCTACCGGGATGCGCGCAAACTAATTGTCATGATGACATGGCATTCATTTTAAAACACACAACTTATACATATATATCATAACATGGGTATTGTACACGACATCACACACATCACACGATAACAATTCCTTTTAGGAAGAGAACCAACACAGTTAGTCCCCATTGAGAGCCTAGAGAATGTTGCCATGCTCATGCTAAGCTCGTTACATAACTCGTTACCGTCCTGTTAGATTGAACGGATAACTTAACACAAGGCGCCCCGGATATAGTGATCCAAGCCCACCGAAATAACACATAGTATACCCCTGTGGCCCGACGTGAGTCAGTAAAATAGCCTTGGTTAAGCTAAAGGGAAGGTTGGAAACCAAATTGGAAAACAACCATAACATACAAAGAGAATCGAACCGGTTATGACATCGACTCCCATACTCACACGCGTGGCCGGAACAGACCGGACTCCTCACTTCCCCCGTTAGCACTTGTCAGCAGTTCATTATTGAACTCAATACACAAACCACAGTAATAGGTCAAGTCTTGTTAGACACACACAAGGGAAGAGAGAGTCATACTTATCAACATAATAATATTTAACAACTGTAAACTCTTTACATGGTTTAATCTTACAAAAGTCATAAACACACAGAAAACAAACAACACACAAGCCGGTGTAAACCGGTAGGCAACAGACTGCAAGAAAACCATACCTTGGTCCTTGCCTCGATTGATTTCCTCCGTAGGTCACTCCTATACACGATTAATAACGTCGGTTAATTATTTATTTAACTCCAAACTTACTAAATGTTTAACATGATTGTATGACATGTTTTTAATGTGTAACTTACCCTAGGTTACCTTCATTATACCCCTTAGGGTTAACTACATTAGACACATTCTTTTCTGTTTTTTTTTACAAGTTTTGGTATGTCCGACCCACAACTGGGTCGGACCCTTCCAGTGGTTTTCGGGTTTGGAAAAACTTAACTTGTCCGACCCATGTCCGACCCAACCTTCTGGGTCGGACCATTCCGGAGAATTTTATCGACCTTAGAACATACATGTCCGACCCACGTCCGACTCACTCGACTGGGTCGGACCATTACAGAACTTTTACCGACTTACAAAACACACCCGTCCGACCCACGTCCGACTCACTCAACTGGGTCGGACCATTCCAATACATTTTCCGTCTTCCAAAACATGACCGTCCGACCCATGTCCGACCCAACCTTCTGGGTCGGACCATTCTAGAATAATTTCCTGACGTCTAACAGAGGCTGTCCGACCCAAATTTGGGTCGGACCCCTGGGTCGGACGCCACCTAAACTTGCCCAAACTTTGTCAAATCTTCACCAAACTTCTCCTAAAGCCTCTTAATGTTTCCTAACAAAATTTGGTACACTTATGTCCATATACAACATCCCTGAAACTCATTTTCTAATTCCTTAAGCCCTTACTCATTTCCTTGTAAAATTCCTTAACACTTATAACATTTTATACTAGGTTTCTAAATGGTGTTTCTCACCTATGATAACTACTATCCCAAAATGCTTTCTCCTCATCTTAACATCATCTCTTAAGCATTATTTCTTACCAACCTAAACCCTAGTTGATGTCTAAGTCCTCTTGTTACCTAGAACAACTTAAGACATTATTTCTTCTCTTGTAAAACACTTAGTCATTTCCTAACACCTCTAATTCACCAAGCCTTACATTAACACCTAGACTCCTTGGGTATTTTCTAAATCTTGACATGGGTTCTCCTAGAACATTACTAAGCCTAAACACTTTGTTTTCTCCATTAACACACAAGAACACCTAAAATCACCAAGAACACTCTCATACACAAAACTTCACTCAAATCACACTACATCACCATATAATGCATAATTTAAATTGCATGGCACTTAGGCCCTTAAAATGCATGGCTCTTAGGCCCTTAAAGTGCATAACTCTTAAACACTGAATTTCCACAATATATATGCCTTTGACCTGCAAATACATACAACGAGACATATGTTCTTTTACTAGTCTCCTTGAGAACATTTCACTAGGTCATTTACCATTTGCTCTTTAGGTAGTTTTAACAAGCATTATAAGCTCATTTCTCCTAAGGCATTAAACTACATTAGGTTAGTACATTTACCTCTTTTCCACACAAACTCCTTTCTTGTTTAAAATCGGCTAGGTACTTGATTCCTTGTCAACTACTAAACAATATACAAGCATTGAAATGAGTATGCAAGCTCCAAGCTTAAACTCATTGTAAACCCTAGTTTTACATTATTTCAAAAATATTAATGTAGTTGTTTTACCTTGGTCTTTGAAGAGAGTTTGAATGTCTATGAAGAGAGGACTCCACCTAGTCCTTGAAAGGTTGGAATGAAGCTAAAACAAGGCCATAAAAGAGCACCCTCAATAGGTATTTTCGGTCAACAACAAAACATGGAGGAAATGTAGTTTTTATTTGAGATTCCTTACCTAGAAGCAAAGGAGAGTAATAATATGTAGAAATACAAGCTCAAGCTCCTTCAATGGTGGAACTCCATGGCACCGAAATGGTGGTCTTGAAGTTTTGAGAAGATAGGAATGAAGAGCTTGATGAGACTAAGAGAATGGTGGTGTTTGTTTTTGATTTGGTTAAGTGAGCTAGATTTTACAAGAGATCAAAGAAGGGGTTTAATGGTGGTGGTGTGGTATTACCGTGGAAGGGAAGGAAGAAGAGAGGTTGAAGAGAGTGTGGAGCCGTGTGAATACAAGGAAGAAATGAGAGAATGAGATAGACTTACTTTTTGAAGATATTTGTAGTTAAAAGTAAAAAGTAGTTTATTTAGTTATCATTATTTACTTAATACATTTACAAGAGAGTGGTGAGTCACCACACTTAAGAAAACCGGCCCCCATTAGTACTTAGGGGTAATATAGTCTTTATTTGTCAATTTAATTACTTATACAAACATATGTTACAAAATAGCTTATTAAAATCACTATTCATGAAAACAAGGCACTTCGAAGTGAAATTTTTGATTTCCCATTGATATAGACCTCCAAATGTGATACTATATAGTACACATGTTAATTAAAGAGTAATGATGGACATCTAGCCATTCAAAACTCATTTACAAGACAATTTTTCAAAAATGTGCTTTAAGACTCCTTAAAGCACATTTTGTGTTTTAACTTGTTTTCAAGCTTGGTTTTCTTTGGTAATTGGTTTAATATGTTCATTAGTATATAAATGAGGTCTTGGTAAGTTCATTAGGTCTTAACCAAGCTCAACCCAAGCTTAGAGCACATTTTGGCTCTTATTGACCTTAAAGCACATTTCATATTTTCTTTTGTTTAAATTTGTTTACTAATGTTTCTGTAACACCCCTGAATAACGACCAACAATCAAACGACGCGCCTAACGGTAATACGAGATGTCTACGCAGCGGTTCCTACTCTATTCGGGTGCTACAGACGCCAACCACCCACGTGGTTGACAGTCCTCATTACCAACTCCAAGTTACGGTCTGAATGACTGGAATCTAAACCTTAACCAAATCCAAGTACGAACAGGAATTACGAACCAAGTACCGAGAGTCTACAACATAAGTTCTTAATCCAACAACATAAACCGAAAGTACAACCCATACATTAAAAGCATACTACTAAAAGTCTTGCCATGTGGACTACCCCTATGGTAGTCACCCTTGCCTACTCTCCGTTATCGTCTGGCACAAGACCTGAAAAAAAATTGGGTGTAAAGGACTCAGCAAACTACGCTGAGTATGAACGTGTGAAGCCCGTATGTTACCGGGCCACACGACTAATTGGTCGAATATTATTAAGTCAATTTTACATGCTATGATAAAGCAGTAAAGCACACATCAGTACATCATGATATCATACACACTCCTCGGTAGCATAGCAATATCAGCAAGCAACCAAGCACATCTTGCAAGTAGCACAGCAATATCAATAAGCAACCAAGCACAACTTGCCAGTAGCATAACAATGTCAAACACGCAGTCCAGCTCAATAAGCTGCTAGTGTAGCAACAACAGTCAGGTAATTTTAGGACGTGTGCGTAGGTACATTATACCGTCGATCCTCGCTATGGGATCATTCAAGGGATTGCGTATTGTTTTCTTGTTCTCATTACATATGTTTCCTTTCTTCTCTTGCACCGAGTCAGGGGATATAGGTTAGATCCCGAGACTTTGCTATGTAGGTGCTATTCATACCTTGTTTCTTAAAGGATCACATTTGTGCCTCTCTCTTGTTTGCTTGGTCTCATTACACAAGTTTTCCTTTATTCTCTGGCACCGAGTCAGGGGATATAGATTAGATCCCGAGACTTCATTATGTAGGTGCTAATCGTTCCTTGTTTCTTTAAGGATTATTTGTGAATTCTTTTATCACCGCACGTTGGAGGACGTCTCCTCCATAGCTAGTCCCCCATTCCCGACACCCAGGGTCGAGAAAGCGGAGTCACCTCTAGACTCCAGGATAAGCTTCACCAATTTGTCACTCCCCCATTCCCGACACCCACGGTCGAGAAAGCGGAAGTCACCTCTGGACTCCGGGATGTGCTTCACCAATTTGTCACTCCCCCATTCCCGACACCCAGGGTCGAGAAAGCGGAAGTCACCTCTGGACTCCGGGATGTGCTGAGAAAGTGGGGTCACCCAGGGATCCCCAAAATATATTCCACCATAGACGGTCGAAGGATCTGATGCAGATACCAACTCCCGATCATCCATACCGCACGGCCCGAGCTGTTGTCTTCCCGGGTTGTTCTCATGTTTCACAGTTGGTACTTTTCATTTCATTATCATTATAATCTCGACACCATAGTGGGTGTCATTAGCGGTCCTCTAAAGTTAGAGAGGATTTGTCTCTTTGTATAGTTCTTTTGTTTTGTCTATGTGGTTCGTCATGTCTCACCAAAGGAGACTTGCTCTTCATTATCATTAATGAATAGACACCATAGTGGGTGTCATGGTAGTCCTCAATGGTTTAGAGAGGAGTTCCCCTTATAGAGTTTTCTTTGTTTTCATAATTCGTAGTAGTTCATCTCAAGGTCCATAAACGAGAAAGGGACTAAACTACTGTGTGCGCGCAAGTAATATGCCACAAGGATATATATAACAAGCATATAAGCAAGCCACAAGAAGCAATCCAATTTTCATGCTTTAGTCTTAGAGTCATTGTCAAACAAAGCACACAGCACACAAGCCGTGTAACACGGCAACAAACGAACCACACATGTCCATACCTGGATCAGAAGCAAGTAGTCTCACACACGGAGTCCTGGTCGGAGTTTGCTACGGCCCTAGCGTTAATTACAAACAATGTGTCAGTTTATGATTTCATGTGACAACCTTTGTGACACTCCCCGAATTTATTAATTTATTATCGGGTGTTATTTCCTAGATAAATCTTCGTTGAATGTTCAACCTTTATTAACCCTTAGGACTTCCCACGTGTTAGACTTTATGTTACTCCTAGGGCATTCACACCCTTATTTTACACGTTAACTAAGTCCTTTGTCCTAGCTACTGTTTTAGAGCATTTTAGCGTCAACCGTGTAACATGTTTCTATAAGATAGATTTAACTTGTCAAAAAGGGTATTCCTTTCTTAGCTAAGTAGTTATGTTTTGAGCTCATTATCAACACAATAACTTCTAAGATATTTCTGGAACTCGTTTATACCGAAACTCAAAGGTTTAAAAACCTGAAATAACGTTCTTGCGTATAACCGTATCTTATCCCACTTTTAATGTATCTCACGATGTTTAACCTTCCCAAGATACTCCATCGATTTATCTAGATGTATTAGGTCTGTTCTGGGTTCATTATCCACCTAACACTACACGTATACCATCTCTGGAAGTTGTCCATACTGCACATAAACCTCAGCAACTGAAACACCCATTTCTAAGCATACTCTCTTTTCAGTTTCTCTTCGAAATGTATTTAAAGTTTCCCAAGTGTTTACAACCCTCACTAGTGTATTAGCTAAACTTTAAGTTTAATAACAATCCATTACAACACTCTTAGTATGTCTGTACGTCAGTTATACAGAACAACAGTTTACCAAAATCTGAACCGACACCAGCACCTTACTTCTTCATTCCTTCCTTCTAGCTCATTTAACAGTTTCTACTCCCACCCAATCTTATTTTACAAACCTACTTAGGTGCATTAGCTAGATTTTAGGTTTATTAGCAAGCTGATACAACTTTCCTAGCATCTAGGCAGATCAGTTTTACAGAAACCACCCTTATCGACTATCTGAATCATTAATCTGTATATCTCTTCTCCACACTTTATTTCAGTTCATCAGTCTGTCTCAAATTCCACCCCAAAGTCTTTCTAACTTCACTTAAGTGTTTTAGGAGTGTTTTAAACTAAGAACCAACTCCAACCAACGCCATTACCACCTCTGTAAGATCGTTATACAGAAACCATGAACTGCAAGAAACTGCAACACTAGAGCTTGGTGTTCTTTTCCTTAACCTTTTGTTTGAGTTATAAATCTGTTACCAAGTCTCTCCCAACGTGTTTCCCCCACTTAGATAAGAGTTCCAGCACAATTTAAATCCAAAAACAACCCAAACAACCCCATGGATCCCCCTGCTATATCTTTATACCAGAACAGAAAGGAAGACTATGCAGAAGTCTGGAGCACCAACTCCTTGTATATTCCTCTTCAGTTTTTTTTTTTCTTTTCTGTTTAATGCATTAGCTGTTTTTTTTCTTTCTAATTTTTTTCCAAATTGCCTACCCTCTTGGACAGATGTATTAGTAGGGTCTTAAGTCTACTTTCATACCTAATCCACACACTTAATACCTCTGTACTCAACTGTACAGAAATAATCCACTAATGACAATATGGAAATAACAGAATTGGTGCATTTTTTCTTCTGTCAACTAACTGACTGGTGTCTAACGTTCCAAATGAGTATGCCCCCTAGTGGAGTATATTAGCAATGTTTTAGATCCATTACTAAACCACTACAACTTCTTTAACTCCTCTGAAAAATCTTTACACCGGAACTAAGAGTAACTGGAAAACTGGAAACACACACACACACTGGTGTCCTCTCTCGTATCTTTCTTTCTGTTTTCCTTTTGTTTATTGATCTAACTTTCTTCTCCTCTTTCATTGATAACTCACGTGTTTAAGTGTTATATTAAAATTTTAAGTCTCCAAAACCACCTTGTGACTGTTACAGATTTAACCCCACACTGAACTAGGAGATTGACCCAAAAAGACTGGAGACTGATGCTGGTGCGGTTTAATACTGAGACTAGACAGAACCAAAAGAATTGAAAAATCTGAAATCAGTCTGTTATCTTCTATTGTTTTATGTCTTTATGTGATTTTTAAGCTCTAATCCAGTCTAACCCATAACGGACAGCACTTCAGAAAGCTTTTTACACAGCAATGAGGGATCTGAAAAACTGACATTTGAACTGATGCATGTTCTCTTCTATTTTTTTTTCTTTCTGTTCTTTTTAGCCTGACCTTTGGTTTCTCCCAATATTCTTACCCAATTAGTTAAGTGTTTATCCCAGGTTGTAACTCCAAAACAGATTCACCACAACAATTCTTAAGCTTTTGAAAGATTGCTGTATGGGAAGGCTGAGATTGCAGAAACTGAAATCTGCAACACAAGACTGTTTTTTTTTCCTTTTCTTCTATCTCTCTGTTTACTTATTGACTTGACTCACTACTTTCTCAATGAACATACCAACTTAAATAGGTGCATTAGTGCTGTTTTGGGTTTATTATTAACCCGACACAACCCTCTTAAGTCATCTGTGCCAATGTTATACAGAAAGCCTAAATTTTCAGGAAAACTAGAAAACTGAAACTTAACATATGTTACCTTCTCTTCTAACTCTTTTCTTTCTGGTTCACGAATTGACTTTCATTTCCTCCACACTTTGCCTTAGTTTCCTAGTTAAGTACTTGTTATGGTCTTAACCTCAGCCAATCTCAAAACAACAAGAACACCCCTCTGAATTCCTTCTACAAATCTGCTACTAGAATCAGAAAACTAAAGTTATAACTCTACGCATCAGTTTCTGTGTTTTCCATCTTCTAACCTCCTGTTTGTTCGTGAGTCTGTTTTTCAATTCCCCAAAGTACTGACTCAGTTACATAAGTCTTCTACTCCAGGATTTTAACCTCAAGATAGACCCAACCACAACAAACAACACCTCTAGATTTATTATGCAGAAAAGTAATTGTCATCAGATCTGTACAGATTGCTTGGTGAGTGTAATACCTTGGGTTTTTTTTCTTTGTTTTGGAGTTGGCTACTCTTGGAAATCCCTGGGCACGACGTAAGCTCTCTGGCTTTTAACACTCAGCCTCAACTGGAAAGGATTCTCAGATGTTACTCTTGTCATAACAGAAACGAACAGGTGAGGTGTTGAACAACTGCAATCCAGTACAATCCCAGTGGAGCCTAGAAGACTGCATGCAGGTTTAATGCATGACAGGAATAGAAAGAAAAGGGTTGAGAAATTCCTCAACTGTCTTGACAACAGAACATGGAAGGATCACGGGCCTGTGTGTTTACCTGCAACTGCAATTCACCCAGTGTGCTGGATCTCCACCAGTTTTTTTCTTTTCTTGGAACGAACTGCCGCAGGGAATTTGCAGAGCTTGAGTTACTGATCAAGGAGTAAAGGTTTCAAAAATAGGGATAACTCAGACAGCAAGAAAGGATCGGGAATGATAGAGTAGGATCATGGGCAGAAAAGGAAAACAAGAATGAGGAATAAACTGTGGTAACAGTTTTACCTGGTTGTCTTTCTTGACGCAGCTATTGCAGGGATTTCTCCAGGACTTGCACGAGAGTTGCAAGTGAGGAGTTAAAGAGAGCAGTTGAGTATGGTTTAGTAGTCATATCGGTCAACAGAGGGGACAACACTAGCGATGGGTAGAGTAAGAAATTCAGAGAATGCAATTTCCAAAAAGGACTGTTAATTCTCTGATCTGTTTTTTTTTGAAGCTGAAGTCGACAATGGTATATGGTTGGTGACTGTTTCTTTTTGGGACTTCCAAGCCCGAGATCAAAAGGAGTGCTGGAGAGCTTATTATACTGATGGCATCCAGAGCTAAGGCTTGAGAGTTTCAACAAGGGAGTTTGTGGGGGTTCTGGCTACACGAGCTGGGTTCAGACTGCACATGGCCATGTTTGGCACAGAATTTCCTGAGGTGTGTTCCTGATTTAATGTATTAGTTCCAGTACTGAACGAGAGGGGAAATCAGTGGATGATTTAGTGTGGGTTGGGGGTTCCAAGGTGAATGTCGCCTAGTCAGATTCTCCATGGCTGACTCACGCTTGGGGACTGGAGTTCTGTGTTCTTGTTCCTCTTCTTTTTTTTTTGTGTTACTGTAATCGTTGAAGTACTAATTTAGTTAAATGGGTATTAGTTACCGAATTCAACACAGCTCAATCGGTTAAGATGTTAAGGGAGTGTATGGGAGGTCTCGGGTTCGAACCTCGACGGGAGTGTCTTTGCTCATTTTTCTTTCTCTCTTTTTTTGTATAGGTTATACATGATTATCTATATATGTACGACTATATATTATATCATGTGATTCTATATTTTTTTGTAACGCGGTTATGCGGCGTTACCGTCACTTATTTACAACGTTACGATGTATATACGTCTACATATTATATCGTGTCATTATATATTTTTTTGTAACGAAGTTATGTGACGACATTGTTACTTATTCACGACGTTACAATATCGTAACGTTACGTACGTGTATTTCGTATTCGTACATATATATACATATACTAGATTTAATTGCTCGTACGTTATTTTATGTACGTATTACAAAACGCGTTATGATTTTATGCGTTTAATATTTAGGGGTATTTCAGTTTCTAGGACTCTTTTTAGTCTTAATATACCATATTTAAATGTTTAAACAACATAACTAGGTTTGGGGTATTTCAATATTTATTATTCCTTTTGATTTATTTTTAAATCCTTTAATGTATATAACTATATATTCATGTACCATTTATGTTACATGTTTATTTCTCCAATATAGTTATATATCACACATGTACATAATATCCTTATGATTTTTTTGTTATTCCCCACTTAATCATAAATAATATTTATTGGTTACAATTAAATTCCTTAGAACTATATAGCCATAGTTTTAATTCCATAATCACTTATTTTCATTTCCTTTTGATTTATTTGAAAATCTTAACTGTATAAGTTTCATGCATATGAATTATTTATGATACCTATTTGTATTTGTCTAAAAGACATAACAACTTAATAAATTCTCAAATTCTATTTACGTGTTACGCATGGGTATACTTCTCCCATATCTTTTATTAATTACAAACTAACCCCAAATAATATTATTTCTTTTACAAGTGGATTACTTGTACTTGTATATCATTTAGTTTTAATTTCATAAATCCTTAAATCATAATTTCCTTTTCTATATTTCCTAAATATCCATATAGGACCTACAATATTTTTAATCCCATAAATACATCATACTTTCGGTTATTATATTATGACCTCATTATTTCATAAACTTTACTTTATACTCCAAAATACATTATAATACATAGTTTCATTCCTTAATTAATTTATTCACTAAACCACCTCTAAAATTTCAGTATTTATTATTTGAACACTATAACTTTTATAAATTACCAATTCAACCCTTATCCTTTCGGTTTTGACAAATAACTTTCTATAATTACATTTTAACCCCAAAAACTTTATATAAATTATATATTCACTTATAAACTATAGTTTTAATATTTAGTTTCCTTAATAACCAAGTGGACACTTATATTCCACAAATTGTGAATTCGCCCCATATAAAATCTGGTTTTATATTTAAACTCTTATAAATTACATATTCACCCCAAAACTTTTATAAACTTAATATTTCATGTCATAAATCATTTTAACCCAAAGTTTTCGGTCAACACTTTGACCATAGTCTAATTTCATACTTAATACATTAATATCCCCATAAACTTATATGATTCTCGGTTTTACACCAACCTTTCCAAAAATTACAAAATAGCCCCAAAACTTTATAAATTGTTATTTTAACTACTAAACACTTATTTAATTCAACCAAAATTCATAGTATGTATTCATATACATATTTAGCTCATTAAAATCTATTCTTCACCATTTGAATTCGGCAATGATAATATATCACCATTTAGTTTCTAAACTTGATTTATAACTTATAATAATTATACATAAATTCATATGAGTCATATAACTCATGTAAAAATTTGTAATGTCTTAGATTAATTTTTAGCTCAAAAAGAGCATATTTGTCCTAGGGAATTCAGTATGAATATTTACTTAACCTAGGTAACTTTTGTGACACTAAAATGTGTCTTAAGGTAATAAGCTTACCATATATGTTATAATTATTTTTGATATGTATTACAATATAGTTTCGGTTTTAAAAATTTAAGAAGGTGTACTTAATTTTTGTACAATTTTTAAGAGCTTATACAAGCTTAAAACAATAAAGATTTGCTAGTAAACTTACTCTTAATAAAGGATGATTAAACACTTGAACTCCTCTTGAATTCCCAAGCTTCCTCCAATGGAGATTGATGTTCCTCTTAGGTTTTTATGCAAGAGGGGAAGGGGTTTAGGAGTTAGATCTTAACAAAGATCTTAAGTAGATTTATAAGTATTTCCAAGGATTTACCTTAGGTATTTTTACCTTATATTTTCGGTACTTCTAGGAGGGATGGAGCATCAATTTTCCTTCATGAAATTGATGAAGAAAATAGCTTTATAAGATGTAGAATTTTGGTTACACATAAAATGTGTCTTAAGGATTTTCAAGCATGAAAAATACCTTAAGATGATCTTGGATGCTCCTTGGATTTATGTTGATTTAAGACAACTCCCTTGGTGTGTAGATTGAAGCCGAAAACTTGTAGTTGTCCTAGGAAGGTTTTTGCTTCAAGACTTGATAAGAAATGCTAGGAAATTACCTTAGAAATGAAGATAGAAGTTAAATTCATTAATGGATTAAGAGCTTCAAAGGAAGAAGATGAAGATGAGAAGGCAGAGCTTACCAATTCGGTGGTGAATGGCAAAGGAAGAATGGAGAGCTAGACTCACGTAGGAATAAGAGAAGGCAAGTTTGAATGGATTTTTCTTTTGCTAGTTTAATGTCAAATTTGACTCATCTTTCCATTAGTTTATTCCTTGATTGGTTGGCTCAATAAATGACCTTATTTCATGCTTGCTTTTCAGCTAGGACAAGGAGTAATGGGGTCTTGTTTGACAATTTGAAAGAATAGACAAGACATGAGTGCTAGGAATTTAGGTAGGGTATTTCTTTAGAATTTTCTAAGCTAACTTGTCCTTGTTTCTCTTTGTTTCTTACGGTAATGAATGTGTGAGTATAGCATTTGATTTTTGATGATTGAAAACATTAGAACATGGCTAGGTAGGTAGGCTTCTTAGTTTAATTTTTATAAGGCAATTAAGACCTTCTTTTCCTACTCAAAATCGGTACACATGTGCTGTATAAGACAATTGATTTTGTCTATATTTGGCCATGAATTATGCTAGTTAGGTAGGGTATTCTTTTGACTAGTTAATCAGCAATCATCCCCCCTTATTTATGCATAAAATCGGCAGCCTCCATAGGTAGAACATGGGCTGTTTTGTTTGTACACTTGCAACTTGTATAATTTGGAATCTAGATATACTTTAGTTGTATTTAATTCCCTTTCTTTTTCAAAAGCTAATCTCTTCTTGTTTTTACTTGTAGGTAATCGGTAATGAGGGCTTCAATTGACTGATTTTATTTGACATATTATCATATAGCACATGCTAGATGAGTCACCATTCCATAAGACAATTTACAAGTTCAAAACTAGCTTAAAAACACCTAAAATGGCGCCTAACATGGAGGTCAAATGGGGTTGATTTTTAATTTGATTTTTGTTACACTATATTTTACTAAGATCATACTAATATGTGTAATAGGTTCCAGCATTTATTTGGTACATTTATACTATGGTAAAAGATGAAAGTTTTAAGGTAAAAATGCTGATTTTGGGTACCTTTTTGATGATAAAATCGCCCCCACTTGTACTATGAATTTAGTACTGGAATTGATTGATTTAGATGCTCAATATATCCCCTTTTAAGATTATCAACTCGTGGCTCCTCAAAAACGTCAAGGCAATTGCGTAGAATGCGTTTTTGTGACACCCGAAGGTGCATTTTTGTGCTTTAAGGATATTCTGGAAATTAAGTAGTCACTATGAATTCTAAGTGTTTATTAACATTGTTTATAGTCAATAATAATATGTTAAGGTGTTACATTGAGTTATATGGGGTTATATCAACTCAAAACACCATTCCCGGGCTAACCGGGGCAAAAAGGAGCGTTAAGAAATTCTCCCGAGCACTTTGTTTATTTTTGTGGAAGTAGCTAAAGAATTCTCTTATAATGTTGAATAATGATGTTAGGAACTCTAAGAATTAATTTTATGGGAGTTTGTGCCACCTTGGCACCTCCGGGGCATTCCCGGGGTTTATGGGGCCCCCATAAGGCATCTCCTAGTACTTTGCGTTTAACTGAGAATTTAGCTTGAGGACTTCATCTTATATGTTTAATAGAGTGTTATGGTGTATTTGGAATGAAGTGTAATGCTTTACTTCATCCTATAATGTATTTCCGGGACTTTCGGGCCTTTAAGGGTACTCCCGAGCATTTGTATTTTTACTAAGTTTTAGATGAGGTCCTGTATTCTAAGGGTCATATAATGATCCCTGATTAACTTTACATGAAGTTTATAGCTTATATAACTTGTTTAACTTAAGGTCGGGCTTTAACGCACATTTCTGACCTTAAGGAGTTTAGGTGCGTTTTAACGCCTAAATGCTTATATACTTCCTTTATGGTTTAATAATCCCCTAAATAATACTTATTTATCATATTTAATTATTTGAATGTTAGGGGTATTTCAATCTACCCCCTTTAAAAGGACTTCGCCCCGAAGTCTCATATCTAAGTTCAAATGGTTGTGGGGAATCAAGTTCCACTAAGCATCCACAACTCAATTCTATTTTAGGGATCAAGTCCCAAGTTTCACTACTTCTCCGTTCGTAGTATATATTCAATCATAACATACAGTATAATGAGCATGAAAGGTCATCACCAAAAATAACTTTAGTGCAGTGCAACGTAGTGCACGTAATTCATTCATAGGAGTGTAGCATAGTACAGATCATGCAAACATGGAGTCATTCCAATATAGTGAAACGTAGTACACGTAATCACGTAGAAACGAAGTAGCTTCGATATAGTGTAACGTAGTACACATAATCCATTCATGCCAGTGTAACGTAGTACACATCATCAAGTAAGAGTTCATAGAATCGCAAAGTCATACTTGTAAACATACAAATCACAGTGCAACAGTACAACGGAAGTGTACTTCCATGCTAAAAATGCTAAAATGCAGTAGGCTCTCCCCCTTAAAAGAGGGGTACGCCCACGTACCCTAGACTAGTATAGCTAGTCGGTAAATAGTGAAGGAATCTTCACTCTTATTTTGAACTTATGATTAGTTTAAAAGATAGCCTCTCGGCTGTAAGACTTATTTTTGGTTAAGATATGTGAAATACGTTGTGCATTCCCTTTGAACTCAGTAGATAATTCTGACTGATGGGACCACCACGCTTCTACTGCGCAATTCTGATTAAATAATGTCCAATCATTCTGGAATAGTCTTAAATGCGCTTCGTAGGTGGTATGTTTAAGTTTGTTTATGTACATATGTATGGTTGGTGAGTTTTGTTCATCATTTCCTTCGTTTGGTTATCATTGTTGATCTTGTCTGGACTTCTGTCTGTTTACGGGGTATTGCCCCTAAAAATCTGTGTATCTTCTGACATGCTCTATTTGCATTATTATGCTTTTATATTTGAATCCCGTATGTATGGGTGAAGGTGATCCTCCATCTTGTTTGTTGCCAAATTATTCCATGTCTTGTTTAGACTGTCGGATCGATGTGCCGCGTTATGCCACTGCTCCCGATTATCTTGTCTCGCAGTAACTGTTAGTTGCAGCATAGCTTGGTATTCTTCCAGTATCCTTTTTGGGTAAATCTACTACGAGGTTCTTCCTCTACGTGGCATATACTGTAATACAGTTCGCCTTCCATTTGATTTTCATCATTGAGTTCTTCACGAGTTTCACTTGATTGTTTTGTGCCTGTATGCTTATTTCTGATAGCTGCTTATGACGGTGATTCCACTGGGATTTTTCTCGTCGATATTACTGAGGCGTCTTGCTCTTCATCAGAGTCTCCATTACACTTTTTGTTAGAGTGTTGGTTATTTCCCGTGTTCTTCACACTAGCCGTTTCGCATGTGGGGTATCTTCTTGTTATGTCACTACTTACCTGTCCAATTTAGGGTTATTTCTCGTCAACTCCATAAGCTCTCGCACGTTTTAGTTGAACCATTCTTCTTCCCATGGGTCCTTACCCGATTGGTTTGCTATACATATTCTCCATTGATAGTGGTAGCGTCCAGATGGTGAGGTTCATCATCTTGTCGGTGTTGCTGATGCATTCAGTGGTTCAGTTGTTGTAGCTGTAAGGTTGCAGTAATCTTGTTGGTCTTAAATTTATCTTTTATTCATCGCCTCCTGTAGTTGTAATCGTCGGCGTTCGGGTTTTGTATAATGCTGGGGCATATTAAAATTCTTCTCTTTGACCTTCAGGTCATCATCCCGTGGTTCAGGTATTTGGGTTTATTGTTACCATATTCGGTTTCCCTTTTCAATGTAGAGCATGAGCTACGGTCGAGCCGTGCATCTTGTATATATATATAAATATTCCCTGTTATTACTGATGCACAAATTGTCGATAGTACATACACGATCTTTTATTGTCTGTTCATCAAGTACACCACAGTAGGGTTTCCGTTAAGGTTTCCAACAAGGTACAATTTTCTCACAATTCCGCATGTTCTTGCGGTTTATAAAACAACTCATGTGAGTATTAGTATAATGTTTCTACTTTTATATTCTACCATACTTATAGGTAGGTTCCCATTTAATATACTGGGTTTGAATTCATAAAGAAAGACTTAAAGTCGATCCTTCCCTTCAGATGGCAATAAGGCCATAACTTACAAGGTAGCTTGTAAATACTGTCATTATAGATATATGTCTCTCGATCTCATATTTAATTTATTATCATGACTCATGGTGTAATAACAATTAGTGTTCCTTCATAGTTGACTATTTTTCCGACAAACGCGGAGTCGTTTTTTGCTTTTTAATTCTTTTCAGGATAACCTGGACAGTTTAACTCTTAACTTATGTCTTTTACATCTAATATACTTTATTAGACAGATTTTATATTAGAATTAGGAACAAATATTATTTATCACAGAGATATTGGTGACCACTTGTAGGGAGTCTCAGGAATCATCCAACCCTGACGGGGTCAGCGTCAGTGTTGAACTATCCATCCTCTCCATTTTGTGTTTGGTTTCCCTTGATATGACCAGGATCAAGTTCGACCTCCCACGTCAAATATCAAACAACCACATAATTGCATGTTTCCAAATTTTATCTTATCAAGACTTCATGATGTGGTGATTACAGCATTCTTGCCTGACTGTTATACAACTAGTCTAATACTGTTGTAACCTAAACTTGAAACTAGTGTATTCCTTAATTCCCGGAACAAGTTCCTTTGATCAAATCATTTAGCGGGGAATCCAGTTTTTCCTCTTGGCATAAAAGATAAATTCTTATTAATCACCTAGACGCTTACTGCCTAATAATTATTCATCAATCATTTGACCCTTAAACCCATCATACAAGCAACAAATTCAGTTAAGGACTTGGATACTTTAAAATATACTCTACTCTTTAAAAGGCTTTATCTAGTATTTAACGTTTCAGGGCTTGATTATTGCCTACAATTTGGTTATATATATATATTTCTTGAAGCAGAAAAGCCATAGTTGTTATTAAATTTGGGATAAGACTCCAAGAAAATTTTTTATAACTCGATCAGCAACTTTGGTTTCATAAAGTACTATTTCCTTTGCCTTAAAGCTTGGTTTTTCCTTACTCCATTTAAACTCCATCAATCAGGTGAACCATATGTTCAACCTAGGTCAATTATCTTTTAATGGTTTGTAACATTTCATACTAAGAACTTCCAGTTTGAATCCTACGGTTTAGTGACAAGGAAATCAAAGCTTATTGTTGGTTTATACTTCTTAGAAACGTGTTTAATCCACAACCTTAATGGCTTTCAAAATAAGTTGATTAGGTGTAATAAATAGAGGATTTAAAGTCGTAGTGATTGGTATATAACGTTAGGAAAGTTCACGTGTAAAACATTGTTACAAATCAAGGGGTATATTTGCCCTTTGTTATGTTTAACTTCCACTTACCTTTAGTGTATATATATCTAAAGTCTTAATATAACTTACACTGCCTCCATTGCTAGCGTCAAGGAGTGTTATTCGTTACCATGTACATATGCAAATTTATTTTACATTGGTGTTAGCTTTCTTTGATTTTCTGAGCTCTTTACTCGTATCCACTAATTGAGCTGTCATGGAAGACATATGCTCATATAAATCCGTAAGGATAGTGTAGGACATGTGCCTCAAAATAGGGTAGGTATATTTTATGATACTTATCCCTCTGAATATATCAATACTCCTCAAAAGTTTTTGATTAATAACCTCCCAATTATATGTATATATATGTGTAGCACTTGGCATTGCTAATTTAGTATTTCCCCTGACTTCTGAAAATATAAATTTAAAGTTTATTCTCCTCACTGTTTATTAGGAGTCCAGCATTGTCACTGTAATGATACTAGCTGAGACCCTTGGTATTTGAGCAGGTATTACTTCCCGTGTTTGTTTATGTTGGATGTTTAATTATATATAGTGAGATTTTGTTCTGATTTTCTTGATATTATCATTGGTTATTTTTGTAGGACTATACTGATAGTCATATTTTAAGGTTTCGCACGATCTTCCCGCGAAGTTGATAAGGGGTTGTAAGATTTTCCAGTCCCGCACTGGGCGGCAAGCTCAGTGCCTGGTATCCCATAAAATTCAGTGTTTGCTCTTTACGTGCAGGTCTTCATTCTCCTTTATTTGGTTTACTGGAGCAACACTTGTTGTAGCAAGTGCGCCATGCAGGTTGGATCATCATGCAGTGTATGTCCATTGAGATATATTTTTACTCCATCATCATTGTATACTTGGCGGTGTTGTCAGCCTTTCTAGTTATCATTGGAATAGCGTCTCTGTTATTCGTCGTCAGCTCCCCGTGTGGGTGACAGTTGGCGTCGTACGGTCTTCAGCAACCCCTTTCGCCAATTCAGGTAGTCTTAAGTATTTGAGTTAATTAATGTATTCCTTTTCATGACATCTGCTCGTTATTTAGGCAGGTCATAGTTTGTAGTTACTGTAAGTTTGGACAGTTGTTAACGCCCTTTGGCGGACCAAGTAAGAACTAACTTACTATTCCTCACTGTTCTATCACACACCCTGTATCCCAAGGCTAATTTTGGTTGTATGATCTCAGAGCGCAACTACGCTCTAATACCACTTTTTGTAGCACCCCAACCCAAAACTCTACAACCTGTACGATGATAGCTTCCAAAGATAACTGGAAATGCAACGGAAAATATATACATAACAATGGGTGGTGCTACAACGCCGTTAGTCACCCATGTGACTAACAAGGCTAACTCCAATATAACTTACAAATGATACGGTCTGAGCGCTGAATACAAACCGCTTAACATAACAAAACCAATAATAAAAGTACAGTACTGTAAAATGACACCGGTAGTAATAATCCCCTGTCTTAATTCTACCCCACCTACACTCGGTCGGGTAATCTCTTCTTTCTTCAGGTACCTGGAAATGGTTAGCCATGAAACGGCTCAGCAAAATAATTGCCGGTATGAAAAACGTGCAACCCACAAGCTACTGGGCCACACCAACTATTTTGTCGAATACATGCAAGTCATTTTTGTAAAGCTGTAAATAAGCATCATAACATAATCATAATAAGCACCCATACAAGGATAACAATATCACACAGAACAAGACTTGAGAAGGTCAAGTTAGATGTTCTCGAATAGCTTGATAGTAGTTAGATCCTCACAATGGGACTAACATGTATATAAGAGTACCTCACAGCAGTGGAGGTATAGTGACCTCGTTAAACTCCATCTTCATAGAGTAAATTGGTCGGGTATGATGAACCCTTAGACGAGATGGGACTCTCGTACAAGTAGGTGGGTAATAATTCCCTCAGAAGATAACGTAGTTAACTCCTGTACTAACAGTGGTGGGTATTGTACCCTCGAGAGAAGTGAAGTCTTCCTCTTAACTTGAAATGTTCAGGCACGGTCCCGGTGAGTGGACAAAGTGCGCACCCAAAACTCCCGTCGCGACGTAAATTGAATAGGAGACGACCTGTGACAGGTACAACTCCTATAGCATGCATGGTCAGATGCAACTGGGCTCCTCGTTCTCGTAGTATAGAATTGTTAGGTGTCACACAAGGACATTAAACAAGAACACAATGTGTATTGTCAGTTGTCACGTTTAGGACAACGACGTTTGTTATAAAGTGAAGTTAGTGAGAAACTCGAGTACAAGTTCTCGGTATAATAATACGCAGATATTTAATCCACTGGTAACGTAGTGTTGTATGCGTGGGACATACACGTTATAGTTAGTATCATTCACGCACATAAAGCAACACAATAGTGCACAAGCGTAATACAACATTTTTCATACAATTATCTTGGTCGTTAATTCAAACAATAGGCACACAAGCCGGTGTAATCCGGTAGAGAGCAAACTGCAAGAATTCCATACCGTTCACCGTAGACTGTACTTGTTTAATTCCCGGTCAACGTCTGGTCAAACAAAGTCCTAGAATAGGATTAACTGAGAGTGTTAATTTATGTAACTCTCGTAGAATAATTTTATTGATTCATGAAACGATTTCCTCTTCGTTATTTCATGTGAGGTTTACTTCTTTACACTTAGGTAGTTTCTTCAACCTCTTACCCTTATTATTATTTAAGGTATTTATATATTTCCAAAACATGTAGTCCTAAATTATAAGACTTATTTGTGTGGTAATTTCTTTTAATTACCTTATGGTTGGTTGTATATCTTATTTATTATTCCTTTTGATTTATTTTTAAATCCTTTAATGTATATAACTATATATTCATGTACCATTTATGTTACATGTTTACAATTGTCCAAATGACATAATAACTTCATAATTTCTCCAATATATTTATATGTCACACATGTACATAATATCCTTATGATTTTTTTTGTTATTCTCCACTTAATCATAAATAAATTTATTGGTTACAATTAAATTCCTTAGAACTATATAGCCATAGTTTTAATTCCATAATCACTTATTTTCATTTCCTTTTGATTTATTTGAAAATCTTAACTGTATAAGTTTCATGCATATGAATTATTTATGATACCTATTTGTATTTGTCTAAAAGACATAACAACTTAATAAATTCTCAAATTCTATTTACGTGTTACACATGGGCATACTTCTCCCATATCTTTTATTAATTACAAACTAACCCCAAATAATATTATTTCTTTTACAAGTGGATTACTTGTACTTGTATATCATTTAGTTTTAATTTCATAAATCCTTAAATCATAATTTCCTTTTCTATATTTCCTAAATATCCATATAGGACCTACAATATTTTTAATCCCATAAATACATCATACTTTTCGGTTATTATATTATGACCTCATTCATTTCATAAACTTTACTTATACTCCAAAATACATTATAATACATAGTTTCATTTCCTTAATTAATTTATTCACTAAACCACCTCTAAAATTTCAGTATTTATTATTTGAACACTATAACTTTTATAAATTACCAATTCAACCCTTACCTTTCGGTTTTGACAAATAACTTTCTATAATTACATTTTAACCCCAAAAACTTTATATAAATTATATATTCACTTATAAACTATAGTTTTAATATTTAGTTTCCTTAATAACCAAGTGGACACTTATATTTCCACAAATTGTGAATTCGCCCCATATAAAATCTGGTTTTATATTTAAACTCTTATAAATTACATATTCACCCCAAAACTTTTATAAACTTAATATTTCATGTCATAAATCATTTTAACCCAAAGTTTTCGGTCAACACTTTGACCATAGTCTAATTTCATACTTAATACATTAATATCCCCATAAACTTATATGATTCTCGGTTTTACACCAACCTTTCCAAAAATTACAAAATAGCCCCAAAACTTTATAAATTGTTATTTTAACTACTAAACACTTATTTAATTCAACCAAAATTCATAGTATGTATTCATATACATATTTAGCTCATTAAAATCTATTCTTCACCATTTGAATTCGGCAATGATAATATATCACCATTTAGTTTCTAAAACTTGATTATAACTTATAATAATTATACATAAATTCATATGAGTCATATAACTCATGTAAAAATTATTGTAATGTCTTAGATTAATTTTTAGCTCAAAAAAGAGCATATTTGTCCTAGGGAATTCAGTATGAATATTTACTTAACCTAGGTAACTTTTGTGACACTAAAATGTGTCTTAAGGTAATAAGCTTACCATATATGTTATAAATTATGTTTTTGATATGTATTACAATATAGTTTCGGTTTTAAAAATTTAAGAAGGTGTACTTAATTTTTGTACAATTTTTAAGAGCTTATACAAGCTTAAAACAATAAAGATTTGCTAAGTAAACTTACTCTTAATAAAGGATGATTAAACACTTGAACTCCTCTTGAATTCCCAAGCTTCCTCCAATGGAGATTGATGTTCCTCTTAGGTTTTTATGCAAGAGGGGAAGGGGTTTAGGAGTTAGATCTTAACAAAGATCTTAAGTAGATTTATAAGTTTTTCCAAGGATTTACCTTAGGTATTTTTACCTTATATTTTCGGTACTTCTAGGAGGGATGGAGCATCAATTTTCCTTCATGAAATTGATGAAGAAAATAGCTTTATAAGATGTAGAATTTTGGTTACACATAAAATGTGTCTTAAGGATTTTCAAGCATGAAAAATACCTTAAGATGATCTTGGATGCTCCTTGGATTTATGTTGATTTAAGACAACTCCCTTGGTGTGTAGATTGAAGCCGAAAACTTGTAGTTGTCCTAGGAAGGTTTTTGCTTCAAGACTTGATAAGAAATGCTAGGAAATTACCTTAGAAATGAAGATAGAAGTTAAACATTCATTAATGGATTTAAGAGCTTCAAAGGAAGAAGATGAAGATGAGAAGGCAGAGCTTACCAATTCGGTGGTGAATGGCAAAGGAAGAATGGAGAGCTAGACTCACGTAGGAATAAGAGAAGGCAAGTTTGAATGGATTTTTCTTTTGCTAGTTTAATGTCAAATTTGACTTATCTTTCCATTAGTTTATTCCTTGATTGGTTGGCTCAATAAATGACCTTATTTCATGCTTGCTTTTCAGCTAGGACAAGGAGTAATGGGGTCTTGTTTGACAATTTGAAAGAATAGACAAGACATGAGTGCTAGGAATTTAGGTAGGGTATTTCTTTAGAATTTTCTAAGCTAACTTGTCCTTGTTTCTCTTTGTTTCTTACGGTAATGAATGTGTGAGTATAGCATTTGATTTTTGATGATTGAAAACATTAGAACATGGCTAGGTAGGTAGGCTTCTTAGTTTAATTTTTATAAGGCAATTAAGACCTTCTTTTCCTACTCAAAATCGGTACACATGTGCTGTATAAGACAATTGATTTTGTCTATATTTGGCCATGAATTATGCTAGTTAGGTAGGGTATTCTTTTGACTAGTTAATCAGCAATCATCCCCCCTTATTTATGCATAAAATCGGCAGCCTCCATAGGTAGAACATGGGCTGTTTTGTTTGTACACTTGCAACTTGTATAATTTGGAATCTAGATATACTTTAGTTGTATTTAATTCCCTTTCTTTTTCAAAAGCTAATCTCTTCTTGTTTTTACTTGTAGGTAATCGGTAATGAGGGCTTCAATTGACTGATTTTATTTGACATATTATCATATAGCACATGCTAGATGAGTCACCATTCCATAAGACAATTTACAAGTTCAAAACTAGCTTAAAAACACCTAAAATGGCGCCTAACATGGAGGTCAAATGGGGTTGATTTTTAATTTGATTTTTGTTACACTATATTTTACTAAGATCATACTAATATGTGTAATAGGTTCCAGCATTTATTTGGTACATTTATACTATGGTAAAATATGAAAGTTTTAAGGTAAAAATGCTGATTTTGGGTACCTTTTTGATGTAAAATCACCCCCACTTGTACTATGAATTTAGTACTGGAATTGATTGATTTAGATGCTCAATATATCCCCTTTTAAGATTATCAACTCGTGGCTCCTCAAAAACGTCAAGGCAATTGCGTAGAACGCGTTTTTGTGACACCCGAAGGTGCATTTTTGTGCTTTAAGGATATTCTGGAAATTAAGTAGTCACTATGAATTCAAGTGTTTATTAACATTTTTATAGTCAATAATAATATGTTAAGGTGTTACATTGAGTTATATGGGGTTATATCAACTCAAAACACCATTCCCGGGCTAACCGGGGCAAAAAGGAGCGTTAAGAAATTCTCCCGAGCACTTTGTTTATTTTTGTGGAAGTAGCTAAAGAATTCTCTTTAATGTTGAATAATGATGTTAGGAACTCTAAGAATTAATTTTATGGGAGTTTGTGCCACCTGGCACTCCTCCGGGGCATTCCCGGGGTTTATGGGGCCCCCATAAGGCATCTCCTAGTACTTTGCGTTTAACTGAGAATTTAGCTTGAGGACTTCATCTTATATGTTTAATAGAGTGTTATGGTGTATTTGGAATGAAGTGTAATGCTTTACTTCATCCTATAATGTATTTCCGGGACTTTCGGGCCTTTAAGGGTACTCCCGAGCATTTTGTATTTTTACTAAGTTTTAGATGAGGTCCTGTATTCTAAGGGTCATATAATGATCCCTGATTAACTTTACATGAAGTTTATAGCTTATATAACTTGTTTAACTTAAGGTCGGGCTTTAACGCACATTTCTGACCTTAAGGAGTTTAGGTGCGTTTTAACGCCTAAATGCTTATATACTTCCTTTATGGTTTAATAATCCCCTAATAATACTTATTTATCATATTTAATTATTTGAATGTTAGGGGTATTTCAATCTACCCCCCTTTAAAAGGACTTCGCCCCGAAGTCTCATATCTAAGTTCAAATGGTTGTGGGGAATCAAGTTCCACTAAGCATCCACAACTCAATTCTATTTTAGGGATCAAGTCCCAAGTTTCACTACTTCTCCGTTCGTAGTATATATTCAATCATAACATACAGTATAATGAGCATGAAAGGTCATCACCAAAAATAACTTTAGTGCAGTGCAACGTAGTGCACGTAATTCATTCATAGGAGTGTAGCATAGTACAGATCATGCAAACATGGAGTCATTCCAATATAGTGAAACGTAGTACACGTAATCACGTAGAAACGAAGTAGCTTCGATATAGTGTAACGTAGTACACATAATCCATTCATGCCAGTGTAACGTAGTACACATCATCAAGTAAGAGTTCATAGAATCGCAAAGTCATACTTGTAAACATACAAATCACAGTGCAACAGTACAACGGAAGTGTACTTCCATGCTAAAAATGCTAAAATGCAGTAGGCTCTCCCCCCTTAAAAGAGGGGTACGCCCACGTACCCTAGACTAGTATAGCTAGTCGGTAAATAGTGAAGGAATCTTCACTCTTATTTTGAACTTATGATTAGTTTAAAAGATAGCCTCTCGGCTGTAAGACTTATATTTTTGGTTAAGATATGTGAAATACGTTGTGCATTCCCTTTGAACTCAGTAGATAATTCTGACTGATGGGACCACCACGCTTCTACTGCGCAATTCTGATTAAATAATGTCCAATCATTCTGGAATAGTCTTAAATGCGCTTCGTAGGTGGTATGTTTAAGTTTGTTTATGTACATATGTATGGTTGGTGAGTTTTGTTCATCATTTCCTTCGTTTGGTTATCATTGTTGATCTTGTCTGGACTTCTGTCTGTTTACGGGGTATTGCCCCTAAAAATCTGTGTATCTTCTGACATGCTCTATTTGCATTATTATGCTTTTATATTTGAATCCCGTATGTATGGGTGAAGGTGATCCTCCATCTTGTTTGTTGCCAAATTATTCCATGTCTTGTTTAGACTGTCGGATCGATGTGCCGCGTTATGCCACTGCTCCCGATTATCTTGTCTCGCAGTAACTGTTAGTTGCAGCATAGCTTGGTATTCTTCCAGTATCCTTTTTGGGTAAATCTACTACGAGGTTCTTCCTCTACGTGGCATATACTGTAATACAGTTCGCCTTCCATTTGATTTTTCATCATTGAGTTCTTCACGAGTTTCACTTGATTGTTTTGTGCCTGTATGCTTATTTCTGATAGCTGCTTATGACGGTGATTCCACTGGGATTTTTCTCGTCGATATTACTGAGGCGTCTTGCTCTTCATCAGAGTCTCCATTACACTTTTTGTTAGAGTGTTGGTTATTTCCCGTGTTCTTCACACTAGCCGTTTTCGCATGTGGGGTATCTTCTTGTTATGTCACTACTTACCTGTCCAATTTAGGGTTATTTCTCGTCAAGTCCATAAGCTCTCGCACGTTTTAGTTGAACCATTCTTCTTCCCATGGGTCCTTACCCGATTGGTTTGCTATACATATTCTCCATTGATAGTGGTAGCGTCCAGATGGTGAGGTTCATCATCTTGTCGGTGTTGCTGATGCATTCAGTGGTTCAGTTGTTGTAGCTGTAAGGTTGCAGTAATCTTGTTGGTCTTAAATTTATCTTTTATTCATCGCCTCCTGTAGTTGTAATCGTCGGCGTTCGGGTTTTGTATAATGCTGGGGCATATTAAAATTCTTCTCTTTGACCTTCAGGCATCATCCCGTGGTTCAGGTATTTGGGTTTATTGTTACCATATTCGGTTTCCCTTTTCAATGTAAGCATGAGCTACGGTCGAGCCGTGCATCTTGTATATATATATATATATAAATATCCCTGTTATTACTGATGCACAAATTGTCGATAGTACATACACGATCTTTTATTGTCTGTTCATCAAGTACACCACAGTAGGGTTTCCGTTAAGGTTTCCAACAAGGTACAATTTTCTCACAATTCCGCATGTTCTTGCGGTTTATAAAACAACTCATGTGAGTATTAGTATAATGTTTCTACTTTTTATATTCTACCATACTTATAGGTAGGTTCCCATTTAATATACTGGGTTTGAATTCATAAAGAAAGACTTAAAGTCGATCCTTCCCTTCAGATGGCAATAAGGCCATAACTTACAAGGTAGCTTGTAAATACTGTCATTATAGATATATGTCTCTCGATCTCATATTTAATTTATTATCATGACTCATGGTGTAATAACAATTAGTGTTCCTTCATAGTTGACTATTTTTCCGACAAACGCGGAGTCGTTTTTTGCTTTTTAATTCTTTTCAGGATAACCTGGACAGTTTAACTCTTAACTTATGTCTTTTACATCTAATATACTTTATTAGACAGATTTTATATTAGAATTAGGAACAAATATTTATTTATCACAGAGATATTGGTGACCACTTGTAGGGAGTCTCAGGAATCATCCAACCCTGACGGGGTCAGCGTCAGTGTTGAACTATCCATCCTCTCCATTTTGTGTTTGGTTTCCCTTGATATGACCAGGATCAAGTTCGACCTCCCACGTCAAATATCAAACAACCACATAATTGCATGTTTCCAAATTTTATCTTATCAAGACTTCATGATGTGGTGATTACAGCATTCTTGCCTGACTGTTATACAACTAGTCTAATACTGTTGTAACCTAAACTTGAAACTAGTGTATTCCTTAATTCCCGGAACAAGTTCCTTTGATCAAATCATTTAGCGGGGAATCCAGTTTTTCCTCTTGGCAAAAAGATAAATTCTTATTAATCACCTAGACGCTTACTGCCTAATAATTATTTCATCAATCATTTGACCCTTAAACCCATCATACAAGCAACAAATTCAGTTAAGGACTTGGATACTTTAAAATATACTCTACTCTTTAAAAGGCTTATCTAGCTTTTAACTTATCAGGGCTTGATTATTGCCTACAATTTGGTTATATGTATATATTTTTTTGAAACAGAAAAGCCATAGTTGTTATTAAATTTGGGATAAGACTCCAAGAAAAGTTTTTATAACTCGATCAGCAACTTTGGTTTCATAAAGTACTATTTCCTTTGCCTTAAAGCTTGGTTTTTCCTTACTCCATTTAAACTCCATCAATCAGGTGAACCATATGTTCAACCTAGGTTAATTACCTTTTAATGTTTTGTAACATTTCATACTAAGAACTTCCAGTTTGAATCCTACGGTTTAGTGTCAAGGAAATCAAAGCTTATTGTTGGTTTATACTTCTTAGAAACGTGTTAATCCACAACCTTAATGGCTTTCAAAAATAAGTTGATTAGGTGTAATAAATAGAGGATTTAAAGTCGTAGTGATTGGTATATAACGTTAGGAAAGTTCACGTGTAAAACATTGTTACAAATCAAGGGGTATATTTGCCCTTTGTTATGTTTAACTTCCACTTACCTTTAGTGTATATATTAATCTAAAGTCTTAATATAACTTACACTGCCTCCATTGCTAGCGTCAAGGAGTGTTATTCGTTACCATGTACATATGCAAATTTATTTTACATTGGTGTTAGCTTTCTTTGATTTTCTGAGCTCTTTACTCGTATCCACTAATTGAGCTGTCATGGAAGACATATGCTCATATAAATCCGTAAGGATAGTGTAGGACATGTGCCTCAAAATAGGGTAGGTATATTTTATGATACTTATCCCTCTGAAATATATCAATACTCCTCAAAAGTTTTTGATTAATAACCTCCCAATTATATGTATATATATATGTGTAGCACTTGGCATTGCTAATTTAGTATTTCCCCTGACTTCTGAAAATATAAATTTAAAGTTTATTCTCTTCTCACTGTTTATTAGGAGTCCAGCATTGTCACTGTAATGATACTAGCTGAGACCCTTGGTATTTGAGCAGGTATTACTTCCCGTGTTTGTTTATGTTGGATGTTTAATTATATATAGTGAGATTTTGTTCTGATTTCTTGATATTAGCATTGGTTATTTTTGTAGGACTATACTGATAGTCATATTTTAAGGTTTCACACGATCTTCCCGCGAAGTTAATAAGGGGTTGTAAGATTTTCCAGTCCCGCACTGGGCGGCAAGCTCAGTGCCTGGTATCCCATAAAATTCAGTGTTTGCTCTTTACGTGCAGGTCTTCATTCTCCTTTATTTGGTTTACTGGAGCAACACTTGTTGTAGCAAGTGCGCCATGCAGGTTGGATCATCATGCAGTGTATGTCCATTGAGATATATTTTTACTCCATCATCATTGTATACTTGGCGGTGTTGTCAGCCTTTCTAGTTATCATTGGAATAGCGCCTCTGTTATTCGTCGTCAGCTCCCCGTGTGGGTGACAGTTGGCGTCGTACGGTCTTCAGCAACCCCTTTCGCCAATTCAGGTAGTCTTAAGTATTTGAGTTAATTAATGTATTCCTTTTCATGACATCTGCTCGTTATTTAGGCAGGTCATAGTTTGTAGTTACTGTAAGTTTGGACAGTTGTTAACGCCCTTCGGCGGACCAAGTAAGAACTAACTTACTATTCCTCACTGTTCTATCACACACCCTGTATCCCAAGGCTAATTTGGTTGTATGATCTCAGAGCGCAACTACGCTCTAATACCACTTTTTGTAGCACCCCAACCCAAAACTCTACAACCTGTACGATGATAGCTTCCAAAGATAACTGGAAATGCAACGGAAAATATATACATAACAATGGGTGGTGCTACAACGCCGTTAGTCACCCATGTGACTAACAAGGCTAACTCCAATATAACTTACAAATGATACGGTCTGAGCGCTGAATACAAACCGCTTAACATAACAAAACCAATAATAAAAGTACAGTACTGTAAAATGACACCGGTAGTAATAATCCCCTGTCTTAATTCTACCCCACCTACACTCGGTCGGGTAATCTCTTCTTTCTTCAGGTACCTGGAAATGGTTAGCCATGAAACGGCTCAGCAAAATAATTGCCGGTATGAAAAACGTGCAACCCACAAGCTACTGGGCCACACCAACTATTTTGTCGAATACATGCAAGTCATTTTTGTAAAGCTGTAAATAAGCATCATAACATAATCATAATAAGCACCCATACAAGGATAACAATATCACACAGAACAAGACTTGAGAAGGTCAAGTTAGATGTTCTCGAATAGCTTGATAGTAGTTAGATCCTCACAATGGGACTAACATGTATATAAGAGTACCTCACAGCAGTGGAGGTATAGTGACCTCGTTAAACTCCATCTTCATAGAGTAAATTGGTCGGGTATGATGAACCCTTAGACGAGATGGGACTCTCGTACAAGTAGGTGGGTAATAATTCCCTCAGAAGATAACGTAGTTAACTCCTGTACTAACAGTGGTGGGTATTGTACCCTCGAGAGAAGTGAAGTCTTCCTCTTAACTTGAAATGTTCAGGCACGGTCCCGGTGAGTGGACAAAGTGCGCACCCAAAACTCCCGTCGCGACGTAAATTGAATAGGAGACGACCTGTGACAGGTACAACTCCTATAGCATGCATGGTCATGCAACTGGGCTCCTCGTTCTCGTAGTATAGAATTGTTAGGTGTCACACAAGGACATTAAACAAGAACACAATGTGTATTGTCAGTTGTCACGTTTAGGACAACGACGTTTGTTATAAAGTGAAGTTAGTGAGAAACTCGAGTACAAGTTCTCGGTATAATAATACGCAGATATTTAATCCACTGGTAACGTAGTGTTGTATGCGTGGGACATACACGTTATAGTTAGTATCATTCACGCACATAAAGCAACACAATAGTGCACAAGCGTAATACAACATTTTTCATACAATTATCTTGGTCGTTAATTCAAACAATAGATAGCACACAAGCCGGTGTAATCCGGTAGAGAGCAAACTGCAAGAATTCCATACCGTTCACCGTAGACTGTACTTGTTTAATTCCCGGTCAACGTCTGGTCAAACAAAGTCCTAGAATAGGATTAACTGAGAGTGTTAATTTATGTAACTCTCGTAGAATAATTTTATTGATTCATGAAACGATTTCCTCTTCGTTATTTCATGTGAGGTTTACTTCTTTACACTTAGGTAGTTTCTTCAACCTCTTACCCTTATTATTATTTAAGGTATTTATATATTTCCAAAACATGTAGTCCTAAATTATAAGACTTATATTGTGTGGTAATTTCTTTTAATTACCTTATGGTTGGTTGTATATCTTATTTATTATTCCTTTTGATTTATTTTTAAATCCTTTAATGTATATAACTATATATTCATGTACCATTTATGTTACATGTTTACAATTGTCCAAATGACATAATAACTTCATAATTTCTCCAATATATTTATATGTCACACATGTACATAATATCCTTATGATTTTTTTTGTTATTCTCCACTTAATCATAAATAATATTATTGGTTACAATTAAATTCCTTAGAACTATATAGCCATAGTTTTAATTCCATAATCACTTATTTTCATTTCCTTTTGATTTATTTGAAAATCTTAACTGTATAAGTTTCATGCATATGAATTATTTATGATACCTATTTGTATTTGTCTAAAAGACATAACAACTTAATAAATTCTCAAATTCTATTTACGTGTTACACATGGGCATACTTCTCCCATATCTTTTATTAATTACAAACTAACCCCAAATAATATTATTTCTTTTACAAGTGGATTACTTGTACTTGTATATCATTTAGTTTTAATTTCATAAATCCTTAAATCATAATTTCCTTTTCTATATTTCCTAAATATCCATATAGGACCTACAATATTTTTAATCCCATAAATACATCATACTTTTCGGTTATTATATTATGACCTCATTCATTTCATAAACTTTACTTATACTCCAAAATACATTATAATACATAGTTTCATTTCCTTAATTAATTTATTCACTAAACCACCTCTAAAATTTCAGTATTTATTATTTGAACACTATAACTTTTATAAATTACCAATTCAACCCTTATCCTTTCGGTTTTGACAAATAACTTTCTATAATTACATTTTAACCCCAAAAACTTTATATAAATTATATATTCACTTATAAACTATAGTTTTAAAATTTAGTTTCCTTAATAACCAAGTGGACACTTATATTTCCACAAATTGTGAATTCGCCCCATATAAAATCTGGTTTTATATTTAAACTCTTATAAATTACATATTCACCCCAAAACTTTTATAAACTTAATATTTCATGTCATAAATCATTTTAACCCAAAGTTTTCGGTCAACACTTTGACCATAGTCTAATTTCATACTTAATACATTAATATCCCCATAAACTTATATGATTCTCGGTTTTACACCAACCTTTCCAAAAATTACAAAATAGCCCCAAAACTTTATAAATTGTTATTTTAACTACTAAACACTTATTTAATTCAACCAAAATTCATAGTATGTATTCATATACATATTTAGCTCATTAAAATCTATTCTTCACCATTTGAATTCGGCAATGATAATATATCACCATTTAGTTTCTAAAACTTGATTTATAACTTATAATAATTATACATAAATTCATATGAGTCATATAACTCATGTAAAAATTATTGTAATGTCTTAGATTAATTTTTAGCTCAAAAAAGAGCATATTTGTCCTAGGGAATTCAGTATGAATATTTACTTAACCTAGGTAACTTTTGTGACACTAAAATGTGTCTTAAGGTAATAAGCTTACCATATATGTTATAAATTATGTTTTTGATATGTATTACAATATAGTTTCGGTTTTAAAAATTTAAGAAGGTGTACTTAATTTTTGTACAATTTTTAAGAGCTTATACAAGCTTAAAACAATAAAGATTTGCTTAGTAAACTTACTCTTAATAAAGGATGATTAAACACTTGAACTCCTCTTGAATTCCCAAGCTTCCTCCAATGGAGATTGATGTTCCTCTTAGGTTTTTATGCAAGAGGGGAAGGGGTTTAGGAGTTAGATCTTAACAAAGATCTTAAGTAGATTTATAAGTAGTTTTCCAAGGATTTACCTTAGGTATTTTTACCTTATATTTTCGGTACTTCTAGGAGGGATGGAGCATCAATTTTCCTTCATGAAATTGATGAAGAAAATAGCTTTATAAGATGTAGAATTTTGGTTACACATAAAATGTGTCTTAAGGATTTTCAAGCATGAAAAATACCTTAAGATGATCTTGGATGCTCCTTGGATTTATGTTGATTTAAGACAACTCCCTTGGTGTGTAGATTGAAGCCGAAAACTTGTAGTTGTCCTAGGAAGGTTTTTGCTTCAAGACTTGATAAGAAATGCTAGGAAATTACCTTAGAAATGAAGATAGAAGTTAAACATTCATTAATGGATTTAAGAGCTTCAAAGGAAGAAGATGAAGATGAGAAGGCAGAGCTTACCAATTCGGTGGTGAATGGCAAAGGAAGAATGGAGAGCTAGACTCACGTAGGAATAAGAGAAGGCAAGTTTGAATGGATTTTTCTTTTGCTAGTTTAATGTCAAATTTGACTCATCTTTCCATTAGTTTATTCCTTGATTGGTTGGCTCAATAAATGACCTTATTTCATGCTTGCTTTCAGCTAGGACAAGGAGTAATGGGGTCTTGTTTGACAATTTGAAAGAATAGACAAGACATGAGTGCTAGGAATTTAGGTAGGGTATTTCTTTAGAATTTTCTAAGCTAACTTGTCCTTGTTTCTCTTTGTTTCTTACGGTAATGAATGTGTGAGTATAGCATTTGATTTTTGATGATTGAAAACATTAGAACATGGCTAGGTAGGTAGGCTTCTTAGTTTAATTTTTATAAGGCAATTAAGACCTTCTTTTCCTACTCAAAATCGGTACACATGTGCTGTATAAGACAATTGATTTTGTCTATATTTGGCCATGAATTATGCTAGTTAGGTAGGGTATTCTTTTGACTAGTTAATCAGCAATCATCCCCCCTTATTTATGCATAAAATCGGCAGCCTCCATAGGTAGAACATGGGCTGTTTTGTTTGTACACTTGCAACTTGTATAATTTGGAATCTAGATATACTTTAGTTGTATTTAATTCCCTTTCTTTTTCAAAAGCTAATCTCTTCTTGTTTTTACTTGTAGGTAATCGGTAATGAGGGCTTCAATTGACTGATTTTATTTGACATATTATCATATAGCACATGCTAGATGAGTCACCATTCCATAAGACAATTTACAAGTTCAAAACTAGCTTAAAAACACCTAAAATGGCGCCTAACATGGAGGTCAAATGGGGTTGATTTTTAATTTGATTTTTGTTACACTATATTTTAATAATCATACTAATATGTGTAATAGGTTCCAGCATTTATTTGGTACATTTATACTATGGTAAAATATGAAAGTTTTAAGGTAAAAATGCTGATTTTGGGTACCTTTTTGATGTAAAATCACCCCCACTTGTACTATGAATTTAGTACTGGAATTGATTGATTTAGATGCTCAATATATCCCCTTTTAAGATTATCAACTCGTGGCTCCTCAAAAACGTCAAGGCAATTGCGTAGAATGCGTTTTTGTGACACCCGAAGGTGCATTTTTGTGCTTTAAGGATATTCTGGAAATTAAGTAGTCACTATGAATTCTAAGTGTTTATTAACATTTTTTATAGTCAATAATAATATGTTAAGGTGTTACATTGAGTTATATGGGGTTATATCAACTCAAAACACCATTCCCGGGCTAACCGGGGCAAAAAGGAGCGTTAAGAAATTCTCCCGAGCACTTTGTTTATTTTTGTGGAAGTAGCTAAAGAATTCTCTTTATAATGTTGAATAATGATGTTAGGAACTCTAAGAATTAATTTTATGGGAGTTTGTGCCACCTTGGCACTCCTCCGGGGCATTCCCGGGGTTTATGGGGCCCCCATAAGGCATCTCCTAGTACTTTGCGTTTAACTGAGAATTTAGCTTGAGGACTTCATCTTATATGTTTAATAGAGTGTTATGGTGTATTTGGAATGAAGTGTAATGCTTTACTTCATCCTATAATGTATTTCCGGGACTTTCGGGCCTTTAAGGGTACTCCCGAGCATTTTGTATTTTTACTAAGTTTTAGATGAGGTCCTGTATTCTAAGGGTCATATAATGATCCCTGATTAACTTTACATGAAGTTTATAGCTTATATAACTTGTTTAACTTAAGGTCGGGCTTTAACGCACATTTCTGACCTTAAGGAGTTTAGGTGCGTTTTAACGCCTAAATGCTTATATACTTCCTTTATGGTTTAATAATCCCCTAAATAATACTTATTTATCATATTTAATTATTTGAATGTTAGGGGTATTTCAATCTACCCCCCTTTAAAAGGACTTCGCCCCTGAGGGGGGGTGGGGTCCCCCCCCCCTCCCGGGGAGGTCCCTAGCCTCCATCCCCTCATATCTAAGTTCAAATGGTTGTGGGGAATCAAGTTCCACTAAGCATCCACAACTCAATTCTATTTTAGGGATCAAGTCCCAAGTTTCACTACTTCTCCGTTCGTAGTATATATTCAATCATAACATACAGTATAATGAGCATGAAAGGTCATCACCAAAAATAACTTTAGTGCAGTGCAACGTAGTGCACGTAATTCATTCATAGGAGTGTAGCATAGTACAGATCATGCAAACATGGAGTCATTCCAATATAGTGAAACGTAGTACACGTAATCACGTAGAAACGAAGTAGCTTCGATATAGTGTAACGTAGTACACATAATCCATTCATGCCAGTGTAACGTAGTACACATCATCAAGTAAGAGTTCATAGAATCGCAAAGTCATACTTGTAAACATACAAATCACAGTGCAACAGTACAACGGAAGTGTACTTCCATGCTAAAAATGCTAAAATGCAGTAGGCTCTCCCCCCTTAAAAGAGGGGTACGCCCACGTACCCTAGACTAGTATAGCTAGTCGGTAAATAGTGAAGGAATCTTCACTCTTATTTTGAACTTATGATTAGTTTAAAAGATAGCCTCTCGGCTGTAAGACTTATATTTTTGGTTAAGATATGTGAAATACGTTGTGCATTCCCTTTGAACTCAGTAGATAATTCTGACTGATGGGACCACCACGCTTCTACTGCGCAATTCTGATTAAATAATGTCCAATCATTCTGGAATAGTCTTAAATGCGCTTCGTAGGTGGTATGTTTAAGTTTGTTTATGTACATATGTATGGTTGGTGAGTTTTGTTCATCATTTCCTTCGTTTGGTTATCATTGTTGATCTTGTCTGGACTTCTGTCTGTTTACGGGGTATTGCCCCTAAAAATCTGTGTATCTTCTGACATGCTCTATTTGCATTATTATGCTTTTATATTTGAATCCCGTATGTATGGGTGAAGGTGATCCTCCATCTTGTTTGTTGCCAAATTATTCCATGTCTTGTTTAGACTGTCGGATCGATGTGCCGCGTTATGCCACTGCTCCCGATTATCTTGTCTCGCAGTAACTGTTAGTTGCAGCATAGCTTGGTATTCTTCCAGTATCCTTTTTGGGTAAATCTACTACGAGGTTCTTCCTCTACGTGGCATATACTGTAATACAGTTCGCCTTCCATTTGATTTTTCATCATTGAGTTCTTCACGAGTTTCACTTGATTGTTTTGTGCCTGTATGCTTATTTCTGATAGCTGCTTATGACGGTGATTCCACTGGGATTTTTCTCGTCGATATTACTGAGGCGTCTTGCTCTTCATCAGAGTCTCCATTACACTTTTTGTTAGAGTGTTGGTTATTTCCCGTGTTCTTCACACTAGCCGTTTTCGCATGTGGGGTATCTTCTTGTTATGTCACTACTTACCTGTCCAATTTAGGGTTATTTCTCGTCAAGTCCATAAGCTCTCGCACGTTTTAGTTGAACCATTCTTCTTCCCATGGGTCCTTACCCGATTGGTTTGCTATACATATTCTCCATTGATAGTGGTAGCGTCCAGATGGTGAGGTTCATCATCTTGTCGGTGTTGCTGATGCATTCAGTGGTTCAGTTGTTGTAGCTGTAAGGTTGCAGTAATCTTGTTGGTCTTAAATTTATCTTTTATTCATCGCCTCCTGTAGTTGTAATCGTCGGCGTTCGGGTTTTGTATAATGCTGGGGCATATTAAAATTCTTCTCTTTGACCTTCAGGTCATCATCCCGTGGTTCAGGTATTTGGGTTTATTGTTACCATATTCGGTTTCCCTTTTCAATGTAGAGCATGAGCTACGGTCGAGCCGTGCATCTTGTATATATATATAAATATTCCCTGTTATTACTGATGCACAAATTGTCGATAGTACATACACGATCTTTTATTGTCTGTTCATCAAGTACACCACAGTAGGGTTTCCGTTAAGGTTTCCAACAAGGTACAATTTTCTCACAATTCCGCATGTTCTTGCGGTTTATAAAACAACTCATGTGAGTATTAGTATAATGTTTCTACTTTTTATATTCTACCATACTTATAGGTAGGTTCCCATTTAATATACTGGGTTTGAATTCATAAAGAAAGACTTAAAGTCGATCCTTCCCTTCAGATGGCAATAAGGCCATAACTTACAAGGTAGCTTGTAAATACTGTCATTATAGATATATGTCTCTCGATCTCATATTTAATTTATTATCATGACTCATGGTGTAATAACAATTAGTGTTCCTTCATAGTTGACTATTTTTCCGACAAACGCGGAGTCGTTTTTTGCTTTTTAATTCTTTTCAGGATAACCTGGACAGTTTAACTCTTAACTTATGTCTTTTACATCTAATATACTTTATTAGACAGATTTTATATTAGAATTAGGAACAAATATTTATTTATCACAGAGATATTGGTGACCACTTGTAGGGAGTCTCAGGAATCATCCAACCCTGACGGGGTCAGCGTCAGTGTTGAACTATCCATCCTCTCCATTTTGTGTTTGGTTTCCCTTGATATGACCAGGATCAAGTTCGACCTCCCACGTCAAATATCAAACAACCACATAATTGCATGTTTCCAAATTTTATCTTATCAAGACTTCATGATGTGGTGATTACAGCATTCTTGCCTGACTGTTATACAACTAGTCTAATACTGTTGTAACCTAAACTTGAAACTAGTGTATTCCTTAATTCCCGGAACAAGTTCCTTTGATCAAATCATTTAGCGGGGAATCCAGTTTTTCCTCTTGGCATAAAAGATAAATTCTTATTAATCACCTAGACGCTTACTGCCTAATAATTATTTCATCAATCATTTGACCCTTAAACCCATCATACAAGCAACAAATTCAGTTAAGGACTTGGATACTTTAAAATATACTCTACTCTTTAAAAGGCTTATCTAGCTTTTAACTTATCAGGGCTTGATTATTGCCTACAATTTGGTTATATGTATATATATTTTTTTGAAACAGAAAAGCCATAGTTGTTATTAAATTTGGGATAAGACTCCAAGAAAAGTTTTTATAACTCGATCAGCAACTTTGGTTTCATAAAGTACTATTTCCTTTGCCTTAAAGCTTGGTTTTTCCTTACTCCATTTAAACTCCATCAATCAGGTGAACCATATGTTCAACCTAGGTTAATTACCTTTTAATGTTTTGTAACATTTCATACTAAGAACTTCCAGTTTGAATCCTACGGTTTAGTGTCAAGGAAATCAAAGCTTATTGTTGGTTTATACTTCTTAGAAACGTGTTTAATCCACAACCTTAATGGCTTTCAAAAATAAGTTGATTAGGGTAATAAATAGAGGATTTAAAGTCGTAGTGATGGTATATAACGTTAGGAAAGTTCACGTGTAAAACATTGTTACAAATCAAGGGGTATATTTGCCCTTTGTTATGTTTAACTTCCCTTCCTTACCTAGTGTATATATTAATCTAAAGTCTTAATATAACTTACACTGCCTCCATTGCTAGCGTCAAGGAGTGTTATTCGTTACCATGTACATATGCAAATTTATTTTACATTGGTGTTAGCTTTCTTTGATTTTCTGAGCTCTTTACTCGTATCCACTAATTGAGCTGTCATGGAAGACATATGCTCATATAAATCCGTAAGGATAGTGTAGGACATGTGCCTCAAAATAGGGTAGGTATATTTTTGATACTTATCCCTCTGAAATATATCAATACTCCTCAAAAGTTTTTGATTAATAACCTCCCAATTATATGTATATATATGTGTAGTACTTGGCATTGCTAATTTAGTATTTCCCCTGACTTCTGAAAATATAAATTTAAAGTTTATTCTCTTCTCACTGTTTATTAGGAGTCCAGCATTGTCACTGTAATGATACTAGCTGAGACCCTTGGTATTTGAGCAGGTATTACTTCCCGTGTTTGTTTATGTTGGATGTTTAATTATATATAGTGAGATTTTGTTCTGATTTTCTTGATATTATCATTGGTTATTTTTGTAGGACTATACTGATAGTCATATTTTAAGGTTTCGCACGATCTTCCCGCGAAGTTGATAAGGGGTTGTAAGATTTTCCAGTCCCGCACTGGGCGGCAAGCTCAGTGCCTGGTATCCCATAAAATTCAGTGTTTGCTCTTTACGTGCAGGTCTTCATTCTCCTTTATTTGGTTTACTGGAGCAACACTTGTTGTAGCAAGTGCGCCATGCAGGTTGGATCATCATGCAGTGTATGTCCATTGAGATATATTTTTACTCCATCATCATTGTATACTTGGCGGTGTTGTCAGCCTTTCTAGTTATCATTGGAATAGCGCTCTGTTATTCGTCGTCAGCTCCCCGTGTGGGTGACAGTTGGCGTCGTACGGTCTTCAGCAACCCCTTTCGCCAATTCAGGTAGTCTTAAGTATTTGAGTTAATTAATGTATTCCTTTTCATGACATCTGCTCGTTATTTAGGCAGGTCATAGTTTGTAGTTACTGTAAGTTTGGACAGTTGTTAACGCCCTTCGGCGGACCAAGTAAACTAACTTACTATTCCTCACTGTTCTATCACACACCCTGTATCCCAAGGCTAATTTTGGTTGTATGATCTCAGAGCGCAACTACGCTCTATACCACTTTTTGTAGCACCCCAACCCAAAACTCTACAACCTGTACGATGATAGCTTCCAAAGATAACTGGAAATGCAACGGAAAATATATACATAACAATGGGTGGTGCTACAACGCCGTTAGTCACCCATGTGACTAACAAGGCTAACTCCAATATAACTTACAAATGATACGGTCTGAGCGCTGAATACAAACCGCTTAACATAACAAAACCAATAATAAAAGTACAGTACTGTAAAATGACACCGGTAGTAATAATCCCCTGTCTTAATTCTACCCCACCTACACTCGGTCGGGTAATCTCTTCTTTCTTCAGGTACCTGGAAATGGTTAGCCATGAAACGGCTCAGCAAAATAATTGCCGGTATGAAAAACGTGCAACCCACAAGCTACTGGGCCACACCAACTATTTTGTCGAATACATGCAAGTCATTTTTGTAAAGCTGTAAATAAGCATCATAACATAATCATAATAAGCACCCATACAAGGATAACAATATCACACAGAACAAGACTTGAGAAGGTCAAGTTAGATGTTCTCGAATAGCTTGATAGTAGTTAGATCCTCACAATGGGACTAACATGTATATAAGAGTACCTCACAGCAGTGGAGGTATAGTGACCTCGTTAAACTCCATCTTCATAGAGTAAATTGGTCGGGTATGATGAACCCTTAGACGAGATGGGACTCTCGTACAAGTAGGTGGGTAATAATTCCCTCAGAAGATAACGTAGTTAACTCCTGTACTAACAGTGGTGGGTATTGTACCCTCGAGAGAAGTGAAGTCTTCCTCTTAACTTGAAATGTTCAGGCACGGTCCCGGTGAGTGGACAAAGTGCGCACCCAAAACTCCCGTCGCGACGTAAATTGAATAGGAGACGACCTGTGACAGGTACAACTCCTATAGCATGCATGGTCAGATGCAATTGGGCTCCTCGTTCTCGTAGTATAGAATTGTTAGGTGTCACACAAGGACATTAAACAAGAACACAATGTGTATTGTCAGTTGTCACGTTTAGGACAACGACGTTTGTTATAAAGTGAAGTTAGTGAGAAACTCGAGTACAAGTTCTCGGTATAATAATACGCAGATATTTAATCCACTGGTAACGTAGTGTTGTATGCGTGGGACATACACGTTATAGTTAGTATCATTCACGCACATAAAGCAACACAATAGTGCACAAGCGTAATACAACATTTTTCATACAATTATCTTGGTCGTTAATTCAAACAATAGATAGCACACAAGCCGGTGTAATCCGGTAGAGAGCAAACTGCAAGAATTCCATACCGTTCACCGTAGACTGTACTTGTTTAATTCCCGGTCAACGTCTGGTCAAACAAAGTCCTAGAATAGGATTAACTGAGAGTGTTAATTTATGTAACTCTCGTAGAATAATTTTATTGATTCATGAAACGATTTCCTCTTCGTTATTTCATGTGAGGTTTACTTCTTTACACTTAGGTAGTTTCTTCAACCTCTTACCCTTATTATTATTTAAGGTATTTATATATTTCCAAAACATGTAGTCCTAAATTATAAGACTTATATTGTGTGGTAATTTCTTTTAATTACCTTATGGTTGGTTGTATATCTTATTTATTATTCCTTTTGATTTATTTTTAAATCCTTTAATGTATATAACTATTATTCATGTACCATTTATGTTACATGTTTACAATTGTCCAAATGACATAATAACTTCATAATTTCTCCAATAATATATTCACACATGTACATAATATCCTTATGATTTTTTTTGTTATTCTCCACTTAATCATAAATAATATTATTGGTTACAATTAAATTCCTTAGAACTATATAGCCATAGTTTTAATTCCATAATCACTTATTTTCATTTCCTTTTGATTTATTTGAAAATCTTAACTGTATAAGTTTCATGCATATGAATTATTTATGATACCTATTTGTATTTGTCTAAAAGACATAACAACTTAATAAATTCTCAAATTCTATTTACGTGTTACACATGGGCATACTTCTCCCATATCTTTTATTAATTACAAACTAACCCCAAATAATATTATTTCTTTTACAAGTGGATTACTTGTACTTGTATATCATTTAGTTTTAATTTCATAAATCCTTAAATCATAATTTCCTTTTCTATATTTCCTAAATATCCATATAGGACCTACAATATTTTTAATCCCATAAATACATCATACTTTTCGGTTATTATATTATGACCTCATTCATTTCATAAACTTTACTTTATACTCCAAAATACATTATAATACATAGTTTCATTTCCTTAATTAATTTATTCACTAAACCACCTCTAAAATTTCAGTATTTATTATTTGAACACTATAACTTTTATAAATTACCAATTCAACCCTTAACCTTTCGGTTTTGACAAATAACTTTCTATAATTACATTTTAACCCCAAAAACTTTATATAAATTATATATTCACTTATAAACTATAGTTTTAATATTTAGTTTCCTTAATAACCAAGTGGACACTTATATTTCCACAAATTGTGAATTCGCCCCATATAAAATCTGGTTTTATATTTAAACTCTTATAAATTACATATTCACCCAAAACTTTTATAAACTTAATATTTCATGTCATAAATCATTTTAACCCAAAGTTTTCGGTCAACACTTTGACCATAGTCTAATTTCATACTTAATACATTAATATCCCCATAAACTTATATGATTCTCGGTTTTACACCAACCTTTCCAAAAATTACAAAATAGCCCCAAAACTTTATAAATTGTTATTTTAACTACTAAACACTTATTTAATTCAACCAAAATTCATAGTATGTATTCATATACATATTTAGCTCATTAAAATCTATTCTTCACCATTTGAATTCGGCAATGATAATATATCACCATTTAGTTTCTAAAACTTGATTTATAACTTATAATAATTATACATAAATTCATATGAGTCATATAACTCATGTAAAAATTATTGTAATGTCTTAGATTAATTTTTAGCTCAAAAAGAGCATATTTGTCCTAGGGAATTCAGTATGAATATTTACTTAACCTAGGTAACTTTTGTGACACTAAAATGTGTCTTAAGGTAATAAGCTTACCATATATGTTATAAATTATGTTTTTGATATGTATTACAATATAGTTTCGGTTTTAAAAATTTAAGAAGGTGTACTTAATTTTTGTACAATTTTTAAGAGCTTATACAAGCTTAAAACAATAAAGATTTGCTAGTAAACTTACTCTTAATAAAGGATGATTAAACACTTGAACTCCTCTTGAATTCCCAAGCTTCCTCCAATGGAGATTGATGTTCCTCTTAGGTTTTTATGCAAGAGGGGAAGGGGTTTAGGAGTTAGATCTTAACAAAGATCTTAAGTAGATTTATAAGTAGTTTTCCAAGGATTTACCTTAGGTATTTTTACCTTAATTTTCGGTACTTCTAGGAGGGATGGAGCATCAATTTTCCTTCATGAAATTGATGAAGAAAATAGCTTTATAAGATGTAGAATTTTGGTTACACATAAAATGTGTCTTAAGGATTTTCAAGCATGAAAAATACCTTAAGATGATCTTGGATGCTCCTTGGATTTATGTTGATTTAAGACAACTCCCTTGGTGTGTAGATTGAAGCCGAAAACTTGTAGTTGTCCTAGGAAGGTTTTTGCTTCAAGACTTGATAAGAAATGCTAGGAAATTACCTTAGAAATGAAGATAGAAGTTAAACATCATTAATGGATTTAAGAGCTTCAAAGGAAGAAGATGAAGATGAGAAGGCAGAGCTTACCAATTCGGTGGTGAATGGCAAAGGAAGAATGGAGAGCTAGACTCACGTAGGAATAAGAGAAGGCAAGTTTGAATGGATTTTTCTTTTGCTAGTTTAATGTCAAATTTGACTCATCTTTCCATTAGTTTATTCCTTGATTGGTTGGCTCAATAAATGACCTTATTTCATGCTTGCTTTTCGCTAGGACAAGGAGTAATGGGGTCTTGTTTGACAATTTGAAAGAAAGACAAGACATGAGTGCTAGGAATTTAGGTAGGGTATTTCTTTAGAATTTTCTAAGCTAACTTGTCCTTGTTTCTCTTTGTTTCTTACGGTAATGAATGTGTGAGTATAGCATTTGATTTTTGATGATTGAAAACATTAGAACATGGCTAGGTAGGTAGGCTTCTTAGTTTAATTTTTATAAGGCAATTAAGACCTTCTTTTCCTACTCAAAATCGGTACACATGTGCTGTATAAGACAATTGATTTTGTCTATATTTGGCCATGAATTATGCTAGTTAGGTAGGGTATTCTTTTGACTAGTTAATCAGCAATCATCCCCCCTTATTTATGCATAAAATCGGCAGCCTCCATAGGTAGAACATGGGCTGTTTTGTTTGTACACTTGCAACTTGTATAATTTGGAATCTAGATATACTTTAGTTGTATTTAATTCCCTTTCTTTTTCAAAAGCTAATCTCTTCTTGTTTTTACTTGTAGGTAATCGGTAATGAGGGCTTCAATTGACTGATTTTATTTGACATATTATCATATAGCACATGCTAGATGAGTCACCATTCCATAAGACAATTTACAAGTTCAAAACTAGCTTAAAAACACCTAAAATGGCGCCTAACATGGAGGTCAAATGGGGTTGATTTTTAATTTGATTTTTGTTACACTATATTTACTAAGATCATACTAATATGTGTAATAGGTTCCAGCATTTATTTGGTACATTTATACTATGGTAAAATATGAAAGTTTTAAGGTAAAAATGCTGATTTTGGGTACCTTTTTGATGATAAAATCGCCCCCACTTGTACTATGAATTTAGTACTGGAATTGATTGATTTAGATGCTCAATATATCCCCTTTTAAGATTATCAACTCGTGGCTCCTCAAAAACGTCAAGGCAATTGCGTAGAACGTTTTTGTGACACCCGAAGGTGCATTTTTGTGCTTTAAGGATATTCTGGAAATTAAGTAGTCACTATGAATTCTAAGTGTTTATTAACATTGTTTATAGTCAATAATAATATGTTAAGGTGTTACATTGAGTTATATGGGGTTATATCAACTCAAAACACCATTCCCGGGCTAACCGGGGCAAAAAGGAGCGTTAAGAAATTCTCCCGAGCACTTTGTTTATTTTTGTGGAAGTAGCTAAAGAATTCTCTTTATAATGTTGAATAATGATGTTAGGAACTCTAAGAATTAATTTTATGGGAGTTTGTGCCACCTTGGCACTCCTCCGGGGCATTCCCGGGGTTTATGGGGCCCCCATAAGGCATCTCCTAGTACTTTGCGTTTAACTGAGAATTTAGCTTGAGGACTTCATCTTATATGTTTAATAGAGTGTTATGGTGTATTTGGAATGAAGTGTAATGCTTTACTTCATCCTATAATGTATTTCCGGGACTTTCGGGCCTTTAAGGGTACTCCCGAGCATTTTGTATTTTTACTAAGTTTTAGATGAGGTCCTGTATTCTAAGGGTCATATAATGATCCCTGATTAACTTTACATGAAGTTTATAGCTTATATAACTTGTTTAACTTAAGGTCGGGCTTTAACGCACATTTCTGACCTTAAGGAGTTTAGGTGCGTTTTAACGCCTAAATGCTTATATACTTCCTTTATGGTTTAATAATCCCCTAAATAATACTTATTTATCATTATTTAATTATTTGAATGTTAGGGGTATTTCAATCTACCCCCCTTTAAAAGGACTTCGCCCCGAAGTCTCATATCTAAGTTCAAATGGTTGTGGGGAATCAAGTTCCACTAAGCATCCACAACTCAATTCTATTTTAGGGATCAAGTCCCAAGTTTCACTACTTCTCCGTTCGTAGTATATATTCAATCATAACATACAGTATAATGAGCATGAAAGGTCATCACCAAAAATAACTTTAGTGCAGTGCAACGTAGTGCACGTAATTCATTCATAGGAGTGTAGCATAGTACAGATCATGCAAACATGGAGTCATTCCAATATAGTGAAACGTAGTACACGTAATCACGTAGAAACGAAGTAGCTTCGATATAGTGTAACGTAGTACACATAATCCATTCATGCCAGTGTAACGTAGTACACATCATCAAGTAAGAGTTCATAGAATCGCAAAGTCATACTTGTAAACATACAAATCACAGTGCAACAGTACAACGGAAGTGTACTTCCATGCTAAAAATGCTAAAATGCAGTAGGCTCTCCCCCCTTAAAAGAGGGGTACGCCCACGTACCCTAGACTAGTATAGCTAGTCGGTAAATAGTGAAGGAATCTTCACTCTTATTTTGAACTTATGATTAGTTTAAAAGATAGCCTCTCGGCTGTAAGACTTATATTTTTGGTTAAGATATGTGAAATACGTTGTGCATTCCCTTTGAACTCAGTAGATAATTCTGACTGATGGGACCACCACGCTTCTACTGCGCAATTCTGATTAAATAATGTCCAATCATTCTGGAATAGTCTTAAATGCGCTTCGTAGGTGGTATGTTTAAGTTTGTTTATGTACATATGTATGGTTGGTGAGTTTTGTTCATCATTTCCTTCGTTTGGTTATCATTGTTGATCTTGTCTGGACTTCTGTCTGTTTACGGGGTATTGCCCCTAAAAATCTGTGTATCTTCTGACATGCTCTATTTGCATTATTATGCTTTTATATTTGAATCCCGTATGTATGGGTGAAGGTGATCCTCCATCTTGTTTGTTGCCAAATTATTCCATGTCTTGTTTAGACTGTCGGATCGATGTGCCGCGTTATGCCACTGCTCCCGATTATCTTGTCTCGCAGTAACTGTTAGTTGCAGCATAGCTTGGTATTCTTCCAGTATCCTTTTTGGGTAAATCTACTACGAGGTTCTTCCTCTACGTGGCATATACTGTAATACAGTTCGCCTTCCATTTGATTTTTCATCATTGAGTTCTTCACGAGTTTCACTTGATTGTTTTGTGCCTGTATGCTTATTTCTGATAGCTGCTTATGACGGTGATTCCACTGGGATTTTTCTCGTCGATATTACTGAGGCGTCTTGCTCTTCATCAGAGTCTCCATTACACTTTTTGTTAGTGTTGGTTATTTCCCGTGTTCTTCACACTAGCCGTTTTCGCATGTGGGGTATCTTCTTGTTATGTCACTACTTACCTGTCCAATTTAGGGTTATTTCTCGTCAAGTCCATAAGCTCTCGCACGTTTTAGTTGAACCATTCTTCTTCCCATGGGTCCTTACCCGATTGGTTTGCTATACATATTCTCCATTGATAGTGGTAGCGTCCAGATGGTGAGGTTCATCATCTTGTCGGTGTTGCTGATGCATTCAGTGGTTCAGTTGTTGTAGCTGTAAGGTTGCAGTAATCTTGTTGGTCTTAAATTTATCTTTTATTCATCGCCTCCTGTAGTTGTAATCGTCGGCGTTCGGGTTTTGTATAATGCTGGGGCATATTAAAATTCTTCTCTTTGACCTTCAGGTCATCATCCCGTGGTTCAGGTATTTGGGTTTATTGTTACCATATTCGGTTTCCCTTTTCAATGTAGAGCATGAGCTACGGTCGAGCCGTGCATCTTGTATATATATATAATATTCCCTGTTATTACTGATGCACAAATTGTCGATAGTACATACACGATCTTTTATTGTCTGTTCATCAAGTACACCACAGTAGGGTTTCCGTTAAGGTTTCCAACAAGGTACAATTTTCTCACAATTCCGCATGTTCTTGCGGTTTATAAAACAACTCATGTGAGTATTAGTATAATGTTTCTACTTTTTATATTCTACCATACTTATAGGTAGGTTCCCATTTAATATACTGGGTTTGAATTCATAAAGAAAGACTTAAAGTCGATCCTTCCCTTCAGATGGCAATAAGGCCATAACTTACAAGGTAGCTTGTAAATACTGTCATTATAGATATATGTCTCTCGATCTCATATTTAATTTATTATCATGACTCATGGTGTAATAACAATTAGTGTTCCTTCATAGTTGACTATTTTTCCGACAAACGCGGAGTCGTTTTTTGCTTTTTAATTCTTTTCAGGATAACCTGGACAGTTTAACTCTTAACTTATGTCTTTTACATCTAATATACTTTATTAGACAGATTTTATATTAGAATTAGGAACAAATATTTATTTATCACAGAGATATTGGTGACCACTTGTAGGGAGTCTCAGGAATCATCCAACCCTGACGGGGTCAGCGTCAGTGTTGAACTATCCATCCTCTCCATTTTGTGTTTGGTTTCCCTTGATATGACCAGGATCAAGTTCGACCTCCCACGTCAAATATCAAACAACCACATAATTGCATGTTTCCAAATTTTATCTTATCAAGACTTCATGATGTGGTGATTACAGCATTCTTGCCTGACTGTTATACAACTAGTCTAATACTGTTGTAACCTAAACTTGAAACTAGTGTATTCCTTAATTCCCGGAACAAGTTCCTTTGATCAAATCATTTAGCGGGGAATCCAGTTTTTCCTCTTGGCATAAAAGATAAATTCTTATTAATCACCTAGACGCTTACTGCCTAATAATTATTTCATCAATCATTTGACCCTTAAACCCATCATACAAGCAACAAATTCAGTTAAGGACTTGGATACTTTAAAATATACTCTACTCTTTAAAAGGCTTATCTAGCTTTTAACTTATCAGGGCTTGATTATTGCCTACAATTTGGTTATATGTATATATTTTTTTGAAACAGAAAAGCCATAGTTGTTATTAAATTTGGGATAAGACTCCAAGAAAAGTTTTTATAACTCGATCAGCAACTTTGGTTTCATAAAGTACTATTTCCTTTGCCTTAAAGCTTGGTTTTTCCTTACTCCATTTAAACTCCATCAATCAGGTGAACCATATGTTCAACCTAGGTTAATTACCTTTTAATGTTTTGTAACATTTCATACTAAGAACTTCCAGTTTGAATCCTACGGTTTAGTGTCAAGGAAATCAAAGCTTATTGTTGGTTTATACTTCTTAGAAACGTGTTAATCCACAACCTTAATGGCTTTCAAAAATAAGTTGATTAGGTGTAATAAATAGAGGATTTAAAGTCGTAGTGATTGGTATATAACGTTAGGAAAGTTCACGTGTAAAACATTGTTACAAATCAAGGGGTATATTTGCCCTTTGTTATGTTTAACTTCCACTTACCTTTAGTGTATATATTAATCTAAAGTCTTAATATAACTTACACTGCCTCCATTGCTAGCGTCAAGGAGTGTTATTCGTTACCATGTACATATGCAAATTTATTTTACATTGGTGTTAGCTTTCTTTGATTTTCTGAGCTCTTTACTCGTATCCACTAATTGAGCTGTCATGGAAGACATATGCTCATATAAATCCGTAAGGATAGTGTAGGACATGTGCCTCAAAATAGGGTAGGTATATTTTATGATACTTATCCCTCTGAAATATATCAATACTCCTCAAAAGTTTTTGATTAATAACCTCCCAATTATATGTATATATATATGTGTAGCACTTGGCATTGCTAATTTAGTATTTCCCCTGACTTCTGAAAATATAAATTTAAAGTTTATTCTCTTCTCACTGTTTATTAGGAGTCCAGCATTGTCACTGTAATGATACTAGCTGAGACCCTTGGTATTTGAGCAGGTATTACTTCCCGTGTTTGTTTATGTTGGATGTTTAATTATATATAGTGAGATTTTGTTCTGATTTTCTTGATATTATCATTGGTTATTTTTGTAGGACTATACTGATAGTCATATTTTAAGGTTTCGCACGATCTTCCCGCGAAGTTGATAAGGGGTTGTAAGATTTTCCAGTCCCGCACTGGGCGGCAAGCTCAGTGCCTGGTATCCCATAAAATTCAGTGTTTGCTCTTTACGTGCAGGTCTTCATTCTCCTTTATTTGGTTTACTGGAGCAACACTTGTTGTAGCAAGTGCGCCATGCAGGTTGGATCATCATGCAGTGTATGTCCATTGAGATATATTTTTACTCCATCATCATTGTATACTTGGCGGTGTTGTCAGCCTTTCTAGTTATCATTGGAATAGCGTCTCTGTTATTCGTCGTCAGCTCCCCGTGTGGGTGACAGTTGGCGTCGTACGGTCTTCAGCAACCCCTTTCGCCAATTCAGGTAGTCTTAAGTATTTGAGTTAATTAATGTATTCCTTTTCATGACATCTGCTCGTTATTTAGGCAGGTCATAGTTTGTAGTTACTGTAAGTTTGGACAGTTGTTAACGCCCTTCGGCGGACCAAGTAAGAACTAACTTACTATTCCTCACTGTTCTATCACACACCCTGTATCCCAAGGCTAATTTTGGTTGTATGATCTCAGAGCGCAACTACGCTCTAACCACTTTTTGTAGCACCCCAACCCAAAACTCTACAACCTGTACGATGATAGCTTCCAAAGATAACTGGAAATGCAACGGAAAATATATACATAACAATGGGTGGTGCTACAACGCCGTTAGTCACCCATGTGACTAACAAGGCTAACTCCAATATAACTTACAAATGATACGGTCTGAGCGCTGAATACAAACCGCTTAACATAACAAAACCAATAATAAAAGTACAGTACTGTAAAATGACACCGGTAGTAATAATCCCCTGTCTTAATTCTACCCCACCTACACTCGGTCGGTAATCTCTTCTTTCTTCAGGTACCTGGAAATGGTTAGCCATGAAACGGCTCAGCAAAATAATTGCCGGTATGAAAAACGTGCAACCCACAAGCTACTGGGCCACACCAACTATTTTGTCGAATACATGCAAGTCATTTTTGTAAAGCTGTAAATAAGCATCATAACATAATCATAATAAGCACCCATACAAGGATAACAATATCACACAGAACAAGACTTGAGAAGGTCAAGTTAGATGTTCTCGAATAGCTTGATAGTAGTTAGATCCTCACAATGGGACTAACATGTATATAAGAGTACCTCACAGCAGTGGAGGTATAGTGACCTCGTTAAACTCCATCTTCATAGAGTAAATTGGTCGGGTATGATGAACCCTTAGACGAGATGGGACTCTCGTACAAGTAGGTGGGTAATAATTCCCTCAGAAGATAACGTAGTTAACTCCTGTACTAACAGTGGTGGGTATTGTACCCTCGAGAGAAGTGAAGTCTTCCTCTTAACTTGAAATGTTCAGGCACGGTCCCGGTGAGTGGACAAAGTGCGCACCCAAAACTCCCGTCGCGACGTAAATTGAATAGGAGACGACCTGTGACAGGTACAACTCCTAGCATGCATGGTCAGATCAACTGGGCTCCTCGTTCTCGTAGTATAGAATTGTTAGGTGTCACACAAGGACATTAAACAAGAACACAATGTGTATTGTCAGTTGTCACGTTTAGGACAACGACGTTTGTTATAAAGTGAAGTTAGTGAGAAACTCGAGTACAAGTTCTCGGTATAATAATACGCAGATATTTAATCCACTGTAACGTAGTGTTGTATGCGTGGGACATACACGTTATAGTTAGTATCATTCACGCACATAAAGCAACACAATAGTGCACAAGCGTAATACAACATTTTTCATACAATTATCTTGGTCGTTAATTCAAACAATAGATAGCACACAAGCCGGTGTAATCCGGTAGAGAGCAAACTGCAAGAATTCCATACCGTTCACCGTAGACTGTACTTGTTTAATTCCCGGTCAACGTCTGGTCAAACAAAGTCCTAGAATAGGATTAACTGAGAGTGTTAATTTATGTAACTCTCGTAGAATAATTTTATTGATTCATGAAACGATTTCCTCTTCGTTATTTCATGTGAGGTTTACTTCTTTACACTTAGGTAGTTTCTTCAACCTCTTACCCTTATTATTATTTAAGGTATTTTATATTTCCAAAACATGTAGTCCTAAATTATAAGACTTATATTGTGTGGTAATTTCTTTTAATTACCTTATGGTTGGTTGTATATCTTATTTATTATTCCTTTTGATTTATTTTAAATCCTTTAATGTATATAACTATATATTCATGTACCATTTATGTTACATGTTTACAATTGTCCAAATGACATAATAACTTCATAATTTCTCCAATATATTTATATGTCACACATGTACATAATATCCTTATGATTTTTTTTGTTATTCTCCACTTAATCATAAATAATTTATTGGTTACAATTAAATTCCTTAGAACTATATAGCCATAGTTTTAATTCCATAATCACTTATTTTCATTTCCTTTTGATTTATTTGAAAATCTTAACTGTATAAGTTTCATGCATATGAATTATTTATGATACCTATTTGTATTTGTCTAAAAGACATAACAACTTAATAAATTCTCAAATTCTATTTACGTGTTACACATGGGCATACTTCTCCCATATCTTTTATTAATTACAAACTAACCCCAAATAATATTATTTCTTTTACAAGTGGATTACTTGTACTTGTATATCATTTAGTTTTAATTTCATAAATCCTTAAATCATAATTTCCTTTTCTATATTTCCTAAATATCCATATAGGACCTACAATATTTTTAATCCCATAAATACATCATACTTTTCGGTTATTATATTATAACCTCATTCATTTCATAAACTTTACTTTACACTCCAAAATACATTATAATACATAGTTTCATTTCCTTAATTAATTTATTCACTAAACCACCTCTAAAATTTCAGTATTTATTATTTGAACACTATAACTTTTATAAATTACCAATTCAACCCTTAACCTTTCGGTTTTGACAAATAACTTTCTATAATTACATTTTAACCCCAAAAACTTTATATAATTATATATTCACTTATAAACTATAGTTTTAATATTTAGTTTCCTTAATAACCAAGTGGACACTTATATTTCCACAAATTGTGAATTCGCCCCATATAAAATCTGGTTTTATATTTAAACTCTTATAAATTACATATTCACCCCAAAACTTTTATAAACTTAATATTTCATGTCATAAATCATTTTAACCCAAAGTTTTCGGTCAACACTTTGACCATAGTCTAATTTCATACTTAATACATTAATATCCCCATAAACTTATGATTCTCGGTTTTACACCAACCTTTCCAAAAATTACAAAATAGCCCCAAAACTTTATAAATTGTTATTTTAACTACTAAACACTTATTTAATTCAACCAAAATTCATAGTATGTATTCATATACATATTTAGCTCATTAAAATCTATTCTTCACCATTTGAATTCGGCAATGATAATATATCACCATTTAGTTTCTAAAACTTGATTTATAACTTATAATAATTATACATAAATTCATATGAGTCATATAACTCATGTAAAAATTATTGTAATGTCTTAGATTAATTTTTAGCTCAAAAAAGAGCATATTTGTCCTAGGGAATTCAGTATGAATATTTACTTAACCTAGGTAACTTTTGTGACACTAAAATGTGTCTTAAGGTAATAAGCTTACCATATATCTTATAAATTATGTTTTTGATATGTATTACAATATAGTTTCGGTTTTAAAAATTTAAGAAGGTGTACTTAATTTTTGTACAATTTTTAAGAGCTTATACAAGCTTAAAACAATAAAGATTTGCTAGTAAACTTACTCTTAATAAAGGATGATTAAACACTTGAACTCCTCTTGAATTCCCAAGCTTCCTCCAATGGAGATTGATGTTCCTCTTAGGTTTTTATGCAAGAGGGGAAGGGGTTTAGGAGTTAGATCTTAACAAAGATCTTAAGTAGATTTATAAGTACTTTTCCAAGGATTTACCTTAGGTATTTTTACCTTATATTTTCGGTACTTCTAGGAGGGATGGAGCATCAATTTTCCTTCATGAAATTGATGAAGAAAATAGCTTTATAAGATGTAGAATTTTGGTTACACATAAAATGTGTCTTAAGGATTTTCAAGCATGAAAAATACCTTAAGATGATCTTGGATGCTCCTTGGATTTATGTTGATTTAAGACAACTCCCTTGGTGTGTAGATTGAAGCCGAAAACTTGTAGTTGTCCTAGGAAGGTTTTTGCTTCAAGACTTGATAAGAAATGCTAGGAAATTACCTTAGAAATGAAGATAGAAGTTAAACATTCATTAATGGATTTAAGAGCTTCAAAGGAAGAAGATGAAGATGAGAAGGCAGAGCTTACCAATTCGGTGGTGAATGGCAAAGGAAGAATGGAGAGCTAGACTCACGTAGGAATAAGAGAAGGCAAGTTTGAATGGATTTTTCTTTTGCTAGTTTAATGTCAAATTTGACTCATCTTTCCATTAGTTTATTCCTTGATTGGTTGGCTCAATAAATGACCTTATTTCATGCTTGCTTTTCAGCTAGGACAAGGAGTAATGGGGTCTTGTTTGACAATTTGAAAGAAAGACAAGACATGAGTGCTAGGAATTTAGGTAGGGTATTTCTTTAGAATTTTCTAAGCTAACTTGTCCTTGTTTCTCTTTGTTTCTTACGGTAATGAATGTGTGAGTATAGCATTTGATTTTTGATGATTGAAAACATTAGAACATGGCTAGGTAGGTAGGCTTCTTAGTTTAATTTTTATAAGGCAATTAAGACCTTCTTTTCCTACTCAAAATCGGTACACATGTGCTGTATAAGACAATTGATTTTGTCTATATTTGGCCATGAATTATGCTAGTTAGGTAGGGTATTCTTTTGACTAGTTAATCAGCAATCATCCCCCCTTATTTATGCATAAAATCGGCAGCCTCCATAGGTAGAACATGGGCTGTTTTGTTTGTACACTTGCAACTTGTATAATTTGGAATCTAGATATACTTTAGTTGTATTTAATTCCCTTTCTTTTTCAAAAGCTAATCTCTTCTTGTTTTTACTTGTAGGTAATCGGTAATGAGGGCTTCAATTGACTGATTTTATTTGACATATTATCATATAGCACATGCTAGATGAGTCACCATTCCATAAGACAATTTACAAGTTCAAAACTAGCTTAAAAACACCTAAAATGGCGCCTAACATGGAGGTCAAATGGGGTTGATTTTTAATTTGATTTTTGTTACACTATATTTACTAAGATCATACTAATATGTGTAATAGGTTCCAGCATTTATTTGGTACATTTATACTATGGTAAAATGAAAGTTTTAAGGTAAAAATGCTGATTTTGGGTACCTTTTTGATGATAAAATCACCCCCACTTGTACTATGAATTTAGTACTGGAATTGATTGATTTAGATGCTCAATATATCCCCTTTTAAGATTATCAACTCGTGGCTCCTCAAAAACGTCAAGGCAATTGCGTAGAACGCGTTTTTGTGACACCCGAAGGTGCATTTTTGTGCTTTAAGGATATTCTGGAAATTAAGTAGTCGCTATGAATACAGTGTTTATTAACATTTTTATAGTCTAATAATATGTTAAGGTGTTACATTGAGTTATATGGGGTTATATCAACTCAAAACACCATTCCCGGGCTAACCGGGGCAAAAAGGAGCGTTAAGAAATTCTCCCGAGCACTTTGTTTATTTTTGAGGAAGTAGCTCGAGAATTCTCTTTAGAATGTTGAATAATAATGTTAGGAACTCTAAGAATTAATTTTATGGGAGTTCGTGCCACCTCGGCACTCCTCCGGGGCATTCCCGGTGGTTTATGGGGCCCCCATAAGGCATCGCCTAGTACTTTGCATTTAACTGAGAATTTAGCTTGAGGACTTCATCTTATATGTTTAATAGAGTGTTATGGTGTATTTGGAATGAAGTGTAATGCTTTACTTCATCCTATAATGTATTTCCGGGACTTTCGGGCCTTTAAGGGTACTCCCGAGCATTTTGTATTTTTACTAAGTTTTAGATGAGGTCCTGTATTCTAAGGGTCATATAATGATCCCTGATTAACTTTACATGAAGTTTATAGCTTATATAACTTGTTTAACTTAAGGTCGGGCTTTAACGCACATTTCTGACCTTAAGGAGTTTAGGTGCGTTTTAACGCCTAAATGCTTATATACTTCCTTTATGGTTTAATAATCCCCTAAATAATACTTATTTATCAATATTTAATTATTGAATGTTAGGGGTATTTCAATCTACCCCCCTTTAAAAGGACTTCGCCCCGAAGTCTCATATCTAAGTTCAAATGGTTGTGGGGAATCAAGTTCCACTAAGCATCCACAACTCAATTCTATTTTAGGGATCAAGTCCCAAGTTTCACTACTTCTCCGTTCGTAGTATATATTCAATCATAACATACAGTATAATGAGCATGAAAGGTCATCACCAAAAATAACTTTAGTGCAGTGCAACGTAGTGCACGTAATTCATTCATAGGAGTGTAGCATAGTACAGATCATGCAAACATGGAGTCATTCCAATATAGTGAAACGTAGTACACGTAATCACGTAGAAACGAAGTAGCTTCGATATAGTGTAACGTAGTACACATAATCCATTCATGCCAGTGTAACGTAGTACACATCATCAAGTAAGAGTTCATAGAATCACAAAGTCATACTTGTAAACATACAAATCACAGTGCAACAGTACAACGGAAGTGTACTTCCATGCTAAAAATGCTAAAACGCAGTAGGCTCTCCCCCCTTAAAAGAGGGGTACGCCCACGTACCCTAGACTAGTATAGCTAGTCGGTAAATAGTGAAGGAATCTTCACTCTTATTTTGAACTTATGATTAGTTTAAAAGATAGCCTCTCGGCTGTAAGACTTATATTTTTGGTTAAGATATGTGAAATACGTTGTGCATTCCCTTTGAACTCAGTAGATAATTCTGACTGATGGGACCACCACGCTTCTGCTGCGCAACTCTGATTAAATAATGTCTAATCATTCTGGAATAGTCTTAAATGCGCTTCGTAGGTGGTATGTTTAAGTTTGTTTATGTACATATGTATGGTTGGTGAGTTTTGTTCATCATTTCCTTCGTTTGGTTATCATTGTTGATCTTGTCTGGACTTCTGTCTGTTTACGGGGTATTGCCCCTAAAAATCTGTGTATCTTCTGACATGCTCTATTTGCATTATTATGCTTTTATATTTGAATCCCGTATGTATGGGTGAAGGTGATCCTCCATCTTGTTTGTTGCCAAATTATTCCATGTCTTGTTTAGACTGTCGGATCGATGTGCCGCGTTATGCCACTGCTCCCGATTATCTTGTCTCGCAGTAACTGTTAGTTGCAGCATAGCTTGGTATTCTTCCAGTATCCTTTTTGGGTAAATCTACTACGAGGTTCTTCCTCTACGTGGCATATACTGTAATACAGTTCGCCTTCCATTTGATTTTTCATCATTGAGTTCTTCACGAGTTTCACTTGATTGTTTTGTGCCTGTATGCTTATTTCTGATAGCTGCTTATGACGGTGATTCCACTGGGATTTTTCTCTCGTATTACTGAGGCGTCTTGCTCTTCATCAGAGTCTCCATTACACTTTTTGTTAGAGTGTTGGTTATTTCCCGTGTTCTTCACACTAGCCGTTTTCGCATGTGGGGTATCTTCTTGTTATGTCACTACTTACCTGTCCAATTTAGGGTTATTTCTCGTCAAGTCCATAAGCTCTCGCACGTTTTAGTTGAACCATTCTTCTTCCCATGGGTCCTTACCCGATTGGTTTGCTATACATATTCTCCATTGATAGTGGTAGCGTCCAGATGGTGAGGTTCATCATCTTGTCGGTGTTGCTGATGCATTCAGTGGTTCAGTTGTTGTAGCTGTAAGGTTGCAGTAATCTTGTTGGTCTTAAATTTATCTTTTATTCATCGCCTCCTGTAGTTGTAATCGTCGGCGTTCGGGTTTTGTATAATGCTGGGGCATATTAAAATTCTTCTCTTTGACCTTCAGGTCATCATCCCGTGGTTCAGGTATTTGGGTTTATTGTTACCATATTCGGTTTCCCTTTTCAATGTAGAGCATGAGCTACGGTCGAGCCGTGCATCTTGTATATATATATAATATTCCCTGTTATTACTGATGCACAAATTGTCGATAGTACATACACGATCTTTTATTGTCTGTTCATCAAGTACACCACAGTAGGGTTTCCGTTAAGGTTTCCAACAAGGTACAATTTTCTCACAATTCCGCATGTTCTTGCGGTTTATAAAACAACTCATGTGAGTATTAGTATAATGTTTCTACTTTTTATATTCTACCATACTTATAGGTAGGTTCCCATTTAATATACTGGGTTTGAATTCATAAAGAAAGACTTAAAGTCGATCCTTCCCTTCAGATGGCAATAAGGCCATAACTTACAAGGTAGCTTGTAAATACTGTCATTATAGATATATGTCTCTCGATCTCATATTTAATTTATTATCATGACTCATGGTGTAATAACAATTAGTGTTCCTTCATAGTTGACTATTTTTCCGACAAACGCGGAGTCGTTTTTTGCTTTTTAATTCTTTTCAGGATAACCTGGACAGTTTAACTCTTAACTTATGTCTTTTACATCTAATATACTTTATTAGACAGATTTTATATTAGAATTAGGAACAAATATTTATTTATCACAGAGATATTGGTGACCACTTGTAGGGAGTCTCAGGAATCATCCAACCCTGACGGGGTCAGCGTCAGTGTTGAACTATCCATCCTCTCCATTTTGTGTTTGGTTTCCCTTGATATGACCAGGATCAAGTTCGACCTCCCACGTCAAATATCAAACAACCACATAATTGCATGTTTCCAAATTTTATCTTATCAAGACTTCATGATGTGGTGATTACAGCATTCTTGCCTGACTGTTATACAACTAGTCTAATACTGTTGTAACCTAAACTTGAAACTAGTGTATTCCTTAATTCCCGGAACAAGTTCCTTTGATCAAATCATTTAGCGGGGAATCCAGTTTTTCCTCTTGGCATAAAAGATAAATTCTTATTAATCACCTAGACGCTTACTGCCTAATAATTATTTCATCAATCATTTGACCCTTAAACCCATCATACAAGCAACAAATTCAGTTAAGGACTTGGATACTTTAAAATATACTCTACTCTTTAAAAGGCTTATCTAGCTTTTAACTTATCAGGGCTTGATTATTGCCTACAATTTGGTTATATGTATATATATTTTTTTGAAACAGAAAAGCCATAGTTGTTATTAAATTTGGGATAAGACTCCAAGAAAAGTTTTTATAACTCGATCAGCAACTTTGGTTTCATAAAGTACTATTTCCTTTGCCTTAAAGCTTGGTTTTTCCTTACTCCATTTAAACTCCATCAATCAGGTGAACCATATGTTCAACCTAGGTTAATTACCTTTTAATGTTTTGTAACATTTCATACTAAGAACTTCCAGTTTGAATCCTACGGTTTAGTGTCAAGGAAATCAAAGCTTATTGTTGGTTTATACTTCTTAGAAACGTGTTTAATCCACAACCTTAATGGCTTTCAAAAATAAGTTGATTAGGTGTAATAAATAGAGGATTTAAAGTCGTAGTGATTGGTATATAACGTTAGGAAAGTTCACGTGTAAAACATTGTTACAAATCAAGGGGTATATTTGCCCTTTGTTATGTTTAACTTCCACTTACCTTTAGTGTATATATTAATCTAAAGTCTTAATATAACTTACACTGCCTCCATTGCTAGCGTCAAGGAGTGTTATTCGTTACCATGTACATATGCAAATTTATTTTACATTGGTGTTAGCTTTCTTTGATTTTCTGAGCTCTTTACTCGTATCCACTAATTGAGCTGTCATGGAAGACATATGCTCATATAAATCCGTAAGGATAGTGTAGGACATGTGCCTCAAAATAGGGTAGGTATATTTTATGATACTTATCCCTCTGAAATATATCAATACTCCTCAAAAGTTTTTGATTAATAACCTCCCAATTATATGTATATATATATGTGTAGCACTTGGCATTGCTAATTTAGTATTTCCCCTGACTTCTGAAAATATAAATTTAAAGTTTATTCTCTTCTCACTGTTTATTAGGAGTCCAGCATTGTCACTGTAATGATACTAGCTGAGACCCTTGGTATTTGAGCAGGTATTACTTCCCGTGTTTGTTTATGTTGGATGTTTAATTATATATAGTGAGATTTTGTTCTGATTTTCTTGATATTATCATTGGTTATTTTTGTAGGACTATACTGATAGTCATATTTTAAGGTTTCGCACGATCTTCCCGCGAAGTTGATAAGGGGTTGTAAGATTTTCCAGTCCCGCACTGGGCGGCAAGCTCAGTGCCTGGTATCCCATAAAATTCAGTGTTTGCTCTTTACGTGCAGGTCTTCATTCTCCTTTATTTGGTTTACTGGAGCAACACTTGTTGTAGCAAGTGCGCCATGCAGGTTGGATCATCATGCAGTGTATGTCCATTGAGATATATTTTTACTCCATCATCATTGTATACTTGGCGGTGTTGTCAGCCTTTCTAGTTATCATTGGAATAGCGTCTCTGTTATTCGTCGTCAGCTCCCCGTGTGGGTGACAGTTGGCGTCGTACGGTCTTCAGCAACCCCTTTCGCCAATTCAGGTAGTCTTAAGTATTTGAGTTAATTAATGTATTCCTTTTCATGACATCTGCTCGTTATTTAGGCAGGTCATAGTTTGTAGTTACTGTAAGTTTGGACAGTTGTTAACGCCCTTCGGCGGACCAAGTAAGAACTAACTTACTATTCCTCACTGTTCTATCAACACCCGTTGATAAGTGTGAAATATAGAGCATTTGAAGGGTTTAATTTGCTTATTTCTTTGTAGTGGTTTGGCCAATATTTCTCACTTATCATGTGTTTTTTCCAATGATTTATGTTTAGATAATAATTGATGCATTTTATGTATCAAATGCAGGTAAAAGTCATATAATTGCATTCTTCACCACAACTTCGCAACGCAACAAACGGGGAGCAAAACGGAGTCCAAACGAAGAATTAACGCCCGAAACAATTTTCACTCGTCAGGATACTGACATGTCCGAACTTATGTCCGAACTTTGATGTTCGGACAGAGGTCGAAACTTTCCGAAAATTTGTCCTAACATGCGTCCGAACTTCCAAGTTCGGACGCCGCGTACAGAATTCGAAAATATGCATTTTTAAGAGTTAAAAATGCCTATTTTTGTTATAAAAAGTCACTGAGGGTTGGGGGAACAGATTGATTCACACCGGATGCCTCGGACGAGGCTCTCACGCCACGCCTCACCTCCCTCCATCACCATCACCATCGATCAACACCATCACCACCACCATCTTCAACCTCTAGCCCGGCAAACTCCAGATCTGGACAGCGGAGCGAATTTAGAAGTTTTCTATTCCAGATGATTTCTCAATCTCTTTCTCTGTCTATTTTATGATTATGTCTCGCTAGATAGGATTTGCTCTGGGGGAGAGTTTTCGTAATGGATACGAACTTAGTTAAATTTCTGCAATTGGATTATGAGATTGTATCGGATTGTTTCTAGATTAATGCTAATCATTCATCTTCTCTATTAAATTTGCGCGTTTATAGAGTCGTTTTGCGAATCCTGTTATGATCAGATAAGGTGATTAACAAGAAGTTCAAATTAATCTGGAGATTTGGGAAAAATTAGTCGGATAGATAATTTTTCCCTGCAAATGCTAATAATTCTTCGCACTTATCCACCTATATGTGTTTTGTCTGTTACTGGATTAGAGCTGACATGTTCTGATAGGTGAGCTCTTCAATGAACTAGGATTTAGCATTGAAGAGAGTAGAAAGAATTGGCCAATCCGAATCTCGTAAGAAAATTGTAGAAATTGCTAACTGCAATCCAGTAAAGAACAACCCAAACCCGGAGTTCCATTCATCTGATCAAATTTATCATTTAATTTCATTAATTGTTTATTTGAATTTCACTTTAGCAATTCTATTTCAAAACAACAAACACCAATTGATTTTCCAGTTTTCTTAGGAGTAGACTTATTTCCTTTCAAGTCCCGTGGATTCGATACCTGGTTACTTAATTTCCTATACTATAGTGACCGGGATTTTTGCAACCCGACGACTTATTGATTTATTATTTTCTAGATTGATTTGTTAGTTTTAGTAGATCAATTTTCCCTGTTTGCACTGTATCCCAAGGCTAATTTTGGTTGTATGATCTCAGAGCGCAACTACGCTCTGATACCACTTTTTGTAGCACCCCAACCCAAAACTCTACAACCTGTACGATGATAGCTTCCAAAGATAACTGGAAATGCAACGGAAAATATACATAACAATGGGTGGTGCTACAACGCCGTTAGTCACCCATGTGACTAACAAGGCTAACTCCAATATAACTTACAAATGATACGGTCTGAGCGCTGAATACAAACCGCTTAACATAACAAAACCAATAATAAAAGTACAGTACTGTAAAATGACACCGGTAGTAATAATCCCCTGTCTTAATTCTACCCCACCTACACTCGGTCGGGTAATCTCTTCTTTCTTCAGGTACCTGGAAATGGTTAGCCATGAAACGGCTCAGCAAAATAATTGCCGGTATGAAAAACGTGCAACCCACAAGCTACTGGGCCACACCAACTATTTTGTCGAATACATGCAAGTCATTTTTGTAAAGCTGTAAATAAGCATCATAACATAATCATAATAAGCACCCATACAAGGATAACAATCACACAGAACAAGACTTGAGAAGGTCAAGTTAGATGTTCTCGAATAGCTTGATAGTAGTTAGATCCTCACAATGGGACTAACATGTATATAAGAGTACCTCACAGCAGTGGAGGTATAGTGACCTCGTTAAACTCCATCTTCATAGAGTAAATTGGTCGGGTATGATGAACCCTTAGACGAGATGGGACTCTCGTACAAGTAGGTGGGTAATAATTCCCTCAGAAGATAACGTAGTTAACTCCTGTACTAACAGTGGTGGGTATTGTACCCTCGAGAGAAGTGAAGTCTTCCTCTTAACTTGAAATGTTCAGGCACGGTCCCGGTGAGTGGACAAAGTGCGCACCCAAAACTCCCGTCGCGACGTAAATTGAATAGGAGACGACCTGTGACAGGTACAACTCCTATAGCATGCATGGTCAGATCAACTGGGCTCCTCGTTCTCGTAGTATAGAATTGTTAGGTGTCACACAAGGACATTAAACAAGAACACAATGTGTATTGTCAGTTGTCACGTTTAGGACAACGACGTTTGTTATAAAGTGAAGTTAGTGAGAAACTCGAGTACAAGTTCTCGGTATAATAAGCAGATATTTAATCCACTGTAACGTAGTGTTGTATGCGTGGGACATACACGTTATAGTTAGTATCATTCACGCACATAAAGCAACACAATAGTGCACAAGCGTAATACAACATTTTTCATACAATTATCTTGGTCGTTAATTCAAACAATAGATAGCACACAAGCCGGTGTAATCCGGTAGAGAGCAACTGCAAGAATTCCATACCGTTCACCGTAGACTGTACTTGTTTAATTCCCGGTCAACGTCTGGTCAAACAAAGTCCTAGAATAGGATTAACTGAGAGTGTTAATTTATGTAACTCTCGTAGAATAATTTTATTGATTCATGAAACGATTTCCTCTTCGTTATTTCATGTGAGGTTTACTTCTTTACACTTAGGTAGTTTCTTCAACCTCTTACCCTTATTATTATTTAAGGTATTTATATATTTCCAAAACATGTAGTCCTAAATTATAAGACTTATATTGTGTGGTAATTTCTTTTAATTACCTTATGGTTGGTTGTATATCTTATTTATTATTCCTTTTGATTTATTTTTAAATCCTTTAATGTATATAACTATATATTCATGTACCATTTATGTTACATGTTTACAATTGTCCAAATGACATAATAACTTCATAATTTCTCCAATATATTTATATGTCACACATGTACATAATATCCTTATGATTTTTTTTGTTATTCTCCACTTAATCATAAATAATATTTATTGGTTACAATTAAATTCCTTAGAACTATATAGCCATAGTTTTAATTCCATAATCACTTATTTTCATTTCCTTTTGATTTATTTGAAAATCTTAACTGTATAAGTTTCATGCATATGAATTATTTATGATACCTATTTGTATTTGTCTAAAAGACATAACAACTTAATAAATTCTCAAATTCTATTTACGTGTTACACATGGGCATACTTCTCCCATATCTTTTATTAATTACAAACTAACCCCAAATAATATTATTTCTTTTACAAGTGGATTACTTGTACTTGTATATCATTTAGTTTTAATTTCATAAATCCTTAAATCATAATTTCCTTTTCTATATTTCCTAAATATCCATATAGGACCTACAATATTTTTAATCCCATAAATACATCATACTTTTCGGTTATTATATTATGACCTCATTCATTTCATAAACTTTACTTTATACTCCAAAATACATTATAATACATAGTTTCATTTCCTTAATTAATTTATTCACTAAACCACCTCTAAAATTTCAGTATTTATTATTTGAACACTATAACTTTTATAAATTACCAATTCAACCCTTAACCTTTCGGTTTTGACAAATAACTTTCTATAATTACATTTTAACCCCAAAAACTTTATATAAATTATATATTCACTTATAAACTATAGTTTTAATATTTAGTTTCCTTAATAACCAAGTGGACACTTATATTTCCACAAATTGTGAATTCGCCCCATATAAAATCTGGTTTTATATTTAAACTCTTATAAATTACATATTCACCCCAAAACTTTTATAAACTTAATATTTCATGTCATAAATCATTTTAACCCAAAGTTTTCGGTCAACACTTTGACCATAGTCTAATTTCATACTTAATACATTAATATCCCCATAAACTTATATGATTCTCGGTTTTACACCAACCTTTCCAAAAATTACAAAATAGCCCCAAAACTTTATAAATTGTTATTTTAACTACTAAACACTTATTTAATTCAACCAAAATTCATAGTATGTATTCATATACATATTTAGCTCATTAAAATCTATTCTTCACCATTTGAATTCGGCAATGATAATATATCACCATTTAGTTTCTAAAACTTGATTTATAACTTATATTAATTATACATAAATTCATATGAGTCATATAACTCATGTAAAAATTATTGTAATGTCTTAGATTAATTTTTAGCTCAAAAAAGAGCATATTTGTCCTAGGGAATTCAGTATGAATATTTACTTAACCTAGGTAACTTTTGTGACACTAAAATGTGTCTTAAGGTAATAAGCTTACCATATATGTTATAAATTATGTTTTTGATATGTATTACAATATAGTTTCGGTTTTAAAAATTTCAGAAGGTGTACTTAATTTTTGTACAATTTTTAAGAGCTTATACAAGCTTATAACAATACAGATTTGCTTAGTAAACTTACTCTTAATAAAGGATGATTAAACACTTGAACTCCTCTTGAATTCCCAAGCTTCCTCCAATGGAGATTGATGTTCCTCTTAGGTTTTTATGCAAGAGGGGAAGGGGTTTAGGAGTTAGATCTTAACAAAGATCTTAAGTAGATTTATAAGTAGTTTTCCAAGGATTTACCTTAGGTATTTTTACCTTATATTTTCGGTACTTCTAGGAGGGATGGAGCATCAATTTTCCTTCATGAAATTGATGAAGAAAATAGCTTTATAAGATGTAGAATTTTGGTTACACATAAAATGTGTCTTAAGGATTTTCAAGCATGAAAAATACCTTAAGATGATCTTGGATGCTCCTTGGATTTATGTTGATTTAAGACAACTCCCTTGGTGTGTAGATTGAAGCCGAAAACTTGTAGTTGTCCTAGGAAGGTTTTTGCTTCAAGACTTGATAAGAAATGCTAGGAAATTACCTTAGAAATGAAGATAGAAGTTAAACCTTCATTAATGGATTTAAGAGCTTCAAAGGAAGAAGATGAAGATGAGAATGCAGAGCTTACCAATTCGGTGGTGAATGGCAAAGGAAGAATGGAGAGCTAGACTCACGTAGGAATAAGAGAAGGCAAGTTTGAATGGATTTTTCTTTTGCTAGTTTAATGTCAAATTGACTCATCTTTCCATTAGTTTATTCCTTGATTGGTTGGCTCAATAAATGACCTTATTTCATGCTTGCTTTTCGGCTAGGACAAGGAGTAATGGGGTCTTGTTTGACAATTTGAAAGAAAAGACAAGACATGAGTGCTAGGAATTTAGGTAGGGTATTTCTTTAGAATTTTCTAAGCTAACTTGTCCTTGTTTCTCTTTGTTTCTTACGGTAATGAATGTGTGAGTATAGCATTTGATTTTTGATGATTGAAAACATTAGAACATGGCTAGGTAGGTAGGCTTCTTAGTTTAATTTTTATAAGGCAATTAAGACCTTCTTTTCCTACTCAAAATCGGTACACATCTGCTGTATAAGACAATTGATTTTGTCTATATTTGGCCATGAATTATGCTAGTTAGGTAGGGTATTCTTTTGACTAGTTAATCAGCAATCATCCCCCCTTATTTATGCATAAAATCGGCAGCCTCCATAGGTAGAACATGGGCTGTTTTGTTTGTACACTTGCAACTGTAAATTTGGAATCTAGATATACTTTAGTTGTATTAATTCCCTTTCTTTTTCAAAAGCTAATCTCTTCTTGTTTTTACTTGTAGGTAATCGGTAATGAGGGCTTCAATTGACTGATTTTATTTGACATATTATCATATAGCACATGCTAGATGAGTCACCATTCCATAAGACAATTTACAAGTTCAAAACTAGCTTAAAAACACCTAAAATGGCGCCTAACATGGAGGTCAAATGGGGTTGATTTTTAATTTGATTTTTGTTACACTATATTGTACTAAGATCATACTAATATGTGTAATAGGTTCCAGCATTTATTTGGTACATTTATACTATGGTAAAAGATGAAAGTTTTAAGGTAAAAATGCTGATTTTGGGTACCTTTTTGATGATAAAATCGCCCCCACTTGCACTATGAATTTAGTACTGGAATTGATTGATTTAGATGCTCAATATATCCCTATTTAAGATTATCAACTCGTGGCTCCTCAAAAACGTCAAGGCAATTGCGTAGAACGCGTTTTTGTGACACCCGAAGGTGCATTTTTGTGCTTTAAGGATATTCTGGAAATTAAGTAGTCGCTATGAATTACAAGTGTTTATTAACATTTTTTATAGTCAATAATAATATGTTAAGGTGTTACATTGAGTTATATGGGGTTATATCAACTCAAAACACTATTCCCGGGCTAACCGGGGCAAAAAGGAGCATTAAGAAATTCTCCCGAGCACTTTGTTTATTTTTGAGGAAGTAGCTCGAGAATTCTCTTTAGAATGTTGAATAATAATGTTAGGAACTCTAAGAATTAATTTTATGGGAGTTCGTGCCACCTCGGCACCCCTCCGGGGCATTCCCGGTGGTTTATGGGGCCCCCATAAGGCATCGCCTAGTACTTTGCGTTTAACTGAGAATTTAGCTTGAGGACTTCATCTTATACGTTTAATAGAGTGTTATGGTGTATTTGGAATGAAGTGTAATGCTTTACTTCATCCTATAATGTATTTCCGGGACTTTCGGGCCTTTAAGGGTACTCCCGAGCATTTTGTATTTTTACTAAGTTTTAGATGAGGTCCTGTATTCTAAGGGTCATATAATGATCCCTGATTAACTTTACATGAAGTTTATAGCTTATATAACTTGTTTAACTTAAGGTCGGGCTTTAACGCACGTTTTTGACCTTAAGGAGTTTAGGTGCGTTTTAACGCCTAAATGTTTATATACTTCCTTTAGGGTTTAATAATCCCCTAAATAATACTTATTTATCATTATTTAATTATTTGAATGTTAGGGGTATTTCAATCTACCCCCCTTTAAAAGGACTTCACCCCGAAGTCTCATATCTAAGTTCAAATGGTTGTGGGGAATCAAGTTCCACTAAGCATCCACAACTCAATTCTATTTTAGGGATCAAGTCCCAAGTTTCACTACTTCTCCGTTCGTAGTATATATTCAATCATAACATACAGTATAATGAGCATGAAAGGTCATCACCAAAAATAACTTTAGTGCAGTGCAACGTAGTGCACGTAATTCATTCATAGGAGTGTAGCATATTACAGATCATGCAAACATGGAGTCATTCCAATATAGTGTAACGTAGTACACGTAATCACGTAGAAACGAAGTAGCTTCGATATAGTGTAACGTAGTACACATAATCCATTCATGCCAGTGTAACGTAGTACACATTGTGAGCCTCGATTTTAAACCCTATCCTATGTTGATTAAAGTTGATTATGATCTAAACGGGTTTTAGGTCCACTTATAACCTAAGATTAATAACTATGTCATATAACAATAATTATTAAAACCTAAGCTAGCTCACTGGAACCTATTATGAGTCGCCACCTAATTTTAACCTAGATCAAATTAGGAAAGGAGAGTTCGGGTTCGGGGGTTTGATATTCGACTTAATTAGGGTTAAATTACTTTCATTACCCTTCCTAGGTCGTTTTTCCTCTACTTGGTTTATTTACGGCTTATTACGAGTCGTTTTAACCTAAGTGCGCGAGCTTCTGTTTTTTTGTGTTTTTTAGCATTTTTTTGACAGAAAATTAAAGTGAAATTAAAAGCTATCTAAACTAGGGTTTCGGAGGCAGAATTAGGTCGAATTTTGCTTACGTCCGTAGCCACGGACTCCATGTCCGAGACCACGGACCCTAGTTAACCTAATTATACAGAAGAGTCAAAATTAAAAGTAAACAGAAAATTGCAAAGTCCGGGGCCACGGACAGGCTGTCCGTGGGCCCGGACATTATTAGAAAACCTAAATTTTGAATTTTTAAAAATCCCGCCGCCGTCCGTGAGCGTCCGGGCTTACGGACATGGAGTCCGGGACCCCGGACATGACGTCCGTGGGTGCGGACCGCCCTCGGACGGTGGCGTTGAGGCTGTTCCCGAAGGTGTTTTTGGCTCAAATTTTATGGGTGTGTAGCCTGAAAGATGTACAAGACGTTAGTGATTGAAAGTTTTCAATTTGAATTCGAATTAAGCATGAAACTTGGTAAACAAGTTATTGGACAGAAGCTTAAACAAACAGCAATACAGAAGCGTAAAAAGGTTAGTTTGAACCCAAAATTTGACAGAGAGTTAATAAGGTCGTGGGGAATTAGAAAAGTAGAATTGTAACCTGTTTTACCTTCAAATTCAAGAGGGTTCTTCACGTCGGGATTCTTCGGAGGCTCCGATGGTGCCGGTTCTGGATTGTGTTCGACCCGAGCTTCTGGTTGTTGATTGTTGAAGGTGTTCTTCACGTTTTGGAGGTGGTTTGGTTGATGTTTGATGATTGATGACATTGTGGGAGTTGAAAAATATGTTTTGGTGTTAATTTTGGTGAGATTTCGGTGTTTGATTGGGGCTCTGGAGTTCAAAACGTGGAGAGAGAGAGACGGCTGCCTTCTTTGAGAGTCTAGGGTTCTTGAGGTTCTGATTTTATCATGGGATAAGGTTCCTTATATAAGCTTCCTTAAAGATAGAAAAATCCGGTAAAAACCGAGATTTACCGACGTTTTAGCTCAAGGGCTTCCAAAAGGAATTTGATTATGAACTTTTGCACATGGGTAAAGGATGATATTTCTGAATTTTCTAAAGTGGAATCGAATTTTTTGGATATTGGAATATTTTTAAATTCAATTTCTCGTCAGATTCAGTCAGAAATTGCTAGAATATTATTGGAAATTTAAAAAATCAAAATTCCAACGCCATTATGCTTAAAATGTCATCCTCTATCATGGGTTTTAAATTTCAAAGAATTTTGAATTGATTTGACCCTTCTTTGGAGGAGAGAGGAAGCCTATAGAGGGCTTAGGAGCCTTGAAAAATTACGAAAATACCCCTGGAGAAGACTACGCTGTCCCTAGTACTCTGAAATGTGCCGATCGAACTGGGAACCCTCGCTACCAGCATATTAGTAGAGACTCTCTTCCGGGGGGGTTGAAATTTTGGGTATAACAGATTGCCCCCCGTCAACTAGTTTTTGTAATGGAAATGAAAAGGCTAGTTGATGCTTGAGTGATACCCCAAAATTTTTGATCTTAAAAGACCCCACATGCAATTGAAATCCGATAAGTTGTGTCGAGCTGTTCTAAGGCACTGACTACCTATGAGTAAAGTGGAAGGATGTCGAGCGATTCTAAGGCGTCGACCACCTAAAATGTGAAAATGAGATAATGTCAAGCGATTCTAAGGCGTTGACAACCTAACAAGTGAAAATTGGGTGGTATGCAAATGCAAGAATGCTGAAATGCTAGTGATACTGATGATGCTCGGATGCTTCTGGGGACCGAAACGCGTTCCAATGCTCCTGGTTGGTATACTATGGGGACTTATTGCCTCTGCCCACCAACTGGGGTGCTGGGATAACTTCTAGATTACCAAGGGGACTTATTGCCACTGCCCACTAGTTGTTTCTCCCGAGAAGTTGACATTAAGATGGGGACTTATTGCCTCTGCCCCGCCAACTTAGATCACGCTCTGTCTCGTACTTGTCTCGCACTGAAGATGATACTAGGTCTCGTACTGGTCTCGCACTGGATGATGATGCTCGGTCTCGCGCTGATGAAGGTGATAGGTCTCGCACTGATGAAGGTGATAGGTCTCGCACTGATGAAGATGATGGGCCTCGCACTGACGAAAGTGATGGTATCGCACTGATGAAGATGCATGGTCTCGCACTGAAGAAGATGCATGGTCTCGCACTGAAGTCTTGTACTAAACGGATGAAAAAAAACTGGATTTCACACTGATTCTGGGTCGCGCACTGAATGAAGGTGTCTCGTACTAAAGTCTTGAAAATGATGGGTCTCGCACTGATTTTGGGTCTCGGGCTAAAAATGAGTTAGAAAGATAATTGTCTCGTGAAAAATGATTACCGGAGTGCCAAACATGGCAATGTATGCAATCAAAATATATGAAAGACACTCGTTCAAAACAGGAAACTGTTGGAAAAGGTGCCAAACTTGGCATTGTTGAGGTGTTATGCAAAAGTTGTAAAATGCAACTAAAGTGTTTGTTGGAAGCTTGCCAAAACAAGAAACTGTTGAAAAATATGTCAAACATGGCAATGCTTGAGAAAGACTCTACTGAAAAAGGAAAGTGAAATGATCATTTCCTGACTAAAAATTCCATATCAGCAACTTGTTTCTTGAAAAATGAACATGTCATTGGTGAAAGTGTGTGGTGTTTGTTGTGGTGCTGAAGGCTTTTGCCGGTGTTCAGGATTTGTGACAGACCTGGGATTGGGTTGTGATTTTGGATGGAGGTCAAGGCCAATGACGGGCTTGAGAGTGTGTGTGTGGTGGTAAGGACTTATGTGTGCCTGTGGTGGGATGGTGGTGCTCGAGCTTTGGGTTTTAATTGGTGTTGACATGGCAATTGTTGGAACCAACAATTGCCCCCAGTATTCTTTCTTAAGGCAACCTGAGTTAGAGTTCATGGCGATTGATCGGAATGATCGATTGCCCCCAGTATTTTCTTGTGCGAACAAGTCTCGTCCTCACAGGGTCAAGACTTATGTTTTGATGTGGTGCTTCCTACACTCGACATGTTTGGTGTTTGCACTCGTTTCTCACTTATGATCATAACTTCTAGACCATTGAATTCAATATTTGATGGATTTACGCATTTGATCTGCTACTTTCACGTGATTAGACACACAACTATCAAGTCCGAAGTCTTTAAAGCTTATAACGTGGCCATAGGGTGTGATGAAAGACGACGGGATCATGGAGGGATATTTGAGGTATGTGGAGCTTAAATGGGTGACCAAAGCTGCAACTTACGTCTTCTCTCGGATTCATCTTCATTGTCTTGAAGTTGTCTGGCTGCTTCATGTTGACGTTGTTTTCGAGCTTCTGGACATGGACTTTTGGATTTGTCCTTTACACCATTTCTCTTTTTTTTGTCATTTGGACTTCTTCGAGGCACTTCGGGTTTGCCTTTTTGTTTTATCCTTTCTTGACTTTGCCTTCGGGGTTCTTGTGTTTCCCGGTTTTGGGCTTCGTGAGCTGTTTTGATGTGAGCTCTATTGATCCTGTGTCACTCTGGGACCATTTGCGGATCGCTTTGTCATGCTGATAGCGGCATTGCTTCTTTGGACTGATGAGAATGTTATCTGAGAGTCGGGCTCTTCGCTTCCTTTGATCACCGGGTCGGACATTCATCATTGGCTGGGTTATTTTGTGGAGCTCATAATATCGAAAAGGGATATATGACAGGCTCAGCGGGGGTGCCTAGGGTTTAATGACAGGGTTTGCAAGCTTTTGGCTATGTGGTGCTGTACCTAGGTGCTTCGTCATCCCTGATAGTTGTGTATCTGTTCTTTGTTACTTTTCGCAGGTCTAAGAGTAAATTTGCAAATTATCTCCTTCGGTCGGAGTTATGCCATTTACCTTTTTTTGTATGTGGTCTCACCGGAGTCGTGTAAAAATGACACGCTCGTTCACTCATGGTTTTTCCGCTCAAGACACTCTCGTGAATTTCACTTAGAGACTAGTTCACACGCTTAAATGAAAGATTAAAGATGATGATCCTGAACTCAGATTGCCCCCAGCATTGACCTGGGGTTTATGACAACACTTAAACGGATGTGGATTTGGAACCGCTTCGTGGGTTATTTTGGATGCTTTGAGATAGGTTGTGGTGCTTGGCAACGCATGTTCACCCTTTTAGAAACAAAAGACAAGTCATTCTGTTCCATAGTCGGGAAATGATTACTCCGTGATCCTTTTCCTTAAAAACAAATTTTTTTTTTTCTTTCTTTCTTTTTCAATGAATGAAAATGGTTTGTACAGGAATTGTGAAAATGGAACTATGATTTTATTTATGACTCATGAAAGAAACGTAAAGATTACAATCTGAGGTGACTAAAAACTGACTAAGAAAAACTTGAAGATACACGAAAACATAAATAAAACGATCTGCATACTTAGAAAAATTGGACTCCTTGCTCGAGGAGGTCTTGAATCTTGTGCTTCAATGCTCGGCAATTGTCAGCACAATGGCCAGGAAACTGATGGTAGTGGCAGAATTGATTAAGATGCCTTCCCAAATGAGTGGTTCCTGGCCGAGGGGCCAGGGGCTGTAGCAAGTTTCTCTTCTGAAGCTCTTCAAACGCCTGACTTGGTGCTCGGCCAATGTTGGTGAATTCCCTTTGCGATGAGTCTCGGCGTGGTAAGGGTACCATCCTAAAGTTTTGATGCGGAGCTCTAGGTAGTTGAACCATATTCACTTCTGGGAAACTGCTTTGAGTGCAAGCTACTGGCTGAAGATAAGCCTTTTCTGGTCCTGGCTTAGATGATTTGGAGCCACTGCCAGAGTTTCTTGAGCATTCGAGCTCCAACCCTTCCTTATGAATCCTTTCCTCTAGAATACCGACTTGTCCCATCAACATGTCCAAACTCGGAAAGTACATAAATTTTAGCTCATGGCTGTGTTGTTTTCGTATGTTCTCAATTATCATACGGATTTGCTCCTGCTCGTCCATTCTGGTAGGCATGGCTGCAGCCTTTCTCCTCCAACGCTTGATGAAGTCAGACATGGACTCACCGTCTTTCTGTCGAGTTCCTGCCAGATCGATTCTGGTGACCTCGAGGTTCTTAGCATACTCGAAATGATTTAGGAAAGCCTCACAAACCTCCTCGTAGGTTTTGGTATTCATATTCTGAGTGAGATACCAACGCTGAGGAGTCTCGTCTAGATAGCGTGCGAAAACTTTGGCTTTTTGCATGTCATTGAGCCCCAAGATGGACATTTCCTGGTCGAACATAGCCAAGTGAATCTGTGGATCCGAGGAACCCTTGTACAAAGCGAGTGTAGGTAGCTTCAGCCTTAGGGGAAGATCAACTTCAGGATACGACGCCGTGGAGAAATAATCGAAGCCTGCTGGTTTGTTGGCTTTCTCTATGCGCTCAATCCTTTTCAAAACCCTTTCGACCTCTGCAGCTAGTTGGTTGTCAGGAACATCCTTCCCCATACGTGTTTGAGGATCTTGGGCCCTAACAGAGTCAATCTCGATGTAACTACGATTAAGATTTTCATCCACAAGCTTTTCCAGAGTGTGCTGATTTGTCTCCTGGAGATTAGCCTTACTCCTCAATTCCTCGACAATGGACTCCAAGACCTTGCACCTTTGCAGCACAGCGGCCAACTGGGCCTCGGTGTTGATCGGATTTCCTTCTTCCGCCATATCTGGATTCGGGCTTGCCTGTTTCCAAGAAGTCCATTATTAGCTAACAAGAGGAAGTGGGTTGAAAGACACTAAGGTGAGAATGACACTTCACAAGGTAGATCGAAACAGGCTTAGGCTGAAAGCAAGTGGGCCAGGATACCCAGAAAATGAGGTGCTTGGGCTGAAGTATCTCTCAGGCTATGAACTGGAATTTGGACTGAAATGTAAACAGATGGCTTTGATTGGGCCTGAGAGGTGACACCTAGATCTAGGGTTTTGGGCCAGGGCCCGAATAAGAAGTCTGCCTAGACTAGAATGAGCCCTTGGGCCGGAATGTGTTTGGGCCTAGAGCAAAGCACATGGGCTGGAGTGGTCCCTAAATCACAAATGAGCCTAACTTTCTTTGGGCCAGAGAAGATGGTTGCTAAGCCGAAAAAGATTTTATTTCAAGTTCATGTGGATTTCCTTTTTTTGGGCCTAGAACTAATTGGATAATTCAAATTGGGCCAGAAGAGAAATCACCTAAGTCTAAGCTTTTGGGCTGAAGCCCGAACGACTCACATATTAAACCAAACAGGACCTCTGGGCCGCAAACAAGTAGAGCCGCCAATTCGGGTTGGGCTAGGTTAATGTAGGAGAAGTTCCTATCAACCTCTAGGCTAGGTAATGGACCGATCATACAAGCAAACAAGGCTCACACAAATTAACATGTCCTCACTAGATGTTTAAATTCAACCGGCTATGGATCAATCCGGAGAGGTGCTTGGGGCTTGGGCCCAGGTCACCACAAAGGAATAGGGCTTGCACGTTATTCTCTTTGGGCTTCCCCACTTTTTTCACATCACCTGAAGGTGTGCGTCTATGGCCGGGTCTTTGACTGACCAAACAATGGGCTTGGTAAGGACACTGTCAGGAAAACGCTTGGGGCTAAGGCCCAGGTATTAAGGGAATATGGTTAGACGACATCCTCCTCTTTTCCCCCGCTTATTCACATCACCTAAAAGGTGTGAGTCCCTGACAGGGGACGCTAGATGGGTCCCGGGGTGAAACTGGTTTGTGTGGACCCTCGCTCTCATATGATGCAGGGGTGCAAAAATTTAAAGTGCGCACGAAAGTAAACAAACAAAGTAATAAAGCCATAAATAAACAATTTTTCAAGTTAAGCCCTCTTTCTTAAAATTAAACAAGTTAAAATTAAGAATTTATCCCCAGCAGAGTCGCCAGTCTGTGAGCCTCGATTTTAAACCCTATCCTATGTTGATTAAAGTTGATTATGATCTAAACGGGTTTTAGGTCCACTTATAACCTAAGATTAATAACTATGTCATATAACAATAATTATTAAAACCTAAGCTAGCTCACTGGAACCTATTATGAGTCGCCACCTAATTTTAACCTAGATCAAATTAGGAAAGGAGAGTTCGGGTTCGGGGGCTTGATATTCGACTTAATTAGGGTTCAATTACTTTCATTACCCTTCCTAGGTCGTTTTTCCTCTACTTGGTTTATTTACGGCTTATTACGAGTCATTTTAACCTAAGTGCGCGAGCTTCTGTTTTTTTGTGTTTTTTAGCATTTTTTTGACAGAAAATTAAAGTGAAATTAAAAGCTATCTAAACTAGGGTTTCAGAGGCAGAATTAGGTCGAATTTTGCTTACGTCCGTAGCCACGGACTCCATGTCCGAGACCACGGACCCCAGTTAACCTAATTATACAGAAGAGTCGAAATTAAAGGAAAATAGAAAATTGCAAAGTCCGGGGCCACGGACAGGCTGTCCGTGGGCCCGGATATTATTAGAAAACCTAAATTTTGAATTTTTAAAAATCCCGCCGCCGTCCGTGGGCGTCCGGGCTTACGGACATGGACTCCGGGACCCCGGACATGACGTCCGTGGGTGCGGACCACCCTCGGACGGTGGCGTTGAGGCTGTTCCCGAAGGTGTTTTTGGCTCAAATTTTATGGGTGTGTAGCCTGAAAGATGTACAAGACGTTAGTGATTGAAAGTTTTCAATTTGAATTCGAATTAAGCACGAAACTTGGTAAACAAGTTATTGGACAGAAGCTTAAACAAACAGCAATACAGAAGCGTAAAAAGGTTAGTTTGAACCCAAAATTTGACAGAGAGTTAATAAGGTCGTGGGGAATTAGAAAAGTAGAATTGTAACCTATTTTACCTTCGAATTCAAGAGGGTTCTTCACGTCGGGATTCTTCGGAGGCTCCGATGGTGCCGGTTCTGGATTGTGTTCGACCCGAGCTTCTGGTTGTTGATTGTTGAAGGTTTTCTTCACGTTTTGGAGGTGGTTTGGTTGATGTTTGATGATTGATGACGTTGTGGGAGTTGAAAAATATGGTTTGGTGTTAATTTTGGTGAGATTTCGGTGTTTGATTGGGGCTCTGGAGTTCAAAACGTGGAGAGAGAGAGATGACTGCCTTCTTTGAGAGTCTAGGGTTCTTGAGGTTCTGAATTGATCATGGGATAAGGTTCCTTATATAAGCTTCCTTAAAGATAGAAAAATCCGGTAAAAACCGAGATTTACCGACGTTTTAGCTCAAGGGCTTCCAAAAGGAATTTGATTATGAACTTTTACACATGGGTAAAGGATGATATTTCTGAATTTTCTAAAGTGGAATCGAATTTTTTGGATATTGGAATATTTTTAAATTCAATTTCTCGTCAGATTCAGTCAGAAATTGCTAGAATATTATTGGAAATTTAAAAAATCAAAATTCCAACGCCATTATGCTTAAAATGTCATCCTCTATCATGGGTTAAAATTTCAAAGAATTTTGAATTGATTTGACCCTTCTTTGGAGGAGAGAGGAAGCCTATAGAGGGCTTAGGAGCCTTGAAAAATTACGAAAATACCCCTGGAGAAGACTAAGCTGTCCCTAGTACTCTGAAATGTGTCGATCGAACTGGGAACCCTCGCTACCAGCCTATTAGTAGAGACTCTCTTCCGGGGGGGTTGAAATTTTGGGTATAACACACATCATTAAGTAAGAGTTCATAGAATCGCAAAGTCATACTTGTAAACATACAAATCACAGTGCAACAGTACAACGGAAGTGTACTTCCATGCTAAAAATGCTAAAATGCAGTAGGCTCTCCCCCCTTAAAAGAGGGGTACGCCCACGTACCCTAGACTAGTATAGCTAGTCGGTAAATAGTGAAGGAATCTTCACTCTTATTTTGAACTTATGATTAGTTTAAAAGATAGCCTCTCGGCTGTAAGACTTATATTTTTGGTTAAGATATGTGAAATACGTTGTGCATTCCCTTTGAACTCAGTAGATAATTCTGACTGTTGGGACCACCACGCTTCTGCTGCGCAATTCTGATTAAATAATGTCCAATCATTCTGGAATAGTCTTAAATGCGCTTCGTAGGTGGTATGTTTAAGTTTGTTTATGTACATATGTATGGTTGGTGAGTTTTGTTCATCATTTCCTTCGTTTGGTTATCATTGTTGATCTTGTCTGGACTTCTGTCTGTTTACGGGGTATTGCCCCTAAAAATCTGTGTATCTTCTGACATGCTCTATTTGCATTATTATGCTATTATATTTGAATCCCGTATGTATGGGTGAAGGTGATCCTCCATCTTGTTTGTTGCCAAATTATTCCATGTCTTGTTTAGACTGTCGGATCGATGTGCCACGTTATGCCACTGCTCCCGATTATCTTGTCTCGCAGTAACTTTTAGTTGCAGCATAGCTTGGTATTCTTCCAGTATCCTTTTTGGGTAAATCTACTACGAGGTTCTTCCTCTACGTGGCATATACTGTAATACAGTTCGCCTTCCATTTGATTTTTCATCATTGAGTTCTTCATGAGTTTCACTTGATTGTTTTGTGCCTGTATGCTTATTTCTGATAGCTTCTTATGACGGTGATTCCACTGGGATTTTTCTCGTCGATGTTACTGAGGCGTCTTGCTCTTCATCAGAGTCTCCATTACTCTTTTTGTTAGAGTGTTGGTTATTTCACGTGTTCTTCACACTAGCCGTTTTCGCATGTGGGGTATCTTCTTGTTATGTCACTACTTACCTGTCCAATTTAGGGTTATTTCTCGTCATGTCCATAAGCTCTCGCACGTTTTAGTTAAAGCATTCTTCTTCCCATGGGTCCTTACCCGATTGGTTTGCTATACATATTCTCCATTGATAGTGGTAGCGTCCAGATGGTGAGGTTCATCATCTTGTCGGTGTTGCTGATGCATTCAGTGGTTCAGTTGTTGTAGCTGTAAGGTTGCGGTAATCTTGTTGGTCTTAAATTTATCTTTTATTCATCGCCTCCTGTAGTTGTAATCGTCGGCGTTTGGGTTTTGTATAATGCTGGGGCATATTAAAATTCTTCTCTTTGACCTTCAGGTCATCATCCCGTGGTTCAGGTATTTGGGTTTATTGTTACCATATTCGGTTTCCCTTTTCAATGTAGAGTATGAGCTACGGTCGAGCCGTGCATCTTGTATATATATATATATATAAATATTCCCTGTTATTACTAATTCACAAATTGTCGGTAGTACATACTCGATCTTTTATTGTCTGTTCATCAAGTACACCACAGTAGGGTTTCCGTTAAGGATTCCAACAAGGTACAATTTTCTCACAATTCCGCATGTGCTTGCGGTTTATAAAACAACTCATGTGAGTATTAGTATAATGTTTCTACTTTTTATATTCTACCATACTTATAGGTAGGTTCCCATTTAATATACTGGGTTTGAATTCATAAAGAAAGACTTAAAGTCGATCCTTCCCTTCAGATGGCAATAAGGCCATAACTTAGAAGGTAGCTTGTAAATACTGTCATTATAGATATATGTCTCTCGATCTCATATTTAATTTATTATCATGACTCATGGTGTAATAACAATTAGTGTTCCTTCATAGTTGACTATTTTTCCAACAAACGCGAAGTCATTGTTTGCTTTTTAATTCTTTTCAGGATAGCCTGGACAGTTTAACTCTTAACTTATGTCTTTTACATCTAATATACTTTATTAGACAGATTTTATATTAGAATTAGGAACAAATATTTATTTATCACAGAGATATTGGTGACCACTTGTAGGGAGTCTCAGGAATCATCCAACCCTGACGGGGTCAGCGTCAGTGTTGAACTATCCCTCCTCTCCATTTTGTGTTTGGATTCCCTTGATCTAACCAGGACCAAGTTCGACCTCCCACGTCAAATATCAAACAACCACATAATTGCAAGTTTCCAAATTTTATCTTATCAAGACTTCGTGACGTGGTGATTACAACATTCTTGCCTGACTGTTATACAACTAGTCTAATATTGTTGTAACCTAAACTTGAAACTAGTGTATTCCTTAATTCCCGGAACAAGTTCCTTTGATCAAATCATTTAGCGGGGAATCCAGTTTTTCCTCTTGGCATAAAATATAAATTCTTATTAATCACCTAGACGCTTACTGCCTAATAATTATTTCATCAATCATTTGACCCTTAAACCCATCATACAAGCAACAAATTCAGTAAAGGACTTGGATACTTTAAAATATACTCTACTCTTTAAAAGGCTTATCTAGCTTTTAACTTATCAGGGCTTGATTATTGCCTACAATTTGGTTATATGTATATTTTTTTTTTGAAACAGAAAAACCATAGTTGTTATTAAATTTGGGATAAGACTCCAAGAAAAGTTTTTATAACTCGATCAGCAACTTTGGTTTCATAAAGTACTATTTCCTTCACCTTAAAGCTTGGTTTTTCCTTACTCCATTTAAACTCCATCAATCAGGTGAACCATATGTTCAACCTAGGTTAATTACCTTTTAATGTTTTGTAACATTTCATACTAAGAACTTCCAGTTTGAATCCTACGGTTTAGTGTCAAGGAAATCAAAGCTTATTGTTGGTTTATACTTCTTAGAAACGTGGTTAATCCACAACCTTCATGGCTATCAAAAATAAGTCGATTAGGTGTAATAAATAGAGGGTTTAAAGTCGTAGTGATTGGTATATAACGTTAGGAAAGTTCACGTGTAAAACATTGTTACAAATCAAGGGGTATATTTGCCCTTTGTTATGTTTAACTTCCACTTACCTTTAGTGTATATATTAATCTAAAGTCTTAATATAACTTACACTGCCTCCATTGCTAGTGTCAAGGAGTGTTATTCGTTACCATGTACATACGCAAATTTATTTTACATTGGTGTTAGCTTTCTTTGATTTTCTGAGCTCTTTACTCGTATCCACTAATTGAGCTGTCATAGAAGACATATGCTCATATAAATCCGTAAGGATAGTGTAGGACATGTGCCTCAAAAAAGGGTAGGTATATTTTATGATACTTATCCCTCTGAAATATATCAATACTCCTCAAAAGTTTTTGATTAATAACCTCCCAATTATATGTATATATATATCTGTGTGTAGCACTTGGCATTGCTAATTTAGTATTTCCCCTGACTTCTGAAAAATATAAATTTAAAGTTTGTTCTCTTCTCACTGTTTATTGAGAGTCCAGCATTGTCACTGTAATGATACTAGCTGAGACCCTTGGTATTTGAGCAGGTATTACATCCCGTGTTTGTTTATGTTGGATGTTTAATTATATATAGTGAGATTTTGTTCTGATTTTCTTGATATTATCATTGGTTATTTTTGTAGGACTATACTGATAGTCATATTTCAAGGTTTCACACGATCTTCCCACGAAGTTAATAAGGGATTGTAAGATTTTCCAGTCCCGCACTTGGCGGCAAGCTCAGTGCCTGGGTATCCCATAAAATTCAGTGTTTGCTCTTTACGTGTAGGTCTTCATTCTCCATTATTTTGTTTACTGGAGCAGCACTTGTTGTAGCAAGTGCGCCATGCAGGTTGGATCATCATGCAGTGTATGTCCATTGAGATATATTTTTACTCCATCATCACTGTATACTTGGCGGTGTTGTCAGCCTTTCTGGTTATCATTGGAATATCGTCTCTGTTATTCGTCGTCAGCTCCCCGTGTGGGTGACAGTTGGCGTCGTACGGTCTTCAGCAACCCCTTTCTCCAATTCAGGTAGTCTTAAGTATTTGAGTTAATTAATGTATTCCTTTTCATGACATCTGCTCGTTATTTAGGCAGGTCATAGTTTGTAGTTACTGTAAGTTTGGACAGTTGTTAACGCCCTTCGGCGGACCACGTAAGAACTAACTTACTATTCCTCACTGTTCTATCACACACCCTGTATCCCAAGGCTAATTTCGGTTGTATTCAGATCTCAGTGCGCAACTACGCTCTGATACCACTTTTTGTAACACCCTAACCCAAAACTCCACAACCTGTACGATGATAGCTCCCAAAGATAACTGGAAATGCAGCGGAAAATATATACATAACAACGGGTGGTGCTACAACGCCGTTAGTCACCCATGTGACTAACAAGGCTAACTCCAATATAACTTACAAATGATACGGTCTGAGCGCTGAATACAAACCGCTTAACATAACAAAACCAATAATAAAAGTACAGTACTGTAAAATGACACCGGTAGTAATAATCCCCTGTCTTAATTCTACCCCACCTACACTCGGTCGGGTAATCTCTTCTTTCTTCAGGTACCTGGATATAGTTAGCCATGAAATGGCTCAGCAAAATAATTGCCGGTATGAAAAACGTGCAGCCCACAAGCTACTGGGCCACACCAACTATTTTGTCGAATACATGCAAGTCATTTTTGTAAAGCTGTAAATAAGCATCATAACATAATCATAACAAGCACCCATACAAGGATAACAATATCACACAGAACAAGACTTCAGAAGGTCAAGTTAGATGTTCTGGAATAGCTTGATAGTAGTCAGATCCTCACAATGGGACTAACATGTATATAAGAGTACCTCACAGCAGTGGAGGTATAGTGACCTCGTTAAACTCCATCTTCATAGAGTAAATTGGTCGGGTATGATAAACCCTTAGACGAGATGGGACTCTCGTACAAGTAGGTGGGTAATAATTCCCTCAGAAGATAACGTAGTTAAATCCTGTACTAACAGTGGTGGGTATCGTACCCTCGAGAGAAGTGAAGTCTTCCTCTTAACTTGAAATGTTCCGGTACGGTCCTGGTGAGTGGACAAAGTGCGCACCCAAAACTCCCGTCGCGACATAAATTGAATAGGAGACGACCTGTGACAGGTACAGCTCCTGTAGCATGCATGGCCATATCCAACTGGGCTCCTCGTTCTCGTGGTATAGAATTGTTAGGTGTCACACAAGGACGTTAAACAAGAACACAATGTGTATTGTCAGTTGTCACGTTTAGGACAACGACGTTTGTTATAAAGTGAAGTTAGTGAGAAACTCGAGTACAAGTTCTCGGTATAATAATACGCAGGTATTTAATCCTCTGGTAACGTAGTGTTGTATGCGTGGGACATACACGTTATAGTTAGTATCATTCACACACATAAAGCAACACAATAGTGCACAAGCGTAATACAACATTTTTCATACAATTATCTTGGTCGTTAATTCAAACAACAGATAGCACACAAGCCGGTGTAATCCGGTAGAGAGCAGACTGCAAGAATTCCATACCGTTCACCGTAGACTGTACTTGTTTAATTCCCGGTCAACGTCTGGTCAAACAAAGTCCTAGAATAGGATTAACTGAGAGTGTTAATTTATGTAACTCTCGTAGAGTAATTTTATTGATTCATGAAACAATTTCCTCTTCGTTATTTCATGTGAGGTTTACTTCTTTACACTTAGGTAGTTTCTTCAACCTCTTACCCTTATTATTATTTAAGGTATTTATATATTTCCAAAACATGTAGTCCTAAATTATAAGACTTATATTGTGTGGTAATTTCTTTTAATTACCTTATGGTTGGTTGTATATCTTATTTATTATTCCTTTTGATTTATTTTTAAATCCTTTAATGTATATAACTATATATTCATGTACCATTTATGTTACATGTTTACAATTGTCCAAATGACATAATAACTTCATAATTTCTCAAATATATTTATATGTCACACATGTACATAATATCCATATGATTTTTTTTTATTCTCCACTTAATCATAAATAATATTTATTGGTTACAATTAAATTCCTTAGAACTATATAGCCATAGTTTTAATTCCATAATCACTTATTTTCATTTCCTTTTGATTTATTTGAAAATCTTAACTGTATAAGTTTCATGCATTTGAATTATTTATGATACCTATTTGTATTTGTCTAAAAGACATAACAACTTAATAAATTCTCAAATTCTATTTACGTGTTACGCATGGGCATACTTCTCCCATATCTTTTATTAATTACAAACTAACCCCAAATAATATTATTTCTTTTACAAGTGGATTACTTGTACTTGTACATCATTTAGTTTTAATTTCATAAATCCTTAAATCATAATTTCCTTTTCTATATTTCCTAAATATCCATATAGGACCTACAATATTTTTAATCCCATAAATACATCATACTTTTCGGTTATTATATTGTAACCTCATTTATTTCATAAACTTTACTTTATACTCCAAAATACATTATAATACATAGTTTCATTTCCTTAATTAATTTATTCACTAAACCACCTCTAAAATTTCGGTATTTATTATTTGAACACTATAACTTTTATAAATTACCAATTCAACCCTTAACCTTTCGATTTTGACTAATAACTTTCTATAATTACATTTTAACCCTAAAAACTTTATATAAATTATATATTCACTTATAAACTATAGTTTTAATATTTAGTTTCCTTAATAACCAAGTGGACACTTATATTTCCACAAATTGTGAATTCGCCCCATATAAAATCTGGTTTTATATTTAAACTCTTATAAATTACATATTCACCCCGAAACGTTTATAAACTTAATATTTCATGTCATAAATCATTTTAACCCAAAGTTTTGGTCAACACTTTGACCATAGTCTAATTTCATACTTAATACATTAATATACCCATAAACTTATATGATTCTCGGTTTTACACCAACCTTTCCAAAAATTACAAAATAGTCCCAAAACTTTATAAATTGTTATTTTAACTACTAAACACTTATTTAATTCAACCAAAATTCATAGTATGTATTCATATACATATTTAGATCATTAAAATCTATTCTTCACCATTTGAATTCGGCAATGATAATATATCACCGTTTAGTTTCTAAAACTTGATTTATAACTTATAATAATTATACATAAATTCATAGGAGTCATATAACTCATGTAAAAATTATTGTAATGTCTTAGATTAATTTTTAGCTCAAAAGGGAGCATATTTGTCCAAGGGAATTCGGTATGAATATTTACTTAACCTAGGTAACTTTTGTGACACTAAAATGTGTCTTAAGGTAATAAGCTTACCATATATGTTATAAATTATATTTTTGATATGTATTACCATATAGTTTCGGTTTTAAAAATTTAAGAAGGTGTACTTAATTTTTGTACAATTTTTAAGGGCTTATACAAGCTTAAAACAATAAAGATTTGCTTAGTAAACTTACTCTTAGTAAAGGATGATTAAACACTTGAACTACTCTTGAATTCCCAAGCTTCCTCCAATGGAGATTGATGTTCCTCTTCGGTTTTTATGCACGAGAGGAAGGGGTTTAGGAGTTAGATCTTAACAAAGATCTTAAGTAGATTTATAAGTAGTTTTCCAAGGATTTACCTTAGGTATTTTTACCTTATATTTTCGGTACTTCCAGGAAGGATGGAGCATCAATTTTCCTTCATGAAATTGATGAAGAAAATAGCTTTAGAAGATGTAGAATTTTGGTTACACATAATGAAATACCCCGAACTTAAATATGGTGATTAGAATATTTTAATATAGTATTTAAGGGCCTAATAGTGCCTAAGTAATTTTGGGAAGGAAAATAAATCCAAAAGGAATGAGAAAAACGCTTAGAAAGCGGAAAACGCTAAAATAAGCGTTAAATAACCATAAGAGGTACGAGACCTCGGTTATAGTATCGTAAGGATTCCTAAGGCTTGTTCATGCCTAATTAGTATACGGGAGCGATTCCCGAAGGAAACGGATCCAAGAAATGTATTAAAACGCTAAAAGAGCTTTAGCGCACGTTTTTCGAGGAAACCCAAAAACGTGACTTTAAGTGGTCAAACAGACCCGTAAAAATTATAAATCATTAAATAATAATTATTAAGCATTTATGGAAGCTTAATAATCAATAAAAATAATCAAACGAGAAAATTCCGGAAAACGGGCCCGGTTAGTGAATAGTATCAAAACCGGGTAAAATAACGAGCGTTTTCTGTAAAAGACGAAAAACGCTCCAGCTAGTATAACAGTGGGGGCCGGTTTTTACTGGTATAAACAGCTCACTCTCACACACACATGTAACTAGCTAATTAAATAAGGAGAGTCAAAAGCAAAAAGTAGAAAAAGTACTTTAACCTTTTCTCTCACCTCACATCCCCATTTCTCCCTTCTCTTTCTTCTTTCTCCTTCCCCCATTGATTTCTCTCTCCTTCTCCATGGGGCTGGCGATTTTTGAGAAGCTCCAACACCTCTCATGGCTTCTCTTCTTTCTCTCCATGCTCTAGCTCCATTTGAGCTCCAAATGTAAAATAAATTACATATTTGTAATCCCCTCATCCTCCTCTACATTTCTATCTTTTCAAAATTCGAAAAGGATGAGTTTCACCTCCATGGGTTTTCCCCATTTGAAGAGAAAAGCACATCATTGTGAAGCTTGGAGTCTCCTCTTTCAAACAAGGTAAAAATCTCCATGAAAAACCTCACTTTTCTCCATCTCCTTGGTAAGGCCGATTTTTGCCTCCCTCTTTTACCTTGTTTTTCCTCTTGTTTTGGAGCTTTGCTTTAACCCTCCAATGGTGGTGAGAACACCTTCTTGAACCAAGGGCTAAAACCCCTCCTAAAACACTCCAAAGGTAAACCCTAGAAATCTTGTTTTGAATATCTCAATGGATTAGTATGAATCTAAGGGTCAGTGTATTAATTATACTTGTCTTTGTGTGATTGGGTGATGGGAATGGAGTTTGGCAACTCCATTCCCCACAAAACCGATTTGGACAAGAAAGAGAGAAGGAGGAAAAATGGAAAAGAAATGAAGGAATCAAAAGCTCAAGGTAAGGGCTCCTTCTTAATGCTTAATTTAATGCATTAGTGTAATGAGAATGGGTAAACAAATAAAAGAACCTAAACTATTGTATTAGTAGTGTAGTTATGAAGTTTTAAGTATTTGGGAACTAGTAAGTGGATTGTAGGCCTTAGGGCCAAGTATATTGTGAATGAGTATTAGTATTGTTGTTTGATGGAGTATTGATGTGTTGAGCTGAATTTATATTGTATTGTGTGCTGGTAGAACACTTGTGGTTTGGATAGAATAGGGGTGAATGTATTGGGAAAGAATGTGTGTGGATGAGTAGATGGAGAAAAGTGAGTTGGTGAAACTTGGTCCTTAAACATCTCTACTATCCCTCTTGTTTTAGTAGGAATTGGGTATTAAGAATGACTTGGTGAATGGGAGAACCAAGGTGTGTATTGGGGATAGTAGAGATGTTTAAGGACCATTGGATGGTGGTTGTAGTATGAGAATTAAGAAGGTAAAAATCTGTAGCAAGAGGTAGTGGATTGCATTGGAGAAAATAGGAAGAATTAGAGCACAAGACCTAGTAAAATGAATGTTGGACTTGGGTATTGGTATTGGGTTTGCTTGGAAATGTATTTGGGATGTTAGGAGTGGTATTGGTAGAAGAAATATTGAATGGTAGGAGTTGGTTTAAAAATCTGTAGCATAAGAGACACAAAAACTGTGCATAAGTGTTGAAGAAGAAGTGAAGGAATTTTTGTATGTGGATTTAGAAATGAGTAAGGAATTTGGTGGATGAATTAAGACAATTTGAAGGGCCTAAGTAGTGTTAAAACATGTGGGATTACATGTAGGAAGATTGGGGAAACAATGGGCAAAGTGTAGAACTGAAAACAGAATTTAAAACTGAAGTACTGGGCCGGACCGACCTTGGGACCGAGCTTGCAAGGTCGGTCGAGCCCAGAATTACAAAGACGGGAAACCTTCTGGAACGGACCGAACTTGCGACCGGACTTGCAAGTTCGGTCGGACCAGAAAATTCTCCCGTCTGAAACCTTCTGGAATGGACCGAACTTGCGACCGGACTTGCAAGTTCGGTCGGCCAGAAAAATTCCCGTAATGCAAGCTACTGGAATGGACCGACCTTGCGACCGGACTTGCAAGGTCGGTCGGGCTAAAATTTTCCGTCAAGTAACTCACTGGAATGGACCGACCTTGGGACCGGACTTGCAAGGTCGGTCGGCCCTGTAATTTTCCAGCGTAATTCCTTACTGACTTCGACCGACCCTGGGTAAGGTCGGTCGAGTCAAATATATATATATATATATATATACATGTATATATATATATGTATGATTATAGTTATCATATGTATATACATGTATGCCTATACACATAGGTACATGTAAATGTAGTAATACATCATTAATGGTAAGAAAGGATGAGGAAAATGCACATGTGAGTAAGGAAACAAGTTAAGGAAGTTGTAAGTATAAGAACATTAAGTATACCGGGATAACAGGGTAAGCAAGGGAGTAGTAATTATTGTATATCGTATGAGCATAGTATTAATAACAATGTTGGAAACATTATCAGTGGAACAAGTGTGAACCAAGGAACAAGGGAACACATGGTAAAGATAACTCCGGTGAAAGGTATGATTTTCTCATGCCCCGTATGCTAACCGAGTTACGTTGATTTGTGTGCTGTATGCCGGCTAATCAAGATTAAAGCATGAAAACGGTTTATTGCCTTTCATTGTATGTCTTGATGTATGTTGTGTGAGCTAACCTTCTTGATTGATTGTATGGCTTCACTTAGTGCGTAGATCGACTCATAGATGAGTCTCGATTGTGTAGAGACTTGTAGTAAGAGTCATATCGTGTAGTAATGGAACCGTAACAACGCACTAACTAACGAATCAACAAACGATAACGCCATCCAAAGAACTCACTAGAACGTGAGGGAGTGTACGGGAGTAATAACCTCCCGGTAACGGTAGGAGAACCTGTGAGCCTCGATTTTAAACCCTATCCTATGTGGATTAACTTGATTGGGATCTAAACGGGTTTTAGGTCCACTTATAGCCTAAGATTAATAACTATGTCATGTAACCATAATTATTAAAACCTAAGCTAGCTCACTGGAACCTATTTTGAGTCGCCACCTAATTTTAACCTAGATCAAATTAGGAAAGGAGAGTTCGGGTTCGGGGGCTTGATATTCGACTTAATTAGGGTTCAATTACTTTCATTACCCTTCCTAGGTCTTTTCCTCTACTTAGTTTATTTACGGCTTATTACGAGTCGTTTTAACCTAAGTGCGCGAGCTTCTGTTTTTTTGTGTTTTTTAGCATTTTTTGACAGAAAATTAAAGTGGAAATTAAAAATACCTAAACTAGGGTTTCGGAGGCAGAATTAGGTCGAATTTCATTTCCGTCCGTAGCCACGGACCTAATGTCCGAAACCACGGACCCCAGTTAACCTAAATGTACAGAAAAGTCGAAATTAAAGGAAAACAAAAATTTGCAAAGTCCGGGGCCACGGACAGGCTGTCCGTGGGCCCGGACATCATTAGAAAAACCTAAATTCTGAATTTTTAAAATCCCGCCGCCGTCCGTGGGTGTCCGTGGCCACGGACAAACCCGTCCGTGGACAAACCGTCCGTGGCCACGGACAAACCGGTCCCGGACCACAGGTCCGAGGTCACGGACCACCCACGGACAGGGGTTTTCCGAAGGTTCCCGAGGGTGTTTTGAGCTCAAATTTTATGGGTGTGAAGCCTGAAAGATGTACAAGGCGTTAGTGATTGAAAGATTGCAGTTTGAAGTCGAATTATGTACGAAACTTGACGAACAAGTAACGAGGCAGAAACAAAAGTAATTAGCAATACAGAAGCGTAAAAGGTTAGTTTGAACCCAAAATTGACAGAGAGTTAATAAGGTCGTGGAGAGTTAGAAAAGTAGAATTGCAACCTGTTTTACCTTCAGATTCGTGGTGCTTCTTCACGTCGGGATTCTTCGGAGGCCTCGTTGATGGCGGATCCGGGGGAACTTCGAACCGAGCTTCTGACTCCTTGCTGTTCTTGAGGTTCTCTCACGTTTTGGTGCTGTTTTGGTGAGGGTTTGATGATGATGATGTTGTGGGAGTTGAAAAACTGTTTTGGTGTTGATTTTGGTGAGATTTTGGTGTTTGACTGTGGCTCCGGAGTTCAAAACGTGGAGAGAGAGAGACGGCTGCCTTCTTTGAGAGTCTAGGGTTCTTGAGGTCCTTCTTTGATCATGGGATAAGGTTCCTTATATAGGCTTCCTTAGATAGAAAAATCCGGTAAAAACCGAGATTTACCGACGTTTTAGCTCATGGGCTTCCAAAAGGAATTTGATTATGAAATTTTACACATGGGTAAAGGATGATATTTCTGAATTTTCTAAAGTGGGATCAAATTTTTTGGACATTGGAATATTTTTAAATTCAATTTCTCGTCAGATTCAATCAGAAATTGCTAGAAAATTTTGGAAATTCGAAAAATCAAAATTCCAACGCCATTATGCTTCAGATGTCATCCTCTATCATGGGTTAAAATGTCAAAGCATTTTGAATTGATTTGACCCTTATTTGGAGGAGAGAGAAAGCCTATAGGGGGCTTAGGAGCCTTGAAAATTTACGAAAGTGCCCTCGGAGATGACTAAGCTGTCCCTAGTACTCTGAAATGTGCCGATCGAACCGGGAACCCTCGCTACTATCCTATTAGTAGAGACTCTCCTTCGGGGGGTTGAAATTTTGGTATAACAATTGCCCCCCGTCAACTAGACTTTGTAATGGAAATGAGAAGGCTAGTTGATGCTTGAGTGATACCTCCAAAATTTTGGATCTTAAAAGACCGCACGTGCAATCCGGCAAGTTGCGTCGAGCTATTCTAAGGCGCTGACTACCTATGAGTAAAGTGGAAGGGTGTCGAGCGGTTCTAAGGCGTCGACCACCTAAAGGTAATAATGAAGTAATGTCAGACTATTCTAAGGCGCTGACTACCTATAAGGATGATATGATGTCAAGCTATTCTAAGGCGTTGACTACCTATAATGAATGAGATGATGTCAAGCTATTCTGAGGCGTTGACTACCTATTAGTGATTGAGATGATGTCAAGCTATTCTGAGGCGTTGACTACCTATTAGTGATTGAAAATTGGTGTTGGGTCGAGTTCTTCTATTCGGGTGAGTTCTGCTGCTCTAGTGAGTTCTGCTGCTCTGGTGAATCTGAATCTTTGGCTGAGAATCTGTATCTCTGAAGAGTATGTATCTTTGGCTGAGAATCTGTATCCCTGAAGAATCTGTACCTTCGGCTGAGAATCTGTATCCCTCCCTGAAGAATCTGTACCTTCGGCTGAGAATCTATATGTCTGATCGGGTGAGAATCTGTATCTCTGAAGAATCTGTATCTTCGGCTGAGAATCTGTATCTCTGATCGGGTGAGAATCTGTATCTCTGAAGAATCTGTATCTTCGGCTGAGAATCTGTATCTCTGATCGGATGAGAATCTGTATCTCTGAAGAATCTGTATCTTCGGCTGAGAATTTGTATCTCTGATCGGATGAGAATCTGTATCTCTGAAGAATCTGTATCTTCGGCTGAGAATCTGTATCTCTGATCGGGTGAGTATCTGTATCTCTGGTCTATGAGGAGTTTCGTATGGACGGATGCAAGGTAAACTTTATGCAAATGATCATGGTGAAAGTTGATTATGAAAGTGCCAAACATGGCAATGTTAAGGGTCATAAATTTCCAAAGCACGACATTACTAGAAAGTGTGCCAAGTGTGGCCATGATGTGGTTTATGAAACCGAAGTGGTTAGAGGAAAGTTGTTCAAGACAAGAATTTGTTGAAAGAGGTGCCCAACGTGGCAGTGTTTGAAGAAAATTCTGTTTAGTGAAAAGGAAAGTGAATTATCATTTCCTAACTATAGACTTCGGACTTGTAATTTATCTCCTACGAGATGAACATGCCGCCGGTGGGGTATGGTGTATGATGTGAAGGTAAGGGCTTATGTGGGCCTGTGGTATTTGATGTGCAGGTAAGGGCTTATGTGGGCCTGTGTAGTAGAGGTGTGGAGGTAAGGGCTTATGTGGGCCAGTGTGGTGTATGAAGTGAAGGTAAGGGCTTGTGTGGGCCTGAGGTGCTTGATGTGGTGGTAAGGGCTTATGTGCGCCTGTGGTGGGATGATGGTGGTGGTGTTTGAGCTTTGGGTTCCAATTGGTGTTGTCGTAGCAATTGTTGGAACCAACAATTGCCCCCAGTATTTTTCCCTTAAGACGATCTGAGCTAGGGTTCATGGCAATCGATCATTCCGATCGATTGCCCCCAGTATTTTCTTTGATCAAACGTGCGAATGAGTCTCGTCCTCACAGGGTCAAGGCTTATGTTCTGATTTAGTGCTTCCTAACCTACACTCGACGTGTTTGGTGTTTACACTCGTTTCTCACTTACGGTCACAACTTCTAGACCATTGAATTTGATATTTGATGAATTTACGCATTCGATCTGTTACTTTCACGTGATTGGATGCACAACTATCAAGTCGGAAGTCTTTAAAGCTTATAACGTGGCCACGGGGTGTGATGAAGGACAACGGGACCATGGAGGAATATTTGAGGTACGTGGAGCTTAAGTGGGTGACCAAAGCTGCAACTTGCGTCTTCTCTCAGATTCATTTCCTTGTCTTGAAGTCGTCTAACTGCTTCATGTTGACGTTGTTTTTGAGCTTCTGGACTTGGACTTTTGAAGTTGTCCTTTACACCATTTCACTTTTAGTCTTTTGGATTTCTTCGAGGCACTTCGGTTTTGCCTCTTTGTTTGATCCTTTCTTGACTTTGCCTTAGGGGTTCTTGTGTTTCCCGGTTTTGAGTTTTGAGAGCTATTTTGATGTGAGCTCTTTTGTTCCTGTGTCACTTTGGGACCATTTGCGGATCACTTCGTCATGCTGATAGCGGCTTTGCTTCTCTGGACTGATGAAAACATTATCTGAGAGTCAGGCTCCTCGCTTCCTTTGGTCACCGGGTTGGTCATTCATCACGGGCTGGCTTGCTCTGTGGAGCTTTGCAACATCGAAAAGGGATATATGACAGGCTCAGCGGGGGTGCCTAGGGTTTAATGACAGGGTTTGCAAGCTTTTGGCTATGTGGTGCTGTACCTAGGTGCTTCGTCATCCTGATAGTTGTGTATCCGTTCTTTGTTACTTTTCGCAGGTCTAAAGTAAATTTACAAATTATCTCCTTCGGTCGGAGTTATGCCGTTACCTTCTTTGTGTGGTCTCACCGGAGTCGTGTAAAAATGACACGCTCGTTCACTCATGGTTTTTCCGCTCAAGACACTCTCGTGAATTCTCACTCTGAGACTTGTTCACACAATTAAACAAAAGAAATAATCGTGGTTGGTCTTTAAACTCAGATTGCCCCCAGTATTAGTCCAGGGTTTATGACAACAATTTGTATGTGGTTTGTTTGGATGCTTAGGGGTGAGCTGTGGCATTTGGTTGGACATGTTCATCCTTTTGGAAACAAAAAGACAAATCATTTTATTCAATTTCCAGAAGATGAACATTAGTTTTGAAAGACGATTTGGTTGAAGGTGCAAAATGAACAAACATTTTTTTCTTGAGATTGTAAATCGAAAAGACAAAAGACTGAAATTCGAACATCTAAGCCTCATTAAAATGGAAATATCATAAACCCCTTACAAAATAGAAGAGAAAAATTAAGAAAGCAAAATGCAACTAGACACTAGCCTACTCGACAAACTGGAGTCCTTGCTCGATAAGGTCCTCAATCTTGTGCTTCAATGCTCTGCAGTCGTTAGTACTGTGTCCTGGTAGTCGATGAAACTGGCAGAATTGATGGAGATGTTCCCCGGCTTGGGTGATCCCAGGCTAGGTGTGAGAGGCTGCAGTAGGTCTAGCTCTTGTAGCTTCACGAGTGCTTGACTGAGAGGCCGGCCGATGTCGGTAAACTGTCTCGGTGTAGAGAACCTCTTGGATCGGGGTGAGGCCTTGATGTTCTGCTTTACAGCACTGGGTTTTTGTATGGTGCTCACTTGGTATGAAACTTGAGCTGCTTTGGCCGGTCCTGACTTAAAGGTCTCGACACTCACACCCTGGGCTTTGGGTTGTTCCAGCTTCAGCTCGCCTTTGTGAATCTTTTCTTCCATGATTCTTACCTGTCCCATCAGCATGTCGAAATTAGGGAAGTATGTGCAACTCAGCTCGTTATTGTATTGTCTCTGCATATTGTCCACAATCATTCGTATCTGTTCTTGCTCATCCATTTTTGTAGGCATAGCAGTGGCCTTCATCCTCCACCGTTTGATGAAGTCGGACATTGATTCACTGTCTCTCTGCCGAGTGCTGGCAAGGTCGGACCTGGTGACTTCGAGATTCTTAGCATACTCGAAATGGTGCAAGAAAGCCTCACAAACCTCTCATAGGTTTTGGTGTTCATCCTCTGAGTCAAATACCAACGTTGAGGTGTTTCATCGAGGTAACGGGCAAAGACCTTGGCCTTTTGCATGTCATTTAACCTGAGGATGGACATCTCCCTATCGAACATCGCCAGATGGACCTGCGGGTCTGAGGAACCCTTGTATAGAGCAAGTGTGGGCAACTTCAACTTTGGGGGGAGATCAACCTCGGGGTACGATGCCATAGAGGAGTAATCAAAACCAACCGGCTTGCTAGCCTTTTCCATGCGCTCGATCCTTTTCAGAGCCTTCTCGAGTTCTGCAGTTAGCTGGTGATCTGGGGCGGCTTCCCCTACGAATCCTCGCGCACCCTGGGCCCCAATGGAGTTAGCTTCGACGTGGTCATGCTCGTTCCCAGAGTCAGCAATCTTTCCTGAAATATTTTCCTGATGACCAACCTCAAGGGAATTGATTTTGCTTTTCAGCTCTTCGATGATGGTGACATACTTAGCCTCCATGGCATCAAAGGCGGCTCTGTACCTCTGCTCTAAGGCTGCAAACTGGGCCTCCATGCTGACTGGGTTTCCTCCCTCTGCCATACTTGGGATTCGGGCTTATCTGTTGGAAAACAGAAATGGATTGAGCTAAAATTCTGGACCGTGAAGAAGTTGTAGGTTAAAACTTGTTTGGGCTGCAAGAAAAGCACATGAGCTGGAATGTTTTGAAGATTGTGGGTAAGCACTAAGGCCCGAAATGAGTTGGAAGAGAGGCACATGGGCCGGAATGATTCATGAGCTGTGAACTGGCTCCTGGGACGAAATGTTTGAAGAACGTGGCTCTTGGGCTGGAATGTTTTGAGAATTGGGCACTTGGGCCAGAATGTGTTTGTGCTAGAAGTAAAGCGCATGAGCCAAAATGATTTCTAAACCATGATCTTGATGTGAATTGGATTTTGGGCCAAGTAATTCTGATTGGGCCTAAAAGATGATACCCATGTCTAGGATTTTGGGTCAAAGCTCGAGTGAAAAGTCTTCCTAGACTAGAATGAGCCTTGAAATGGAAAGGCCTGATGGATTTTCATGGGTTGCTTTAGGTGGATTTGTTTTTCATGGGCCTAGAACTAAATTGATAATTAAAATTGGGCTGAAAGACAAATCACCTAAATCTAAACTTTTGGGCCGAAGCCCGAACAAATAACCCGCACATTCAAATCAAGCAGGGCCTTTGGGCCACAAACAATAAAGCCGCGATATCGGGTTGGGCTGAGTTGATGTAGGAAAAGTTCCTATCAATCCCTAGACTGGGTAGTGGGCCGATCATACAGGCAAACAGGGCCCACACAAATTCAACATGTCCTCACTTGACGGTTAAATCAATTTGGGTATGGATCGATCCGGAGAGGTGCTTGGGGCTTAGGCCCAGGTCGCCACAAAGGAATAGGGCTTGCACGCTACTCTCTTTGGGCTTCCCCACTTTTTTTGCATCACCTGAAGGTGTGCGTCTGCGGCCGGGTCTTTGACTGACCAAACAATGGGCTAGGTAAGGACACTGCCAGGAAAACGCTTGGGGCTAAAGCCCAGGTATTAAGGGGGTGTGGTCAGACGACACCCTCCTCTTTTCCCCCGCTTATTCACATCACCTAAAAGGTGTGAGTCCCTGACAGGGGACCCTCAAACGGGTCCCGGGGTGAAATTGGTTTAGGTGGACCCTCGCTCTCATATGATGCAAAGGTACAGAAAATTATAGTGCGCACAAAAGTAAACAAACAAAGTAATAAAGCCATAAATAAACATTTTCGAGTTAAACCCTCTTTCTTAAAATTAAAACAAGTTAAAATTAAGAAGTTTGTCCCCAGCGGAGTCGCCAGTCTGTGAGCCTCGATTTTAAACCCTATCCTATGTGGATTAACTTGATTGGGATCTAAACGGGTTTTAGGTCCACTTATAGCCTAAGATTAATAACTATGTCATGTAACCATAATTATTAAAACCTAAGCTAGCTCACTGGAACCTATTATGAGTCGCCACCTAATTTTAACCTAGATCAAATTAGGAAAGGAGAGTTCGGGTTCGGGGGCTTGATATTCGACTTAATTAGGGTTCAATTACTTTCATTACCCTTCCTAGGTCGTTTTTCCTCTACTTAGTTTATTTACGGCTTATTACGAGTCGTTTTAACCTAAGTGTGCGAGCTTCTGTTTTTTTGTGTTTTTTAGCATTTTTTGACAGAAAATTAAAGTGGAAATTAAAAATACCTAAACTAGGGTTTCGGAGGCAGAATTAGGTCGAATTTCATTTCCGTCCGTAGCCACGGACCTAATGTCCGAAACCACGGACCCCAGTTAACCTAAATGTACAGAAAAGTCGAAATTAAAGGAAAACAAAAATTTGCAAAGTCCGGGGCCACGGACAGGCTGTCCGTGGGCCCGGACATCATTAGAAAAACCTAAATTTTGAATTTTTAAAATCCCGCCGCCGTCCGTGGGTGTCCGTAGCCACGGACAAACCGTCCGTGGTCCCGGACCACAGGTCCGAGGTCACGGACCACCCACGGACAGGGGTTTTCCGAAGGTTCCCGAGGGTGTTTTGAGCTCAAATTTTATGGGTGTGAAGCCTGAAAGATGTACAAGGCGTTAGTGATTGAAAGATTGCAGTTTGAAGTCGAATTATGTACGAAACTTGACGAACAAGTAACGAGGCAGAAACAAAAGTAATTAGCAATACAGAAGCGTAAAAAGGTTAGTTTGAACCCAAAATTTGACAGAGAGTTAATAAGGTCGTGGAGAGTTAGAAAAGTAGAATTGCAACCTGTTTTACCTTCAGATTCGTGGTGCTTCTTCACGTCGGGATTCTTCGGAGGCCTCGTTGATGGCGGATCCGGGGGAACTTCGAACCGAGCTTCTGACTCCTTGCTGTTCTTGAGGTTCTTCACGTTTTGGTGCTGTTTTGGTGAGGGTTTGATGATGGATGATGTTGTGGGAGTTGAAAAACGTGTTTTGGTGTTGATTTTGGTGAGATTTTGGTGTTTGACTGTGGCTCCGGAGTTCAAAACGTGGAGAGAGAGAGACGGCTGCCTTCTTTGAGAGTCTAGGGTTCTTGAGGTCCTTCTTTGATCATGGGATAAGGTTCCTTATATAGGCTTCCTTAAAGATAGAAAAATCCGGTAAAAACCGAGATTTACCGACGTTTTAGCTCATGGGCTTCCAAAAGGAATTTGATTATGAAATTTTACACATGGGTAAAGGATGATATTTCTGAATTTTCTAAAGTGGGATCAAATTTTTTGGACATTGGAATATTTTTAAATTCAATTTCTCGTCAGATTCAATTAGAAATTGCTAGAAAATTATTGGAAATTCGAAAAATCAAAATTCCAATGCCATTATGCTTCAGATGTCATCCTCTATCATGGGTTAAAATGTCAAAGCATTTTGAATTGATTTGACCCTTATTTGGAGGAGAGAGAAAGCCTATAGGGGGCTTAGGAGCCTTGAAAATTTACGAAAGTGCCCTCGGAGATGACTAAGCTGTCCCTAGTACTCTGAAATGTGCCGATCGAACCGGGAACCCTCGCTACTATCCTATTAGTAGAGACTCTCCTTCGGGGGGTTGAAATTTTGGGTATAACAGAACCGAAATGAATAATCCACAAACAACAAGTAGTGGAAGTAAGTAAGTAACCTCTATTAGAGGAATTAATCTTGGTGCAAACATGAACCATGAGAGTAGTAAAGAATGATGAGGGATCTCCAAACCCCTTAGTAATTAGCCGACCCATTATGAGAGGACCCGACTGATGTAAGTATGCCCCGAACGAGAGAGTATTCGATATGTTGGGGAAACCCTTAAATCTGAGGATACTAGACGGTGGTAATTCCCTAAGCTAGCAGAGGTTATCGAGAGAGATACTTCTAGGCTAATCCATGAGATTGTATTATACTCTGAGAGAAGAGTGTTGGGAATTTGAGTAGTCCGGTAAAACGGACGTTTGAGTATTTGAGGAGCTAAGCGTATAGCCCTCGTATTGTAGGTCCGGTGGCGAGTCTTCTGTATGACTCCGCCCAGAGACCAAAGTAATGAGTAATGAGTATTGCGTATGTATGAGTAAGTAATGAGTACTGAGTAAGAAGTGAGTATGAGTATGTAAAGAGTACTGAGTATGGAGTATGTATGAGTAAGTATTGAGTAGTGAGTACGTGCGAGAGTGTGGAGTATTGAGTAACAAGTATACACAAGTATAGTAACGAGTACAGAGTAAGGATCGTGTACGAGTAGGATACCAAACATGGAGTGATGAGTATACAAGAGTAAGGAGTGAGTATGAGTGGAGTAACGAGTAACGCAACGAAAGAGTATCGAACAAATAGCTAGTATGAACAGTTGACTATCGAATTGTCTTCCTTAGTAAGTATTGAACCTCGTATGTGTATGTAGGTATTGTGAATGTATTGTTGTAGCATGAGTATGTATGTATGCATGTAAAATGAACTCCATGTATATCCGACCCAAAGTAGTCGGCGTACCGCAGTTAGCACGCGGTATATGTGAATTTCATGCGCAGCGTAAGCTGACCCCCTCTGGGGACCGTTTTTAGTGTGCAGGTACTCGGAGCTGACCACCGTTCAAGAGAGTAGGACGGGGACTGCTACGTAAGCATGGGTAGTTGTATAGTAGGGATTTGTACTGGTATTGTAACGCGAATGTGGAAGTCCAAACTGTATCGGTAATGTAAGGATTGTAGTATACTCGGTATAGTAATGAATTGAAGTTGTAATGGAATTACGGATGAGTAGGCAATGGGATGTATTGTAATATGTAGAGCACTCGGTATGTTCATATTCATCAGACCGATAGTATGTAGAATTGTAACTCGCCTTGTTAGTCACGTGGGTGACTAACGGCATTGTACACCCGCCGTTGAGTAAGTAATATCCGCTGCGAAGGTAAGTATGGTACAGTAATGACGGTATTAGCGGTAGGGGTGTTACACATAAAATGTGTCTTAAGGATTTTCAAGCATGAAAAATACCTTAAGATGATCTAGGATGCTCCTTGGATTTATGTTGATTTAAGACAACTCCCTTGGTGTGTAGATTGAAGCCGAAAACTTGTAGTTGTCCTAGGAAGGTTTTTGCTTCAAGACTTGATAAGAAATGCTAGGAAATTACCTTAGAAATGAAGATAGAAGTTAAACCTTCATTAATGGACTTAAGAGCTTCAAAGGAAGAAGATGAAGATGAGAAGGGAGAGCTTACCAATTCGGTGGTGAATGGCAAAGGAAGAATGGAGAGCTAGACTCACGTAGGAATAAGAGAAGGCAAGTTTGAAAGGATTTTTCTTTTGCTAGTTTAATGTCAAATTTGACTCATCTTTCCATTAGTTTATTCCTTGATTGGTTGGCTCAATAAATGACCTTATTTCATGCTTGCTTTTTGGCTAGGACAAGGAGTAATGGGGTCTTGTTTGACAATTTGAAAGAAAAGACAAGACATGAGTGCTAGGAATTTAGGTAGGGTATTTCTTTAGAATTTTCTAAGCTAACTTGTCCTTGTTTCTCTTTGTTTCTTACGGTAATGAATGTGTGAGTATAGCATTTGATTTTTGATGTTTGAAAACATTAGAACATGGCTAGGTAGGTAGGCTTCTTAGTTTAATTTTTATAAGGCAATTAAGACCTTCTTTTCCTACTCAAAATCGGTACACATGTGCTGTACAAGACAATTGATTTTGTCTATATTTGGCCATGAATTATGCTAGTTAGGTAGGGTATTCTTTTGACTAGTTAATCAGCAATCATCCCCCCTTATTTATGCATAAAATCGGCAGCCTCCATAGGTAGAACATGGGCTGTTTTGTTTGTACACTTGCAACTTGTATAATTTGGAATCTAGATCTACTTTAGTTGTATTTAATTCCCTTTCTTTTTCAAAAGCTAATCTCTTCTTGTTTTTCCTTGTAGGTAATCGGTAATGAGGGCTTCAATTGACTGATTTTTTTGACATATTATCATATAGCACATGCTAGATGAGTCACCATTCCATAAGACAATTTACAAGTTCAAAACTAGCTTAAAAACACCTAAAATGGCGCCTATCATGGAGGTCAAATGGGGTTGATTTTTAATTTGATTTTTGTTACACTATATTCTACTAAGATCATACTAATATGTGTAATAGGTTCCAGCATTTATTTGGTACATTTAAACTATGGTAAAAGATGAAAGTTTTAAGATAAAAATGCTGATTTTAGGTACCTTTTTGATGATAAAATCGCCCCCACTTGTACTATGAATTTAGTACTGGAATTAATGGATTTAGATGCTCAATTTATCCCCTTTTAAGATTATCAACTCGTGGCTCCTCAAAAACTTCAAGGCAATTGCGTAGAACGCGTTTTTGTGACACCCGAAGGTGCATTTTTGTGATTTAAGGATATTCTGGAAATTAAGTAGTCGCTATGAATTCCAAGTGTTTATTAACATTGTTTATAGTCAATAATAATATTTTAAGGTGTTACATTGAGTTATATGGGGTTATATCAACTCAAAACACCATTCCCGGGCTAACCGGGGCAAAAAGGAGCGTTAAGAAATTCTCCCGAGCACTTTGTTTATTTTTGAGGAAGTAGCTTGAGAATTATCTTTATAATGTTGAATAATTATGTTAGGAACTCTAAGAATTAATTTTATGGGAGTTCGTGCCACCTCGGCACTCCTCCGGGGCATTCCCGGGGGTTTATGGGGCCCCCATAAGGCATCTCCTAGTACTTTGCGTTTAACTGAGAATTTAGCTTGAGGACTTCATCTTATATGTTTAATAGAGTGTTATGGTGTATTTGGAATGAAGTGTAATGCTTTACTTCATCCTATAATGTATTTCCGGGACTTTCGGGCCTTTAAGGGTACTCCTGAGCATTTTGTATTTTTACTAAGTTTTAGATGAGTTCCTGTATTCTAAGGGTCATATAATGATCCCTAATTAACTTTACATGAAGTTTATAGCTTATATAACTTGTTTAACTTAAGGTCGGGCTTTAACGCACGTTTCTGACCTTAAGGGTTTAGGTGCGTTTTAACGCCTAAATGTTTATATACTTCCTTTAGGGTTTAATAATCCCCTAAATTATACTTATTTATCATTATTTAATTATTTGAATGTTAGGGGTATTTCAATGCAGTTACCATGTGGTTATATCTCTTCCACATGTGCTATATCTTAAGTTCAAATGTCATGTTTGGCACCTTCAGTTCCTTCCACCACACCATACTTGTGCTTTGCTTTTTGGGAAACAAAAACTAAACACTCTTAGCATAGAAACCATATGCATCAAATTTGAATTCGAGAATAAAACCTAAATGATTGCAAGTGGACATGTCTAGCATATTTCTTTGTTCCATTCCTAGTGTGCACTTATCACTTGTAGGACTTTGTTTATCTGTTTCCTTTGACATAGTAGTGATCTTCTCATTTGTAGAAAACAACAAGATGAGACGGAAGAAGAGCTAAAGCTCTGGTACCATATCAAAACAACATGTCGAGTTTGAGAAAATTGAAATCACAATGTAAGAATAAGGGTGACGATAGAAACTGGAGAAAATAAGAATAAAAACATTTTTTAAATTATGCGAGTAAGGAAAATATTCTAGACAAAACTACGCTGAAATTGATGACATGTAAATGAAGGGGGTGAAACCTATGGGACATTGTTTACATAAAGAGGCAAGATAGACAATGGAAAAAAAGACATATAGACATGGAAAGATAACTCTATATAGGTATATCTGTCATCCAGTACCTATGTTGGTTACATGTTAAGCTTGTCTTGTGGTACAATACGGGCACCACATACACTTAGTTGGGTTATGTAGCATCTTCATCTATTAAGGTAGAGAAATCTATTCGTACAATCAAGTTCTCAAACAATATGATTTACTAAGACAAACGTTATATATAATATAAGAACACCATATGTGACACCCGAGTTACCCTTCTCTATAGGCTAACAATATATGTGGATTTCTTTTGCAACTTGTATAATGCTACTACGTGTAGGTTGAGAATTAATAATGATATCAAAATGCATGTGAAGCTAGGTGTAAATTAGTTACAATATGTAGACTAATTTTTAAGAGGAGGAGGATAAGAAAAATATAAAGAAGGGAAAGGATCTAAGAGGAAGAGAGGGCGAATGCTGGGGAGGGGGAAGGAGAATGCTCTCGCTAGGAAAGCTTCGGTCTGGGAAAGACTAAATCAGGCCTCTTCATCTTCTCTTCCCGGATTATAAAATATAATGAGCACTCTATGCTTCCATGTTTCTCTCTTCCTTTTCATGGTATGTATGCAAGTATCTATTATCTTCAAATTATCCATCAATTCTAGTATTGCTACTATGTAAAGAAAATTATGAACAAAGAAGATGAAATTAAATCTAGAGCATAGAGAGTTGATTTCTCTTGTTGGCGTGTTTGTTTATAATCAAAATTTGGCACTACTTATAAAATAACTGACGTAGTTCAACTGTAAGACTAAATTTCAAAATGATAATTATATACCAGTAGTTGATAAGTGCAAAATCTCATTGATGTGCGGTGTGTCTGCAATAATTTGAATGGACCGAAATGTGTATATTGTATATATAGATAACTGCCTCCGTGTAGTGTTTACATTTGTTCACTGGATAACTTTCCTAAAGGACAAATATGCAAACCTGGGGGTGGGGGGGGGTGGGTTGTTTGTTTGTTCTTTGTTTTTGGGGGGGGGGGGGTGCAGACTAGGTGCATTGATTTTTTTTTGGTTATTAAAGTATTTATTTGTCTATATTTATTTTTTATGATCAAATGTTATTATGTATCATCTGAGTTGCCATTCAATTTAGTAGCATTCCCTACCAGGGTGGGTATGGGGATGTTACTGATGGTATCAGAGCAGGTTGATCTCTGGCTGTGGTATGGGTCTTTAGTTTTGATGTACGACGTTAAAGCTAACGAATAACCATCTATTACTTTAAGCTGATGATAGCTTGTTTTGTTGCACGCTCTAGTATGGGGGAGCTATTACTTTGGGTTGCATAGTTTCTCGTACTCGATTTGATCAATTTGCGTCATACATTGATATTAGTTAGAGTATGGCATACAAGGGAGCCCTTGCCTTGTATGTGTTATACCGAGGGACACCCCATAATGTTTAGTTCATATAGTTGTTTACATGATGATGTAGGGCCACCACAGATTCTATTTGTCAGTCTGATCAACTGACGTTTGTAGGCTTTTAGAGTAGCCCAAACTCTAATTGCATATGATGGTATGCATTAGTCTTATTAGTAGATATATGACGAATATCCTTGTGATGTTAATGATAGATTGTGCTATTAGACATATAGATGGAATATGTTAGCCTTATTAATTAGATGACGTGTAGTGATGATTCTTATAATGTTAGCAGTACAACTACGTTATTTATGAATTAACACTTCTGATGATATTATCACAGCCACTCCATAATTGCTGGCGGCAGAGAAGTAGTCTTGGGGGGAGATTTCCTAATGTATAGTATTCGTCATGAACAAATCTATGTGGTACTTCTATCATATACAACTTGTAGTACCACATGATGATTGTGTTGCTAATATTCATTAGTTAGAGGGACACAAATTAACTATCTTCTATTTCATATGTTGCAACCAATATACATAAGTGCCCAGCAAGAGAAGTGCACCACAACATTCATTTTTTTGTGAGGAGGAGAAGAGGTTACCGATAAAAGGAAACAGAGGGGGAGGGAGATCGAGGTATTGTAAATGAGGGGAAACTGGAATATAAATTTTAAGGAAGGTGGAGGATGACTGTAGTGATTGAAGAACTTAATGACTCCTTGACAAATATTTATATGTACATAAACAACCTACTAATGATTGTCGGGAAAAGTGTGATTCTTTGAAGTTCCCACTTACAGGAGTGTTAGCGAGCTTTCTTACATATACCTCAATTTTTCTTGATGTTCTTCATTAATTACTTCCTTAATGATTTACATAATTTAGCATTGTAAATTTATGGGATTGTGATCTATATGAAGTGCTAACTATACTGCATGTCCCCACATTTATGCATATGAAGTTATCCATATGAATTAACTCTCCTCCTTGTTAAAATTAAAATGACTCTGTTAGTGCTACTTATATATTTCTTGGAGTCAATTCGGAGAGAACCTATACAGGGGACACATGCAAAAGGCAATATTATTACAAGTATATCTAGTTTTTTTATCATGGGGATACAATGTAGCAATACATAGATTTTCATCTTGGGTTTCCCTAGCTAGGTGTTACATCAGTAGCATAACAAGTACACATAAACTCAACAAAAATATGGCCAACTAGAAAAAACTCTTCACATTCATGCCGTATATCAAAGAAGAGATTGTCCCCGCAAATTTGTTATCTTCTTTGCACCATTCACAAGCCTGAAGTTTTATAGCTAGAACTGTCTTCAGCCACAATAATGCTTCTTGTTCGAAGATAATTTTGTTCCTCTTATACCACACATTGTATACTGCGAACATGCCCGCCATAACCTTCTTGCTTTGCGATTTGATACCTGAGCACACCATGTCTCTAGACTGAGATCAATTCCTACATCAGGCGACGCCTCTACCCCCCACCATTGGTATAATTCAGCCCAAAACTTTCTCATTTCTTGGCATCTGATAAACAAATGTTCCGCTGATTCTACCGCCTTCTTGCACAATGGACAAAGCAGATCACCTACAGTTGCCAAAATTAACCCAAATAACCTGTCTCTTGTAGCCATCTTCTTTTGTAGCATAAGCCACACAAATATCTCCTCTAGGTGGTGCCCACTTGCACTAGATTGTCTTATTCCATGACATAGCAGGGGGAGAAGATAGAGCTATGACAGTAGAGTAGAACTCACTAGTTTTAAATCGTTCATCTGAATTCCCCAACCATTCCGTTGAGTCCTCTTTTATTCCCCCTCTTGGTCTCACGTCGTTAAATAGTCTCATCAATGACTGGCTCCTTCACCTCATATCCAAACAAATCACTGCGCCAATTGAAGTTCCATTGCCAGTTCGCACCCATCCAATTCCCAATTTCACAGACTGTAGCATGCTTGTTTTCGCTGATAGAATACAGTCAGGAAAATTATGTTCTCAACGCAATTCCCCTGTCTATAGATCCAGCCAAAACCCTAACCTTTTCACCATTTCGTACTACCCATCGAAGGTTTTTTGACAGAGTTTCTTTGATCTCATATCTCCAGGTGGCTATAGCAACAATTGACTTCCACATTCCTAATTTACTAGTAACTCCCTAGGCAGGATCGCTTATCGATAATGGAATGTCCTGGCCATAATTCGCACACACCATTTTCTTCCCCAACTTATTCCCGTCCTCTTGGTACTTCAACCACCATTGCAACATGAGAGCTGCATTTTTTGTTTTAAAATCCACCACTCCCAACCCCGCACAAGATTTTGGTCTTGCCAAAGCCAATCACTTCATCAAGGCTATGCCTTTCCTAGCCCCTTGACTCCATAAAATTCATCTCTGTATGGAGTTAATTCGCTCAATTAATTTCTTCGTCATCCTGAACATACTCATATAGTATACTGGAATAGCATTGAGGACTGACCAAATTAGAACTAGCCTATCCGCCCTCGACAATGAGAACGATTTCCACGAACTCATTCTACTTTCAATTTTGCTTATCACCGGTACCAAGGTTTGGAATCTACAAGGGGTAGAACCTAGGGGAGACCCAGATAAGTGCTAGGTACCAGACCCCTTTGACAACCCAGTATATTCTCCATTTCGTTATTATCTTGCTCATCCAAATTGATGCCAAAAGCTACGGATTTGGACCAATTGACTTCAAGTCCAGACATGTCAACAAATAGTGTCACCACCCATTTATCTGCTCAAAGTTCCTGTGACTTCATCGGGCTAAAGATCATTATATCGTCGGCAAATTGCATATGAGTTACTCGGGTCTCATTTGTCCCAATCATAATCCTTCTCTGTCTCCCATCCAAATTGAGAAATCCAACATCCAATTTAATGCCTCCGCAACTAATACGAACAATAGAGGCGACTAGGGGTCCCCTACTGAAGTCCCTTTCATGGTTTGAAAGTTGGTGTTGGTAAACCATTCACTAATATTGTAATTTTTGGTGTTGTTATACAAGTTCTGATCCACTCTCTCCAAGTCAATGAAAATTTAAACAATTCCATCATTTGCATGACGAAGTCCCAACTGATGCAATCGTATGCCTTACGGAAGTCAATATTAAGCAAGACACCTTTCCTTCTTCGGCTCTTAAACCAATTGATTACCTCATTGGTGATCAACGACCCTTCTAGGATATGTTGCCCTCTAAAGAATGCAGTTTAGGTATCACCCACCAGTTGACTAATCACATTGCTAAACCTGTTTGCCTATACTTTCACAATCACTTTGTAGACACACCCGATTACACTTATTGGCATGAATTTATCGAGACTCATCGCTTCAAGTGATTTAGGAATGAGTGTTACCCAGGTGGTGTTAATCCCCACTGGTAACTAGCCAATAGTGAAGAATTTCAGTATATCCCGAGTGAAGGTCTTGCCAATCACGCCCCATATTCTTTTTATCAGGATGAAATTTTACCCATCATATCCCGGGGATTTATTGGCATCACATCCCCATACCGCAACCTTAATCTCCTTTGTTGAAGGTATTTTTACTAACGCTTTTTGGTTATCAATTGTGAGCTCAGGTCATCCTACTGCAAAGGGGAAGGAACCAGAAGCTTGATTGCAGTGATAGAGTTCTCTGAAATATCTCCTTACTTCAGTTTTGATTGCAGAGGGGCTGTATGAGACACGTCCGTCAATGACCAAGGCTGCAACTCTATTTGAGTTGCGGTGTACAGATGCCTTCCTATGAAATTACCTGGTGTTAGTATCACCTTCTCGAACATACTTTTCTCTCGACATCTGCCTCAAATATTGTTCTTCCTACGAAAATACCTGGTGTTAGCATCACCTTCTCGAACATACTTCATTGGTGATCAACCGGGATATGTCCCCCCTCTGATGAATGCACTTTGGGTATCACCCACCAGCTGGCTAATCACATTGCTAAGCCTGTTTGCCAGTACTTTCACAATCACTTTGTAGAGACACTCGATTACACTTATTGGCCTGAATTGATCGAGACTCATCGCTTCATATGATTTAGGAATGAGTGTTACCCAGGTGGTGTTAGTCCCCACTAGTAACTGGCCATTAATGAAGAATTTCAGTATATCCCGAGTGAAGGTCATGCCAATCACGCCCCATATTCTTTTTATCAGGATGAAATTGTACTCATCATATCCCAGGGATTTATTGCCATCACATCCCCATACCGTTGCCTTAATCTCCTTTGTTGAAGGTATTTTTACTAACACTCTTTGGTTATCCATTGTGAGCTCTGGTTGTCCTTCTATAAGGGGGAAGGAACCAGAAGCTTGATTGCAGTGATAGAGTTCTCTGAAATATCTCCTTACTTTAGTTCTGATTCCAGTTGGGCTATATGAGACACGTCCGTCAATGACCAAGGCTGCAATTCTATTTAAGTTGTGGTTTACAAATGCCTTCCTACAGAAATACCTGGTGTTAGCTTCACCTTCTCGAACATACTTTTCTCTCGACATCTGTGCAGAAGTCTCCTTAAATATTTTTCTTCCTTCCAATATTGTTATTCCTTCCTTAAAATCTTCTGCATCTCTCCTTTCAACTTGATTCTTTCATTCGATCGCTACTTATCAAAACCTGAGCTTTCATCCAACTTATCAATCTCCTCCAGTTTTCTCGATTGATTTTCTAGTGTGGTGTTGATTATACCTACTTGCTCTCGGTTCCATTTCCGCAATAATCCCTTATCTGCTTTATCCTGCCTTGTATACTTCTCCTAGTCAGTTTCCCCCATTCATTTTCAAAGAATGAGTAAAGCCTTTCATCTCCAGCCAAGCATCGAGTCTTTTAAATGGTCTTGGCCCTAATTTTTTAGTTGTAGTTGGATCCATATGTACTGGTGGTCAGAGATCTTCCATGGCTTGCCCCGTAACATCATACTTGGAAGTTTGCATAGCCATTCATTGGAGTAAAATGCACTGTTAATCCGACTCCACGTCCCCTACCTTTCCAAGTGTATTTGCACCCTGTTAGTCTGATTTCAGTAAATTCCATATCATCAATCTAGTCCCCAAAACTCCTTCATTGTCGTGTTAATATGGTTTACATCTCCTCCTTTTCTTTCCTTTTCTCTTCTGACTTCATTAAAACCCCCTACTGCTAGTATATGCACGTTATAGCTAGCCCATTGGGTTCAAAGTTCTTGATACATTCTTTGCCAATCACTTCCTCTTGTTGGCCCACATACGAAGAGAATTAAGGCCTAGAATTGATGCGACTTAACGTTTGCTTCTATTTCTATCCATATGCTATCTTTTGTAATTTCTTTTGCCCTAATTTCATTTACAGACCATGATACTATTATCCCACCAGATTGACCTTCTACAAAAACTTCACACCACTCAGTTATCTGGCCTGCACCCCATAGGTTTCTTTTGTTATTGCAAGGCTTACTATGATGAGTCTCTATAAGACCGATCATTGTTGTATGAGTTTTCTTTATTTCCTTCTTCACTTGAACCAGTCTACTTTTTTTATGCCTTGAATGTCGTAGAAAGCTATTACCGATCCCATTTATATCTCCTTTCACAGCTTTGCCTCCTTTTCATAAGATACGATCAATGTTTGCTATTGACTTGTGAGGAAATGGGTTGGTTATTCTCAGACGTTGCTCATATCTGAAACACACCTTTGCTTCTACAAACGGGGTAGGATAGCTTTGTCTGACCTTCATGAAATTCTTCTTTGTCTTCTTAGAGGTCTGCTCTTTACTCGTTTCTGATGTTAATATAATTTCCAAATTAATTTCTTCTAAGGAATTGCCATCGACGGGAGTAGGAATGCCTTTGTTTGGGCTTACCGTCAAACCAACAATGGTGGGATGGATTATACCTATTGAATTTTGTGGGAGCACTTCCTCAACTGCTTCGAAAGTTTCGCCACTTGGGCTTACCACATTTCGTAGCATGATCCTCTCATTTTCTTCTATCAATCCAATAGAGAGGTTATCTAGGATAACTTCAATCGTCTCTTTATCTTCCCATACAAATTGGTTCATAATGAAGCCCAACCTAGACTCATTATGATTATGATTTCCAAGCCAATTCATTAGTGCAAGATGGTTTCATATCCTCTTAATTACTTTTGGGACTTCCCAACATACATTATTGCTTCATCCGAATACTTCAACCAATGTTTTAATCAATTGTTGCTTGTCGTTATTCCAACTTTCGCTACTCCCAATGTATCCTATTACTTCCCCCATCTTTCCATCAGTGGCTATCCGAATTCTACGTTCAATGGCTGTTACAGACAATTTTTCATGCGCCATAGTTTGCCTCGGGATTTGTCTTGGTAACGAACCGTCTGTCAGCATACTGCTCACTTGAGCCGTTGGCCTTTGCTTTATTGCGGATGTGGCTATTATCACTATGCCACCTGGAATTTTGGTTTCCACCTCCTACTCCTCGGTGTCATTCTTCCCCGGAGAATTCTCACCGTACTTCTCACTTAACTCCTGATAAGTGCAAAACATATAGACTTTTAGGGTTTAATTATCTTATTATTTGCAACACTTTAAAGTAATGTTTCCCACTTGCTATGTGAATTCTCTTAGATTTATGTTTTGATATGAACTGATACATTTTATGTATCAAATGCAGGAAAAAGTCTTGGAATCACATAGTACACTTCACAAGCTTCGCAACACAACAAACGGGGATCAAATCGGAGCTCAAATGAATATTTTAGAGGCAATTGAATTCCCGTCCGGACCAGTGTCCGGATGAGCTGGTCCGGACGCTACACGCAGAGCGCGCCCGTATAAAAATCGACATGTCCGAACCAGGCTGGTCCGGACACTGGTTCGGACGCGCTAATCTGGACAGCGTATAGAGCATGTCGACAAATTGTGAATTGGTAAATTATATTTTACCAATTCACACCGACACCCCCTCTCTTTTTACCCCATTTTCACTATAAATAAACCTATTACCCTCCATTAATCCATATCTCATTCCACCCCCAAACTAATGCCATTTTTCCTCCACAAAATCATCATTTTTTCTCCAAAAATCATACATCTCACTCCATAATATCCACATAAAATCCACACATCACCTCATCCCATAAAACATTCCATTTCCATACCGTTGTTCTGTTCAACCTCTGTCCAAATATTAGCAGTCATAAAGGAGCTGAATTAATTATCTTTCCCAGATGATTTCTTTTACTTCTTATTTTGTCTTTTTAATTATGTTGGGCTAAGAGGATTTACTCCGGGTGAAGGTGTAATTATAGTTTGTATAATTATGTAATCTATATTTTTACCGGTTTAATTAAATACAGTTTGTTACGATTAAAGCTTATCTCTCGCCTTTTTAATAAATTTCATGAATTTATTAAAATGCTTTACAAAGTCTATTTTGATCAGAGCAGTGATAAATAGACAGGTTAATTAATCGATAAATCTGTGGAAAACTTATTTTGATAAAATAAGTTAGTAATTTCAGATGCAAAATATAATTCCTCGCACTTAATCTGTTTACATGTGTTTTGCTCAAATCTAGATTAGATCGAGCATTTTCTGGTAAATGAGTCTTTCAAGTCTAGGATTTAGTCTTTAAGATAATAACATGAATTTTTGCCAAACTATTATAATTAACCGGTAGAGATAGCATATTAATCAGATTATATAAACCTGAACCCGGAGTCCCGTTTAATTTATCTTCCACTCAGTTAATTTTATCTGTTGTTTTACTTTACAAAAACTAGTCAATTATCCCCCCTTTCTGTGACAAGCTTAGGTACTATATTATTTCGCTATAAGTCCCACGGTTTGACCCCAGCCGCTTCTGTCTTACTATACTACTGCGACCGGGTTTTGTTTGCAGCCCGACGAATATTTGAGTTATTAATTTCTTTCTCAAATGTTTAAAATACACCAGTTCCAACCACTCTCATTTTCCAGTCTGCAAAATGGCGCCGTTGCCGGGGACTTGATTTATTCTAGTCCCTAAGCCCCGGATAATTCACCTGTTATATTATAATATTCTATTTTCTTTATTCTTATAATATTTTGTTTATACTATTATGTTTGACGTTTATTTTATTTCTATTTATTTCTGTCATTTAATTATTCCAGCAATTTAAATATTGCATTCCTTACAGTTATTTATTTTCCCAGTCATTTAAATTTCCTGTCATTTACTTTCCAGTTAATTAAATTTCCATTGTCCTTTAAATTTCAGTAATTTAATTTCTGTAATTTAAATTCTGTCATTTAATTTCTGTAATTTAAATTTTGTCATTTAAATTCCGTCATTTAAATTCTGCCATTTAAAATTTCTGTCATTTAAATTTTGTCATTTAAATTCTGTCACTTAAATTTTCTGTCATTTAAATTCCAGTACTTTATTTTATTGTCATTTAATATCCAGTTCTTTATTTTTTGTCATTTAAATTCCAGCAATTTAAATTCTACCCTTTTTCTTTATTTTAATTTTATTATTTACTTAAACTGCATTTATTTTTATTTCTTTTATGTTTATTTATTTTCGGTTTATTTTCTCTTATTAAAAAAAAAGTTCTTTATTTTATGGTATTGAATTGTTTCTCTTTAGCTGTTTAAATTCCCCCTCCATATTTCTTCCTATTTCTATTTATTTTATCACATCACAAGTTTCTTTTTCTGTTTTGAGTGGTGAATGCCTATTACAAGGTCACATAGCCTTCCGGTCAATATTAACAATCATACGGTAGGCTACATCCCTGAGATCGAGAGAACCTTTCTGCGCACTTTGAGGCAGAAACGATCTCAACAAAACATAACCACCACGGCGATAGAATCTAACCAGAAAGCAGATATGTCATCTACTCTAGCTACAGTTCGTAACATCAACAGACCGTCTAACTAAGGTCAACAGCCCGCCATCATCCTTCCCCACCTTACCCCATCCGAATACGATGAGTGGCAAAAGCTGAAGCCATATCATCAGATCCGATGTGTAAAGGAGTTGGGCATGTTCGATGGCTCTAGTCCTGACGAAGCTCTGTTGCATGTCAGCAAGTTTCTGCAGCATGCCAACAGTCTAACTGCGACCGACGCAGTGCTCCAGTACGCAAGACTGTCATTATTCCCTCACAGCCTGACGGGAAATGCAAGTAAATGGTACCATAGCCTTACACCAAGTACCATTGGTACTTGGGATGATATGGCCACCAAGTTCTACGACAAATTCCTGCCCCGAGCCGAACGTTGGAAATGATTGCTGAGATCTACAATTTCAAGCAGCCAGGGTCGGAAAACATCTGTGAAACTTGGGACCGTTTCAAAGGACTACTACTTACTTGTCCTCACCACGGTCTCACGAAAGAACAAGTATCTCAATTGTTCTACAAAGGCTTAATCGGTCCGTGCAAAACAATGGTACTGTCTTCCTTAGGTGCCGACATTTTGAAAAAGGTAGGTGAACTGTTTCTGAATGGGATAGAGTCCCTTTGTGAAGAAATCAGAGACTGGGCCACAGGTGGATCAAGAGGCGGCACTCCAGGCTTATACCACGTAGGAGAAAGTGACAATAAGTTCGACCAGCTGATGAGAAGCCATGAGCAACTCATGGAGAGCAATGCGCAGTAGGCGACGAAGGTAAGCACACTGCAGAAAGTAGTTGAGCAGATGGCCATGAACTCCTACCCCTAACAAGCAAATTCGATGACTTCCCAATCATCTACAACCCTACCAGGCTATGCTCCTCTATCCCTATCATCTTCTAATGTTTCTTGTACGCATTGTGGTGGGCCACACGACTATGAACAATGCCCCAAATTACAAGAATTATGAAATACCCCAAATCTTGGTATGTTGTTTAAATGTTTAAATATGGTATATGAAGGCTAAAAGGTGCCTTAGGAACATCAGTGTATAGTTTAAACCATAGTAAAAACACAATAAAACACTAAGACACGGTTTGAGCAAAAACATGCTCTAAGCTTGGAGTGAACTTGGTTAGGACCCAAAGAGCCTAACAAGATTTGATAATATTTAATTATGATTTTATAAGGCTAATTAAGTCCTTAGGAAACCTTGGTAGACAATGAAACCAGACAAAACATAAATAAATACCTTAAGGTCAATATGGGCTAAATGTGCTCTAAGCTTGGGATAAATTTGTATAAGACCAAATGGTCATACCTATACCTTATAAATATGTTAATGAACATATTAAACCAATTACCAAAGAAAACCAAGCTTGAAAACAAGTTAAGACACAAAAAGTGCTTTAAGGAGTCTTAAAGCACATTTTTGAAAAATTGTCTTGTAAATGAGTTTTGAGTGGCTGAATGTCCATCATTACTCTTAAATATATATGTGTACTATATAGTATCACATTTGGATGTCTATATCAAAAGGAAATCAAAAATTTCACTTCTATGTGCCTGTTTTTGTGAATAGTGATTTTTAATAAGTTATTTTGTAACATATGTTATTATAAGTGAGACAATTGATGAATAAAGTCTAAAATACCCCTAGGTACTATTGGGGGCCGGTTTTTAAGGTGTGGTGACTCACCACCCTTGTTAACATGCTAAGGAAATAAAGAATGACTAACTTAAGTACTATTTGCTTTTTAAGTACAAATATCTTCTAAAAAGCAAAACTTATCTCATTCTCTCATTTCCTTCTTCATTTCCCACGTATCCAATCTTCTTCAACCTCTCTTCTTGCTGCTCTTCTACGATTTGCAATAGTACCACCAAGACTCCATCTTTGACCACTTGTAAAACCTAGCTCACTTAACCAAATCAAAAACAAACACCACCATTCTCTTCCTCTCATCAAGCTCTTCATTCCTATCTTCTCAAAATTCCAAGACCACCATTTCGGTGCCATGGAGTTCCACCATTGATGGAGCTTGAGCTTGTGTTTCTACATATTATTACTCTCCTTTGCTTCTAGGTAAGGAATCTCAAAGAAAAATTAAGTTTCCTTCATGTTTTTGCCTTGACCGAAATTGCACATTAATGGTGCTCTTGGTGTGACTTTGTTCTAGCTTCATTCCAACCTTTCATAGACTAGGTGGAGTCCTCTCTTCATAGGTATTCAAACTCTCTTCAAAGATCAAGGTAAAACAACTACATTAATGTTTTTGGAACAATGTAAACCTAGGGTTTACAGTGAGATGAAGCTTAAAGCTTGTATACTCATTTCAATGTTTGTATATTGTGTAGTAGTTGACAAGGAATCAAATACCTTACCGGTTTTATAAGGAAACAAGAAAGAAGTTTGTGTGGAAAAGAGGTAAATATACTAACCTAATGTGGTTTAATGCCTTGGGAGAAATGAGCTTATATTGCTTGTTAAAATGATCTAAGGAGCCAAAGGTGAATGACCTAGTGAAATGCTCTCAAGGAGTTTATTAAGGGCATATGTATTATTGGGTGTATTTGCAGGTCAAAGGCATTATTTTTGTGGGAAATTCAGTGTTTAATGGTTTATGTAATTTAAGGGCCTAAGTGCCAAGCAATTTAAATTGTGCACTATATTGTGATGTAGTGTAAATTTGGTGAAGTCTTGTGTGTGATGGTGTTCTTGATGGATTTAGGTGTTCTTGAGTGTTTTATGGTGAAAACTATGAGCTTTGGAATGATGATGTGCTAAGAGAACCCATGACAAAATTTGTAAAATGTATGAGGAGTTTTAAGTGCTTGAATGAACTTGGGTGAACTAGGAATTGTTAGGAATGAGTAAATGTTTCACTAAGGAAGAAAACGTGCATTAAGGTGTTCTAAGGTGTTACAAGGATTTAGGCATTATCTTGGAAGTTCTAGAAATCAAATGAGTGTTTCTAGGGTGTGTCAAGTCTTGGAGAAGTTTATATAAGGTTTAGGTAATGATTGATGAATAAGGAAGAAGTGATGTTTAGGTAAGATGTGAAAAAGGAGATTTAGGTTGGTAAGAAATAATGCTTAAGAAATGATGTTAAGATGAGGAGAAAACATTTTGGGATAGTAGTTATCATAGGTAAGAAACACCATTTAGAGACCTAGTATAAAATGTTATTAGTGTTAAGGAATTTTACAAGGAAATGAGTGAATGTTTGAGGAGTTTAAAAATGAGTTAGAACTTGAGTTGAATGGATGTTATATGAAGTATTTAGTGTGCCACAAGGTGTTACAACACATTGGGTGACTTAAGGAAAAATTTGGAACAGTTTGGACAATTCTTAGGAAGTTCCTGCAGTAGACCGACCCGGGGGACCGACCCTGGCAGGGTCGGTCGGACTGTAAATAGCAGGTTGAAAATGTCTCTGTTAGAGACCGACCCAGGGGACCAACCCTGTCTGGGTCGGTCGGATAGGAAAGAAAGACGGTAAATGTCTCTGTTAGAGACCGACCCGAGGGTAGGGTCGGTCGGTAGGGTCGGTCGGACCAAAAACATGGTTTAAGGTATGGAAATGATGTGTAATGTTGGGGATTGATGGTTAATGGTGTTATAAGGTTGTTTAAGACATGTTAGGTGAGTTTTAATGACAATTAAGTAGGTGAAAAGTTGTAATAAAATGTGAAAGTAAATCAAGTTAAAAATGCAAAGTTATGTAACTAAACTAACAGGGTAAAATTATAAGCATTAGACATTAAATAATCATGCAACCCCGATGTTATAAAAGTATATGTAATGTTATCAGTTGTTCGAGAATTGCTCGAGGAACATAAGTGGACGTGGTAAAGTGGACTCCGGTGACAGGTATGGTTTTCTTGCAACCTGTGTCCTACCGGATTACACCGGCTTGTATGCCAATGTGTTTTTCTGAGTGTTTGCCACCTTGTAAGATTAAATCATGTAATGAGTTTATAGTAATTCATTTATATGGCGCATCTGGTCTCCGATACCGTTTAACCTCAAATAAGTGTTAAACCTTAGCTAACTAAAACTAGGAACACGTGAGAGATCGGTATTCGGAGTTAACGACCCAATCCTTGGGAACGTTCTAACCACGGCTATGCGTGAGTTAGATGTGTGTGGTTGTTGTGTGCAAGTGTGTGAACCTCCCTTGTGTGAATAACCCGGTCGTGATACCGTATGGTGTGTGGATGTGATAGGTTCCATAATGGATCTCTAACTACTATTTATAAGTATATATGTACTAATGGGGGGTGAGGAGTCCGGTCATGTTCCGGCCACACGTGTGAGGATGGGGGTCGTTGTCATTCCAGGTTCGACCCTCTTGCATGTTAAGATTGAGTTCCTTTCCCGGTCTTCAATCTCCCACAAGCTTACTCCAAAGCTTTCCTATTCTGACTTATGATTGGTCTAGGGGGAACATGTGTTGTGTGGTGTGTTCGGGCCTCCAACCCGAACCATCTTAACTTAAGTTACTCGTCCGACTATTAGGACGGTAATGAGTGTTGTTGTTGATTTTATAACGAGCTTACCATGAGGGTGACACCATTCTCTAGGCTCACCAGTGAATTAACTATGTTTGGGTCGGTTCCTAAGAGGACCGTTCCCGTTATGTTATGTGATGTTGTTGTAATGCAATTCCTATTGCGTTGTTATCATGTGCACGTCGAAACGTGAAAAGTGTTGTTATGTTTGTTATGTGAGGAATGTGATATGTTGTAAGATATGGAGTGTGTGGATCATGGAAATGAATCCCAGTTTGCGATAAGAGGCGTTTAAGGATAACCCGGTTTAAGGGTAAGTGTCGTCTATTAAGGAAGTAGCTCCATTAGAGGAGGAACACTCTAGGGATAATGAATACCATGAGTGACTTATCAAGTAAGGATGTTTTATCCGTTTGTTGAGCCCATTGAGGCGAAATGTTTTGTGTTGTGTGTTTATAGTTGCATGCATGATTTAAATATAATCAATCGCATGCTAAGACGACAATTAGTTGTGCGTGGCCCGGTAGCATGTGGGCTGCGGGATTACCATACCAGCAAAAGTGCTGAGCCCCTTGGGGGCCACCCTTTCTCTTCTTTTCTTATTTCAGGTACGAAGAGCTGGAAGCCGTTCGAGAGTAGGACGAGGTAGATGTTTATATATGGGTAGCCATTTAAATGGCGTATGCATGTAGGCGTAGTAAGACCGAAATTGTTATCGGCATTAGTTTGTAAATACTCGGTACAGTGGGAATGCATGTGTATAATAAATGTTGGGAAGGGAATAAGGATTGTATTGTGTAGTTGCTCGGGAATCTGGTCCATCAGACCGATACAATGTAAATGTATTAGCCTTGTTAGCCACGTGGGTGGTTAACGGCTTGTAACACCATTGAATTAAGTAATGTGATGAGTTGAGATTTCCGCTGCAGTTTGATGTTATGTGTACGGTGGTGGTTGGGGTGTTACAAAAAGTGGTATCAGAGCGAAGTATCGCTCTGATGACTGAATTACCGAGCTTAGGAAGTACCGAGTTAAGATTTTAGTACTTTGGGTTAGGGGTTGAGTGATAGCGTGAGTGATACGCTAAATCGGAGCTGCCAGCGAATACTGGAAACCTACAGTATCCATCCCGCCCTCCACAGTCCCTGATTTATAACTCGGGAAAGAACGCCAGGGAGATGAAAGTCCTCTCTTACTCGGGAAAACCCGGTCTGGCTATGTTTAAGTACTACTGTGAGTTCGGAGAACCTGTCATACGGTAAATCCCGAAGACTGGGAATGCCGGAGACAGTCTCCATCTGAACAATGCTAACCGTATTTCATAACAAAGAATGAAGAATCTTGTGTATGGGAGAATAGAATTTCCGGCAACCTGGGTCGACATGCCGAGCAGTCGAGAACAACCAGCTTGCAACGCACTGACCGTGCAACAGGCAAGAAATGTAGTAATGAAACCCGAGACGAGTGTCTACGGGACTACAAACATTAAATAATGTCGCCAACGGTATATCAACCGATTAAGGAACGACAACGTAGTACGAGGAGGATACAATATTAAAAAAAGGGGGAGGTCTCCCAGAATGGGAAACACCCCAGTTAATGGTTATCATGTGGAGACGGCGAGAAGTACTTAGAAGATTTATTGTCAAGACGGTAAGAACAATTAAGGGCCAACAAGGCCACTTGTGACAGTGCGGGTAAGAACAAAGACACAACCGGTGTGTGTGTTTAACCGATAGCCAGTTAGCATGGCGCACTTGCCATGGCAAGTGCTGCTATAACAGGGCTGTTCGGGAAGTTTTAGCAACTGCTAGTGCTTAGTAAAGCACCATGAAGTTCAAGAAGGTCATCATAACTGTGGGAGGGCTTAACAGCCTAACCTTTGTAAATGGAAATACACCAGTCAGCAAGAAACTAGACTTGGCTAAAGCAAGAAGATGTTGTGAAACCATGAGAATTTTTCTTTCAAACTCAGATTTATTCCAAACTCTTTTCTTTCAAAACCAAAATTTTCTTTCAAACCCATTTTGTTTCAAACCTCTTTTAAACTAAACCAGCGGACCTATAGCGGCCTCAGCGCCACAAGTACGTAAGTTACACCAGTTTACTTTCGAGCAACCGGACGGGAACCGGTAGACCCAAGGGTAGTAACCCGAGGGAATGGAAGGAGTTTATAATGATACAACGGTTGATAGAATTTCCCTTGATTAAGTTCGGGAAGCACAGAATATATATTGTCGCGGGACAATACAAGGGAGTTGACAACAGAATACTTCGCCTAGGCGTGTGACGAACACTACGAGTGTACCAACTGTGTTGTGGGACGACCGCACTCCGATAGGAGCATGTGGGCCTGACAGACCTACTTATAGGTTAGTTGGGTAAGTAACAATGTATCAGTATGATACCCCATATATGTATACGAGTAGAGTCCGAAACACGGGAAGTAGTCAACTCCGTACTATAGTCAGCAGTATAAATCAAACAAGAGCTAAGGATTACCATGAATGGTTGAAGTTAAGGAACTCAGTTAAGTTAACGAGACTAAAAGGATTAGTGAATTCCTTTCAAGGTGAAATACCCCAAACCTAGTTATGTTGTTTAAACACCTAAATATGGTGTAATATGACTAAAAAGAGTCTTAGAAACATTAGTAAACAAATTTAAACAAAAGAAAACACAAAATGTGCTTTAAAGTCAATAAGAGCCAAAATGTGCTCTAAGCTTGGGATAAACTTGGTTAAGACCTAATGAACTTACCAAGACCTCATTTATATACTAATGAACTTATTAAACCAATTACGAAAGAAAACCAAGCTTGAAAACAAGTTAAAACACAAAATGTGCTTTAAGAAGTCTTAAAGCACATTTTTGAAAAATTGTCTTGTAAATGAGTTTTGAATGGCTAAATGTCCATCATTACTCTTAAATATATATGTGTAGTATATAGTATCACATTTGGGTGGCTATATTAATGGGAAATCAAAATTTTCACTTCTAAGTGCCTTGTTTTGGTGAATAGTGCTTTTTATAAGCTAGTTTGTAACATATGTTGTATTAAGTAATTAAATTGACAAACAAAGACTAAAGTACCCTCATATTAATAAAGGGGGCCGGTTTCTTAAGTGTGGTGACTCACCACTCTCTAGTTAATATAATAAGTAAGTAAATAAAATAATTAAAACTACTTTTTACTTTATTTACAAATATCTCCTTAAAAGCAAATTCTATCTTCATTCTCTTCCTTCCTTCATTTCCCACGGTTCCAAACACCATCTTCCTCCCTTCTTGCTGTTCTCTCACGGTAATACCACCACCACCATTAAAACTCTAGCTTTGACCACTTGTAAAATCTAGCTCACTGTCCAAATCAAAAACAACACCACCAATCTCTTCCTCTCATCAAGCTCTTCATTTCTATCTTCTCAAAGCTTCAAGAGCCCCATTTCGGTGCCATGGAGTTCCACCATTGAAGGAGCTTGAGCTTGTATTTCTACATATTATTACTCTCCTTTGCTTCTAGGTAAGGAATCTCAAAGAAAAATCATGTTTCCTCCATGTTTTTACCTTGACCGAAAATACACTTGATATAGCTCTTTGTGTGACTTTGTTTTAGCTTCATTCAACTCTTCATGGACTAGGTGGAGTCCTCTTTGTTATATATTCAAACTCTTCAAAGATCAAGGTAAAACAACTACATTAATGTTTTTCAAACAATGTAAAATTAGGGTTTACAATGAGATGAAGCTTATAGCTTGAATACTCATTATAATGTTTGTATATTGTTTAGAACTTGACAAAGAATCAAATACCTTACCGGTTTTTAAAGGAAACAAAAAGGAAGTTGTTTGGAAAAGAGGTAAATCTACTAACCTAATGTTGTATAATGCCTTAAGAGAAATGAGCTTATAAATGCTTGTTAAAACTACCTAAAGAGCAAATGGTGAATGACCTAGTAAATGTTCTCAAGGAGACTAGTAAAATAACATATGTTTTGTTGTATGTAATCGCAGGTTAAAGGCATATATATTGTGGAAATTCAGTGTTTATGATTTAAGCACTTTAAGGGCCTAAGAGCCATGCATTTTAAGGGCCTAAGTGCCATGCAATTTAAATTATGCACTATATTGTGATGTAGTGTGAATTTGGTGAAGTTGTGTAAGAAAGTGTTCTTGGTGTTCTTAGTGTTCTAGGATGTTTAATGATGAAAACAATGTGCTAAGGTGTAATAAAATACTAGGAGAACTTATGTCGAAATTTAGGAAATGCATAAGGAGTTCAAGATGTTGTAAAGGAATTTTGATGAACTAGGAAGTGTTCTTGAGTGTAATAAGGACTTAGGCATGATCTTGAGATTTTAGTAAGTACCAAAGTCACCTTGGGACTTAGGTAAATACTTAGGCAAACTTTGGTAATAAGGAGAAAGTGTAAACTTGGAAAAGAATTTTCAAGAAGGATATAAGGAGTTAGTTGTGAGAGATTATGCTTGGGAGATGATGTTAAAATAAGGAGAAAGCATTTTGGGATAGTAGTTATCATAGGTATGAAACACCACTTGAAAAACTAGGAGAAAACATTGTAAGTGTTAGGAATTTTGTGAAGAAATGGGTAAAGGCTTAAGGAATTAGAAAATGAGTTTTATAAGTGTTTAAGGATGTCTTAAGGTGTGTTTGAAGTGCCCAAATGAGGTTAGGGGGTACTAGGTTATATGGGGTGAAGTTTGGAGTTGAATGTGAAAAGGAAAACAAAGGTCAGGGGCAGACCGAACTTGCGACCGAACTTGCAAGTCCGGTCGAGCCCAGTTTACCCTGCGAGAATTGGCTTCTGGAATGGACCGACCTTGGGGACCGGACTTGCAAGGTCGGTCGGGCTTGTATTTTGTGTACGGATTGAGCTACTGGAAACGACCGAACATAGGACCGGACTTGTCAAGTTCGGTCGGGCTAAATTTTCAAAGGGAAGAAAGGGAAAAGACCGAACATACGACCGAACTTACAAGGTCGGTCGGAGTAGAAAATTTTGACGGAAATGTGTTCTGGAATCGACCGAACTTGGGTAAGTTCGGTCGGCAAGGTCGGTCGGACCTAAACTTGTAAAAAAAAAAAACAGAAAAGAATGTGACTTATGTAGTTAACCCTAGGGTGTATAATGAGGGTAACCTAGGGTGAGTTAGGCATTAAAACATGTCATACAATCATGTTAAGTACTTAGTAAGTGTGAAGTTAAATAAATAATTAACCGACGTTACTAATGTGTTTAGGATTCTCTCAAGGTGGAAATCAATCGAGGCAAGGACCAAGGTATGGTTTTCTTGCAGTCTGTTGCCTACCGGTTTACACCGGCTTGTGTGTTGTTTGTTTTTCTGTGTGTTTATGACTTTGTAAGATTAAACCATGTAAAGAGTTTACAATTGTTGAATATTATTATGTTGTTAAGTATGACTCTCTCTTCCCTTGCGTGTGTCTAACAAGACTTGACCTGTTATTGTGAATTGTTTGTTGAGTTCAATGATGAACTACTAACCTAGGCTAACGGGGGAAGTGAGGAGTCCGGTCTGTTCCGGCCACGCGTGTGAGTATGGGAGTCGATGTCATAACCGGTTCGATTCTCTCTGTATGTTATGGTTGAGTTTCCAATTTGGTTTCCAACCTTCCCTTTAGCTTAACCAAGGCTATTTTACTGACTCACGTCGGGCCACAGGGGCATACTATGTGTTATTTCGGTGTGCTTAGATCACTATATCCGAGGCACCTTGTGTTAAGTTAACCGTTCAATCTAACCGGGCGGTAACGAGTTATGTAACGAGCTAAGTATGAGCATGGCAACATTCTCTAGGCTCTCAATGGGGACTAACTGTGTTGGTTCTCTTCCTAAAAGGAATTGTATGTGTGTGATGTGCGTTATGATGTGTACAATACCCATGTTATGTTATATGTGTATGAGTTGTGTGTTTAAAATAAATACCATGTCATCATGACAAATAGTTGCGCGCATTCCGGTAGTCGATGGGCTGCACGTTAACCATGCCAGCCAAGGGTTGCTGACCCCCTCGGGGGATCCATATTTCTTTTACTGCAGGATGAGGATCGAAGAAGCGGAGTGGCTCTAGATCCTAGGGTGTAGTTTACTTTTGGAGTACTTTTGGATGTTTGCCCGGGATGCGCCTGTGCTCCCGTGGCGTGTTATATACTTGGTTATGACGGTTTAAAGTGACGGTATACAGTGAAGGATTTATGTAAACACTCGGTATTTTGTTGATGTATATATATGGTTATTAGTTCTATGCTCGGGAGTCTGATCATCAGACCGGTACACTTGTATTTATTCAGCCTTGTTAACCACGTGGGTGGTTGACGGCGTTGTAGCACCAATCGTTTAGTTACTGTTTAGTCGTTTATATTCCGCTGCGATTCCAAGTAATGTGATGTGCATAGTAGGGGTGTTACACAAGGAAATGTTTAAGAGTCAGGAGGTGCGAAGTGCACTAACTGTAATGTAAAGACGTCGTATATGTCTTAAGGATCCTCAGGGAAAAACATGATAGCTGGAATGAAAAACCAGCTAAGAACGTAAGAAGGCGTAGTTTATTGAGCATACCAAAAGTGCAGCCAAGTGTAATGGCATAATTTTAGTAACACCTAGGAGCAATCCTTGAGGGGTGTTTGGGTTAAACATAGTTGGATGACACAATGTAACAGAAACGCAAGATTTGAAACAATCACTCGGATTAGACACTAAAGGTAACCCACTTAGCAGTAGGACCCTAAGTTGCCAAAGAGACAACTTAGCAGGAATCGTGACAGTAGGGCTTATAAGCCACAATAACTTGTGTTAAGGAAATGTGATCAGTTGCAGAAGTATATGTTATACAAGTAAATAGAGCGGAGAACGAACCACTGCATTAAGAGTGGGGATACTCTCGGTATTGTGAGACCGCAGGAGCGTAGCTATATGAACAAGTTCGAGGAGGAAATGTTAGGGATTGACCAGGTTTGTTATTACCCTAGAACGATTTGAATAAGAATAATACAAAAGGAAGTGTTATACCAGTTGGTAGAAGAAAGGAAAAGAAAGATATAGTTGAATAGCAACCACCACAGGTGTGTGATGCTGAATGTGTAGCGAACACGCTCAAGGAACATAAAGGAAAAAAAAAAAATAGATATTCAAAAATCAGCCAAATAAGTGGCCAGATAAACCCAGTGTAATAGCAGAAAGCTAATATAATAGCGGATGCAGTATAACGTTGATGTTGTATAATGAGTAAGGATACGGTGCGCAATAAGCGACCGTTGTATGAGTATTGTTAGATGATTAAAAGGTGAGTGAGCAGAGTATGAGTTAACCCCAGTGGAGGTACAACAGTAAGTGATAGCAAAGGACTGAGCAGTAAGCTGGGAAAGCAAGTGTTTATGTGATAAGACATTTCAGTGAAAACACAGTGAAAATTCCTATGGCAATCGCATAAGAGATTTCTGTAGAGTTTACGCCTCAGACTCTGTATGACTGAGTGTTTTGGTATTGCACTTGCGCAGTAATGATCAAGTGGGATAGCTAGGATTTGGGAAATGTTAATTGGGTGATGTAGGAAGAAACCTAATTACTATAATGATCAATGCATAAGAAATGCAAGGTCATACAATGGAAAGAGTACTTGTACGAAACCAAATGTGGAGGAGGTATGATTAAGAATAAGTGATAACACTGGCACTAAATACCAAATGTCGGTATGAAATATACCCCAGGTGTGGGAAATAACCCGAGAGAGCACTACATTAGGTAGTAGCTCAATCTACAACCGACAGTTAGTTGTAGAAGAAAGTCAATCATTGTGAAATACATAGCAGTTTACGCAGTAAGTTATTGGAGAAGTGGATGGGAAGTGTTGAAACTCACCGAATTCGCTCAGGGTAAGAGATACCAAGGGTTCGAGTGACAAACCATTATTACCAAGATAAGGGTAATTAACATTGGAGATGTACAATACAGTAACAGTAACAGAATGGGGCAAAACTAGCCCTATAATCTATCAGAGTTGCGCAACTGCAGGCCAGTGAGCCCATACATCAGATACCGAATATACATTGTGAATATGAATGAATGCAGGTTAGCAATGCCTAGAAGCCTCACAGGCACAGGACCGAAATCGGTTATGAGTTAGATAAAACTCCAAAGAGAATTCTTGGTTAGGGACAAAACCGCTAATATGGTTAAGATCCTCTAACCAGAACACTTGTATAGCAGACCGCGGGGAAGTTAAAGTACTTCACGACGGCAGACAACATTTTAAACCAATGTTTAGTGATTGATTACGTGGGCGTAATCCTCTTAAGGGGGGGTAGAGCGCAAAGCCGCTTAGTGTGTTTTACCGTACAAGTGTACGTGACCTATGTTGTGCATTGCACAAAAATAATTTGTTATGATGGTTGGCGCGTGTGTTATACAAACATACGCATTCATTTATGGTTAAATTGTGGTAATTGCGCACAGAAGATGCGAATACCATTGTGGGAAGTGTGTTTATTTTGTTAACAGTGGTGTGTGAGAGTACAAGTGGAAGGGAGCAAAGAAACTCCCGGGGAACTAAAACCCCGACGGTGCATAAATGTAAACCATGTATTGTATGTTGATAAAAAATATGAATATATATACAGTGTTGTGATGAAGGGGTATGAGACCGACATAGAACCTAGTGAGAATTAAATTCCCTAGGTAACTTGAATTTAGTTGGATTTGGGTGATGATTGATAGACGGAGTTCTATCCCTTGGAGATGTAATGATTATGACTAGAAGGATTTAAAGATAGAAAATGGGATATGCTTGAATTAGTTGTTGGTTGAAAATGAAGTGGGAGGTGAAACTTGATTATCATGAGATCAAGGGAAGCCGAACACAAATTGGGGTGGAAAGATAGTTCAACACTGATGCTGATCACATCAGGGTTGGATGACTCTAGAAGCTCCCGGTAAGTAGTCACAAATAACCACGTTAAAAGATGCAAAGAGCATAAACTGAACTTGGAGTTGTGTCACGTTTTCAAAAAGAATTTTTCAATTGGTATTTCTAAAACAGTCGATTAATATTTTGAATAAAGGATTCTCTTATACACTTAACCTAGTAAAGAATATTTTGTAGTACTTGCTCACGAGCTGAGGACTTATGAGCCTTTGTCTTCGGACCGGTGACATGAGAAGTATATTTAAAAATGTATGTGATTATTTCGACCTCCCAAAGAAACGGGGACCAGAAGGTGTCCATCGCGACCGGGTTCTGCGGGGGGTCACAGTGTATATGTACTCAACATGGGATTGGAGCCCATGGAGAGATGGAAAAGGTATTTCTGTTTGTTATACATGCTAAGACATGTTGTGTGGTATGAGTGATAAATATTATTTTAACCTTGAGTCCTAATGTAGTTGGGTTCCGAAAGTGTTATGTTACCCAGACCTGAGAGTCTAAGGGTTGTTATGTAAGTACAATACTGCTAAGGTACCCGGACCATTGAGTCCGAGGTAATCATGTAAGTATGTTACGAGGTGGTTATGTATGGATGTGGATTTTGCCTGGACCGTTAAGTCCGAGGTTGGATGTAAAGGGTGGTTGGTAATGGAAGTTAATTTCGAAAGTAATTCCCGTTCTAATCCAATGATGCGAGGAAATGTGAACTTCGAGGACGAAGTTCTTTTAAGGGGGGTAGATTGAAATACCCCAAATCTTGGTATGTTGTTTAAATGTTTAAATATGGTATCTGAAGGCTAAAAGGTGCCTTAGGAACATCAGTGTATAGTTTAAACCATAGTAAAAACACAATAAAACACTAAGACACGGTTTGAGCAAAAACATGCTCTAAGCTTGGAGTGAACTTGGTTAGGACCCAAAGAGCCTACCAAGATTTGATAATATTTAATTATGATTTTATAAGGCTAATTAAGTCCTTAGGAAACCTTGGTAGACAATGAAACCAGACAAAACATAAATAAATACCTTAAGGTCAATATGGGCTAAATGTGCTCTAAGCTTGGGATAAATTTGTATAAGACCTAATGGTCATACCTATACCTTATAAATATGTTAATGAACATATTAAAGATAGAAAATGGGATATGCTTGAATTAGTTGTTGGTTGAAAAATGAAGTGGGAGGGGAGGTGAAACTTGATTATCATGAGATCAAGGGAAGCCGAACACAAATTGGGGTGGAAAGATAGTTCAACACTGATGCTGATCACATCAGGGTTGGATGACTCTAGAAGCTCCCGGTAAGTGGTCACAAATAACCACGTTAAGAAAGATGCAAAGAGCATAAACTGAACTTGGAGTTGTGTCACGTTTTCAAAAAGAATTTTTCAATTGGTATTTCTAAAACAGTCGATTAATATTTTGAATAAAGGATTCTCTTATACACTTAACCTAGTAAAAATATTTTGTAGTACTTGCTCACGAGCTGAGGACTTATGAGCCTTTGTCTTCGGACCGGTGACATGAGAAGTATATTTTAAAAATGTATGTGATTATTTTGACCTCCCAAAGAAACGGGGACCAGAAGGTGTCCATCGCGACCGGGTTCTGCGGGGTCACAGTGTATATGTACTCAACATGGGATTGGAGCCCATGGAGAGATGGAAAAGGTATTTCTGTTTGTTATACATGCTAAGACATGTTGTGTGGTATGAGTGATAAATATTATTTAAACCTTGAGTCCTAATGTAGTTGGGTTCCGAAAGTGTTATGTTACCCAGACCTGAGAGTCTAAGGGTTGTTATGTAAGTACAATACTGCTAAGGTACCCGGACCATTGAGTCCGAGGTAATCATGTAAGTATGTTACGAGGTGGTTATGTATGGATGTGGATTTTGCCTGGACCGTTAAGTCCGAGGTTGGATGTAAAGGGTGGTTGGTAATGGAAGTTAATTTCGAAAGTAATTCCCGTATTCTAATCCAATGATGCGAGGAAATGTGAACTTCGAGGACGAAGTTCTTTTAAGGGGGGTAGATTGAAATACCCCAAATCTTGGTATGTTGTTTAAATGTTTAAATATGGTATCTGAAGGCTAAAAGGTGCCTTAGGAACATCAGTGTATAGTTTAAACCATAGTAAAAACACAATAAAACACTAAGACACGGTTTGAGCAAAAACATGCTCTAAGCTTGGAGTGAACTTGGTTAGGACCCAAAGAGCCTACCAAGATTTGATAATATTTAATTATGATTTTATAAGGCTAATTAAGTCCTTAGGAAACCTTGGTAGACAATGAAACCAGACAAAACATAAATAAATACCTTAAGGTCAATATGGGCTAAATGTGCTCTAAGCTTGGGATAAATTTGTATAAGACCAAATGGTCATACCTATACCTTATAAATATGTTAATGAACATATTAAACCAATTACCAAAGAAAACCAAGCTTGAAAACAAGTTAAGACACAAAAAGTGCTTTAAGGAGTCTTAAAGCACATTTTTGAAAAATTGTCTTGTAAATGAGTTTTGAGTGGCTGAATGTCCATCATTACTCTTAAATATATATGTGTACTATAGTATCACATTTGGATGTCTATATCAAAGGAAATCAAAAATTTCACTTCTATGTGCCCTGTTTTGTGAATAGTGATTTTTAATAAGTTTTTGTAACATATGTTATTATAAGTGAGACAATTGATTAATAAAGTCTAAAATACCCCTAGGTACTATTGGGGGCCGGTTTTTAAGGTGTGGTGACTCACCACCCTTGTTAACATGCTAAGGAAATAAAGAATGACTAACTTAAGTACTATTTGCTTTTTAAGTAAATATCTTCAAAAAGCAAAACTTATCTCATTCTCTCATTTCCTTCTTCATTTCCCACGTATCCAATCTTCTTCAACCTCTCTTCTTGCTGCTCTTCTACGATTTGCAATAGTACCACCAAGACTCCATCTTTGACCACTTGTAAAACCTAGCTCACTTAACCAAATCAAAAACAAACACCACCATTCTCTTCCTCTCATCAAGCTCTTCATTCCTATCTTCTCAAAATTCCAAGACCACCATTTCGGTGCCATGGAGTTCCACCATTGATGGAGCTTGAGCTTGTGTTTCTACATATTATTACTCTCCTTTGCTTCTAGGTAAGGAATCTCAAAGAAAAATAAGTTTCCTTCATGTTTTTGCCTTGACCGAAATTGCACATTAATGGTGCTCTTGGTGTGACTTTGTTCTAGCTTCATTCCAACCTTTCATGGACTAGGTGGAGTCCTCTCTTCATAGGTATTCAAACTCTCTTCAAAGATCAAGGTAAAACAACTACATTAATGTTTTTGGAACAATGTAAACCTAGGGTTTACAGTGAGATGAAGCTTAAAGCTTGTATACTCATTTCAATGTTTGTATATTGTGTAGTAGTTGACAAGGAATCAAATACCTTACCGGTTTTATAAGGAAACAAGAAAGAAGTTTGTGTGGAAAAGAGGTAAATATACTAACCTAATGTGGTTTAATGCCTTGGGAGAAATGAGCTTATATTGCTTGTTAAAATGATCTAAGGAGCCAAAGGTGAATGACCTAGTGAAATGCTCTCAAGGAGTTTATTAAGGGCATATGTATTATTGGGTGTATTTGCAGGTCAAAGGCATTTTTTGTGGGAAATTCAGTGTTTAATGGTTTATGTAATTTAAGGGCCTAAGTGCCAAGCAATTTAAATTGTGCACTATATTGTGATGTAGTGTAAATTTGGTGAAGTCTTGTGTGTGATGGTGTTCTTGATGGATTTAGGTGTTCTTGAGTGTTTTATGGTGAAAACTATGAGCTTTGGAATGATGATGTGCTAAGAGAACCCATGACAAAATTTGTAAAATGTATGAGGAGTTTTAAGTGCTTGAATGAACTTGGGTGAACTAGGAATTGTTAGGAATGAGTAAATGTTTCACTAAGGAAGAAAACGTGCATTAAGGTGTTCTAAGGTGTTACAAGGATTTAGGCATTATCTTGGAAGTTCTAGAAATCAAATGAGTGTTTCTAGGGTGTGTCAAGTCTTGGAGAAGTTTATATAAGGTTTAGGTAATGATTGATGATAAGGAAGAAGTGATGTTTAGGTAAGATGTGAAAAAGGAGATTTAGGTTGGTAAGAAATAATGCTTAAGATGATGTTAAGATGAGGAGAAAACATTTTGGGATAGTAGTTATCATAGGTAAGAAACACCATTTAGAGACCTAGTATAAAATGTTTAGTGTTAAGGAATTTTACAAGGAAATGAGTGAATGTTTGAGGAGTTTAAAAATGAGTTAGAACTTGAGTTGAATGGATGTTATATGAAGTATTTAGTGTGCCACAAGGTGTTACAACACATTGGGTGACTTAAGGAAAAATTTGGAACAGTTTGGACAATTCTTAGGAAGTTCCTGCAGTAGACCGACCCGGGGGACCGACCCTGGCAGGGTCGGTCGGACTGTAAATAGCAGGTTGAAAATGTCTCTGTTAGAGACCGACCCAGGGGACCAACCCTGTCTGGGTCGGTCGGATAGGAAGAAAGACGGTAAATGTCTCTGTTAGAGACCGACCCGAGGGTAGGGTCGGTCGGTAGGGTCGGTCGGACCAAAAACATGGTTTAAGGTATGGAAATGATGTGTAATGTTGGGGATTGATGGTTAATGGTGTTATAAGGTTGTTTAAGACATGTTAGGTGAGTTTTAATGACAATTAAGTAGGTGAAAAGTTGTAATAAAATGTGAAAGTAAATCAAGTTAAAAATGCAAAGTTATGTAACTAAACTAACAGGGAAAAATTATAAGCATTAGACATTAAATAATCATGCAACCCCGATGTTATTAAAAGTATATGTAATGTTATCAGTTGTTCGAGAATTGCTCGAGGAACATAAGTGGACGTGGTAAAGTGGACTCCGGTGACAGGTATGGTTTTCTTGCAACCTGTGTCCTACCGGATTACACCGGCTTGTATGCCAATGTGTTTTTCTGAGTGTTTGCCACCTTGTAAGATTAAATCATGTAATGAGTTTATTGTAATTCATTTATGTGGCGCATCTGGTCTCCGATACCGTTTAACCTCAAATAAGTGTTAAACCTTAGCTAACTAAACTAGGAACACGTGAGAGATCGGTATTCGGAGTTAACGACCCAATCCTTGGGAACGTTCTAACCACGGCTATGCATGAGTTAGATGTGTGTGTTGTTGTGTGCAAGTGTGTGAACCTCCCTTGTGTGAATAACCGGTCGTGATACCGTATGGTGTGTGGATGTGATAGGTTCCATAATGGATCTCTAACTACTATTTATAAGTATATATGTACTAATGGGGGGTGAGGAGTCCGGTCATGTTCCGGCCACACGTGTGAGGATGGGGGTCGTTGTCATTCCAGGTTCGACCCTCTTGCATGTTAAGATTGAGTTCCTTTCCCGGTCTTCAATCTCCCACAAGCTTACTCCAAAGCTTTCCTATTCTGACTTATGATTGGTCTAGGGGGAACATGTGTTTGTGTGGTGTGTTCGGGCCTCCAACCCGAACCATCTTAACTTAAGTTACTCGTCCGACTATTAGGACGGTAATGAGTGTTGTTGTTGATTGTATAACGAGCTTACCATGAGGGTGACACCATTCTCTAGGCTCACCAGTGAATTAACTATGTTTGGGTCGGTTCCTAAGAGGACCGTTCCCGTTATGTTATGTGATGTTGTTGTAATGCAATTCCTATTGCGTTGTTATCATGTGCACGTCGAAACGTGAAAAGTGTTGTTATGTTTGTTATGTGAGGAATGTGATATGTTGTAAGATATGGAGTGTGTGGATCATGGAAATGAATCCCAGTTTGCGATAAGAGGCGTTTAAGATAACCCGGTTTAAGGGTAAGTGTCGTCTATTAAGGAAGTAGCTCCATTAGAGGAGGAACACTCTAGGGATAATGAATACCATGAGTGACTTATCAAGTAAGGATGTATTATCCGTTTGTTGAGCCCATTGAGGCGAAATGTTTTGTGTTGTGTGTTTATAGTTGCATGCATGATTTAAATATAATCAATCGCATGCTAAGACGACAATTAGTTGTGCGTGGCCCGGTAGCATGTGGGCTGCGGGATTACCATACCAGCAAAGGTGCTGAGCCCCTTGGGGGCCACCCTTTCTCTTCTTTTCTTATTTCAGGTACGAAGAGCTGGAAGCCGTTCGAGAGTAGGACGGGGTAGATGTTTATATATGGGTAGCCATTTAAATGGCGTATGCATGTAGGCGTAGTAAGACCGAAATTGTTATCGGCATTAGTTTGTAAATACTCGGTACAGTGGGAATGCATGTGTATAATAAATGTTGGGAAGGGAATAAGGATTGTATTGTGTAGTTGCTCGGGAATCTGGTCCATCAGACCGATACAATGTAAATGTATTAGCCTTGTTAGCCACGTGGGTGGTTAACGGCGTGTAACATTGAATTAAGTAATGTGATGAGTTGAGATTTCCGCTGCAGTTTGATGTTATGTGTACGGTGGTGGTTGGGGTGTTACAAAAAGTGGTATCAGAGCGAAGTATCGCTCTGATGACTGAATTACCGAGCTTAGGAAGTACCGAGTTAAGATTTTAGTACTTTGGGTTAGGGGTTGAGTGAAAGCGTGAGTGATACGCTAGATAGGAACTGCCAGCGAATACTGGAAACCTACAGTATCCATCCCGCCCTCCACAGTCCCTGATTTATAACTCGGGAAAGAACGCCAGGGAGATGGAAGTCCTCTCTTACTCGGGAAAACCCGATCTGGCTATGTTTAAGTACTACTGTGAGTTCGGAGAACCTGTCATACGGTAGATCCCGAAGACTGGGAATCCCGGAGACGGTCTCCATCTGAACAATGCTAACCGCATTTCATAACAAAGAATGAAGAATCTTGTGTATGAGAGAATAGAATTTCCGGCAACCTGGGTCGACATGCCGAGCAGTCGAGAACAACCAGCTTGCAACGCACTGACCGTGCAACAGGCAAGAAATGTAGTAATGAAACCCGAGACGAGTGTCTACGGGACTACAAACATTAAATAATGTCACCAACGGTATATCAACCGATTAAGGAACGACAACGTAGTACGAGGAGGATACAATATTAAAAAAAAGGGGAGGTCTCCCAGAATGGGAAACCCCAGTTAATGGTTATCATGTGGAGACGGCGAGAAGTACTTAGAAGATTTATTGTCAAGACGGTAAGAACAAATAAGGGCCAACAAGGCCACTTGTGACAGTGCGGGTAAGAACAAAGACACAACCGGTGTGTGTTTAACCGATAGCCAGTTAGCATGGCGCACTTGCCATGGCAAGTGCTGCTATAACAGGGCTGTTCGGGAAGTTTTAGCAACTGCTAGTGCTTAGTAAAGCACCATGAAGTTAAAGGAGGTCATCATAACTGTGGGAGGGCTTAACAGCCTAACCTTTGTAAATGGAAATACACCAGTCAGCAAGAAACTAGACTTGGCTAAAGCAAGAAGATGTTGTGAAACCATGAGAATTTTTCTTTCAAACTCAGATTTATTTCAAACTCTTTTCTTTCAAAACCAAATTTTCTTTAAAACCCATTTTGTTTCAAACCTCTTTTAAACTAGACCAGCGGACCTATAGCGGCCTCAGCGCCACAAGTAGGTAAGTTACACCAGTTTACTTTCGAGCAACCGGACGGGAACCGGTAGACCCAAGGGTAGTAACCCGAGGGAATGGAAGGAGTTTATAATGATACAACGGTTGATAGACTTTCCCTTGATTAAGTTCGGGAAGCACAGAATATATATTGTCGCGGGACAATACAAGGGAGTTGACAACAGAATACTTCGCCTAGGCGTGTGACGGACACTACGAGTGTACCAACTGTGTTGTGGGACGACCGCACTCCGATAGGAGCATGTGGGCCTGACAGACCTACTTATAGGTTAGTTGGGTAAGTAGCAATGTATCAGTATGATACCCCATATATGTATACGAGTAGAGTCCGAAACAGGGAAGTAGTCAACTCCGTACTACGGTCAGCAGTATAAATCAAACAAGAGCTAAGGATTACCATGAATGGTTGAAGTTAAGGAACTCAGTTAAGTTAACGAGACTAAAAGGATTAGTGAATTCCTTTCAAGGAAATGTTTAAGAGTCAGGAGGTGCGAAGTGCACTAACTGTAATGTAAAGATGTCGTATATGTCTTAAGGATCCTCAGGGAAAAACATGATAGCTGGAACGAAAAACCAGCTAAGAACGTAAGAAGGCGTAGTTTACTGAGCGTACCAAAAGTGCAGCCAAGTGTAATGGCATAATTTTAGTAACACCTAGGAGCAATCCTTGAGGGGTGTTTGGGTTAAACATAGTTGGATGACACAATGTAACAGAAACGCAAGATTTGAAACAATCACTCGGATTAGACACTGAAGGTAACCCACTTAGCAGTAGGACCCTAAGTTGCCAAAGAGACAACTTAGCAGGAATCGTGACAGTAGGGCTTATAAGCCACAATAACTTGTGTTAAGGAAATGTGATCAGTTGCAGAAGTATATGTTATACAAGTAAATAGAGCGGAGAACGAACCACTGCATTAAGAGTGGGGATACCTCTCGGTATTGTGAGACCGCAGGAGCGTAGCTATATGAACCAAGTTCGAGGAATATGTTAGGGATTGACCATGTTGTTATTACCCTAGAACGATTTGAATAAGAATAATACAAAAGGAAGTGTTATACCAGTTGTGTAGAAAGGAAGAAAGATAAGTTGATAGCAACCACCACAGGTGTGTGATGCTGAATGTGTAGCGAACAACGCTCAAGGAACATAAAGGCTAAAAAAAAATAGTATATTCAAAAATCAGCCAAATAAGTGGCCAGATAAACCCAGTGTAATAGCAGAAGCTAATATAATAGCGGATGCAGTATAAGTTGATGTTGTATAATGAGTAAGGATACGGTGCGCAATAAGCGACCGTTGTATGAGTATTGTTAGATGATAAAATGGTGAGTGAGCAGAGTTATGAGTTAACCCCAGTGGAGGTACAACAGTAAGTGATAGCAAAGGAACTGAGCAGTAAGCCGGAAGCAAGTGTTATGTGATAAGAATTTCAGTGAAACACAGTGAAAATTCCTATGGCAATCGCATAAGAGATTTACTGTCAAGAGTTTACGCCTCAGCACTCTGTATGACTGAGTGTTTTGGTATTGCACTTGCGCAGTAATGATCAAGTGGGATAGCTAGGATTTGGGAAATGTTAATTGTGGTGGATGTAGGAAGAAACCTATAATACTATAATGATCAATGCATAAGAAATGCAAGGTCATACCAATGGAAGAGTACTTGTACGAAACCAAATGTGGAGGTATGATTAAGAATAAGTGATAACACTGGCACTAAATACCAAATGTCGGTATGAAATATACCCCAGGTGTGGGAAATAACCGAGAGAGCACTACACATTAGGTAGTAGCTCAATCTCAACCGACAGTTAGTTGGTAGAAGCAAGTCAATCATTGTGAAATACATAGCAGTTTACGCAGTAAGTTATTGGAGAAGTGGATGGGAAGTGTTGAAACTCACCGAATTCGCTCAGGGTAAGAGATACCATGCGTCGGTTGAGAAACCATTATTACCAAGATAAGGGTAATACATTGGAGATGTACAATACAGTAACAGTAACGAATGGGGCAAACTAGCCCTATAATTATCAGAGTTGCGCAACTGAGGCCAGTGAGCCCATACATCAGATACCGAATATACATTGTGAATATGAATGAATGGCTAGTTAGCAATGCCTAGAAGCCTCACAGGCCAGGACCGAAATCGGTTATGAGTTAGATAAACTCCAAAGAGAATTCTTGGTCTAGGGACAAAACCGCTAATATGGTTAAGATCCTCTAACCAGAACACATTGTATAGCAGACCGCGGGGAAGTTAAAGTACTTCACGACGGCAGAACATTTTAAACCAATGTTTAGTGATTGATTACGTGGGCGTAATCCCTCTTAAGGGGGGTAGAGCGCAAAGCCGCTTAGTGTGTTTTACCGTACAAGTGTACGTGACCTATGTTGTGCATTGCACAAAAATAATTTGTTATGATGGTTGGCGCGTGTGTTATACAAACATACGCATTCATTTATGGTTAAATTGTGGTAATTGCGCACAGAAGATGCGAATACCATTGTGGGAAGTGTGTTTATTTTGTTAACAGTGGTGTGTGAGAGTACAAGTGGAAGGGAGCAAAGAAACTCCCGGGGAACTAAAACCCCGACGGTGCATAAATGTAAACCATGTATTGTATGTTGATAAAAAATATGAATATATATACAGTGTTGTGATTTATGAAGGGGTATGAGACCGACATAGAACCTAGTGAGAATTAAATTCCCTAGGTAACTTGAATTTAGTTGGATTTGGGTGATGATTGATAGACGGAGTTCTATCCCTTGGAGATGTAATGATTATGACTAGAAGGATTTAAAGATAGAAAATGGGATATGCTTGAATTAGTTTTGGTTGAAAATGAAGTGGGAGGTGAAACTTGATTATCATGAGATCAAGGGAAGCCGAACACAAATTGGGGTGGAAAGATAGTTCAACACTGATGCTGATCACATCAGGGTTGGATGACTCTAGAAGCTCCCGGTAAGTAGTCACAAATAACCACGTTAATAAAGATGCAAAGAGCATAAACTGAACTTGGAGTTGTGTCACGTTTTCAAAAAGAATTTTTCAATTGGTATTTCTAAAACAGTCGATTAATATTTTGAATAAAGGATTCTCTTATACACTTAACCTAGTAAAGAATATTTTGTAGTACTTGCTCACGAGCTGAGGACTTATGAGCCTTTGTCTTCGGACCGGTGACATGAGAAGTATATTTTAAAAATGTATGTGATTATTTCGACCTCCCAAAGAAACGGGGACCAGAAGGTGTCCATCGCGACCGGGTTCTGCGGGGTCACAGTGTATATGTACTCAACATGGGATTGGAGCCCATGGAGAGATGGAAAAGGTATTTCTGTTTGTTATACATGCTAAGACATGTTGTGTGGTATGAGTGATAAATATTATTTTAGACCTTGAGTCCTAATGTAGTTGGGTTCCGAAAGTGTTATGTTACCCAGACCTGAGAGTCTAAGGGTTGTTATGTAAGTACAATACTGCTAAGGTACCCGGACCATTGAGTCCGAGGTAATCATGTAAGTATGTTACGAGGTGGTTATGTATGGATGTGGATTTTGCCTGGACCGTTAAGTCCGAGGTTGGATGTAAAGGGTGGTTGGTAATGGAAGTTAATTTCGAAAGTAATTCCCGTATTCTAATCCAATGATGCGAGGAAATGTGAACTTCGAGGACGAAGTTCTTTTAAGGGGGGTAGATTGAAATACCCCAAATCTTGGTATGTTGTTTAAATGTTTAAATATGGTATCTGAAGGCTAAAAGGTGCCTTAGGAACATCAGTGTATAGTTTAAACCATAGTAAAAACACAATAAAACACTAAGACACGGTTTGAGCAAAAACATGCTCTAAGCTTGGAGTGAACTTGGTTAGGACCCAAAGAGCCTACCAAGATTTGATAATATTTAATTATGATTTTATAAGGCTAATTAAGTCCTTAGGAAACCTTGGTAGACAATGAAACCAGACAAAACATAAATAAATACCTTAAGGTCAATATGGGCTAAATGTGCTCTAAGCTTGGGATAAATTTGTATAAGACCTAATGGTCATACCTATACCTTATAAATATGTTAATGAACATATTAAAGATAGAAAATGGGATATGCTTGAATTAGTTGTTGGTTGAAAAATGAAGTGGGAGGTGAAACTTGATTATCATGAGATCAAGGGAAGCCGAACACAAATTGGGGTGGAAAGATAGTTCAACACTGATGCTGATCACATCAGGGTTGGATGACTCTAGAAGCTCCCGGTAAGTGGTCACAAATAACCACGTTAAGAAAGATGCAAAGAGCATAAACTGAACTTGGAGTTGTGTCACGTTTTCAAAAAGAATTTTTCAATTGGTATTTCTAAAACAGTCGATTAATATTTTGAATAAAGGATTCTCTTATACACTTAACCTAGTAAAGAATATTTTGTAGTACTTGCTCACGAGCTGAGGACTTATGAGCCTTTGTCTTCGGACCGGTGACATGAGAAGTATATTTTAAAAATGTATGTGATTATTTTGACCTCCCAAAGAAACGGGGACCAGAAGGTGTCCATCGCGACCGGGTTCTGCGGGGTCACAGTGTATATGTACTCAACATGGGATTGGAGCCCATGGAGAGATGGAAAAGGTATTTCTGTTTGTTATACATGCTAAGACATGTTGTGTGGTATGAGTGATAAATATTATTTAAACCTTGAGTCCTAATGTAGTTGGGTTCCGAAAGTGTTATGTTACCCAGACCTGAGAGTCTAAGGGTTGTTATGTAAGTACAATACTGCTAAGGTACCCGGACCATTGAGTCCGAGGTAATCATGTAAGTATGTTACGAGGTGGTTATGTATGGATGTGGATTTTGCCTGGACCGTTAAGTCCGAGGTTGGATGTAAAGGGTGGTTGGTAATGGAAGTTAATTTCGAAAGTAATTCCCGTATTCTAATCCAATGATGCGAGGAAATGTGAACTTCGAGGACGAAGTTCTTTTAAGGGGGGTAGATTGAAATACCCCAAATCTTGGTATGTTGTTTAAATGTTTAAATATGGTATCTGAAGGCTAAAAGGTGCCTTAGGAACATCAGTGTATAGTTTAAACCATAGTAAAAACACAATAAAACACTAAGACACGGTTTGAGCAAAAACATGCTCTAAGCTTGGAGTGAACTTGGTTAGGACCCAAAGAGCCTACCAAGATTTGATAATATTTAATTATGATTTTATAAGGCTAATTAAGTCCTTAGGAAACCTTGGTAGACAATGAAACCAGACAAAACATAAATAAATACCTTAAGGTCAATATGGGCTAAATGTGCTCTAAGCTTGGGATAAATTTGTATAAGACCAAATGGTCATACCTATACCTTATAAATATGTTAATGAACATATTAAACCAATTACCAAAGAAAACCAAGCTTGAAAACAAGTTAAGACACAAAAAGTGCTTTAAGGAGTCTTAAAGCACATTTTTGAAAAATTGTCTTGTAAATGAGTTTTGAGTGGCTGAATGTCCATCATTACTCTTAAATATATGTGTACTATAGTATCACATTTGGATGTCTATATCAAAAGGAAATCAAAAATTTCACTTCTATGTGCCCTGTTTTTGTGAATAGTGATTTTTAATAAGTTATTTTGTAACATATGTTATTATAAGTGAGACAATTGATTAATAAAGTCTAAAATACCCCTAGGTACTATTGGGGGCCGGTTTTTAAGGTGTGGTGACTCACCACCCTTGTTAACATGCTAAGGAAATAAAGAATGACTAACTTAAGTACTATTTGCTTTTTAAGTACAAATATCTTCTAAAAAGCAAAAATCATTCTCTCATTTCCTTCTTCATTTCCCACGTATCCAATCTTCTTCAACCTCTCTTCTTGCTGCTCTACGACGATTTGCAATAGTACCACCAAGACTCCATCTTTGACCACTTGTAAAACCTAGCTCACTTAACCAAAAACAAAAACACACCACCATTCTCTTCCTCTCATCAAGCTCTTCATTCCTATCTTCTCAAAATTCCAAGACCACCATTTCGGTGCCATGGAGTTCCACCATTGATGGAGCTTGAGCTTGTGTTTCTACATATTATTACTCTCCTTTGCTTCTAGGTAAGGAATCTCAAAGAAAAATTAAGTTTCCTTCATGTTTTTGCCTTGACCGAAATTGCACATTAATGGTGCTCTTGGTGTGACTTTGTTCTAGCTTCATTCCAACCTTTCATAGACTAGGTGGAGTCCTCTCTTCATAGGTATTCAAACTCTCTTCAAAGATCAAGGTAAAACAACTACATGTTTTTGGAACAATGTAAACCTAGGGTTTACAGTGAGATGAAGCTTAAAGCTTGTATACTCATTTCAATGTTTGTATATTGTGTAGTAGTTGACAAGGAATCAAATACCTTACCGGTTTTATAAGGAAACAAGAAAGAAGTTTGTGTGGAAAAGAGGTAAATATACTAACCTAATGTGGTTTAATGCCTTGGGAGAAATGAGCTTATATTGCTTGTTAAAATGATCTAAGGAGCCAAAGGTGAATGACCTAGTGAAATGCTCTCAAGGAGTTTATTAAGGGCATATGTATTATTGGGTGTATTTGCAGGTCAAAGGCATTATTTTGTGGGAAATTCAGTGTTTAATGGTTTATGTAATTTAAGGGCCTAAGTGCTAAGCAATTTAAATTGTGCACTATATTGTGATGTAGTGTAAATTTGGTGAAGTCTTGTGTGTGATGGTGTTCTTGATGGATTTAGGTGTTCTTGAGTGTTTTATGGTGAAAACTATGAGCTTTGGAATGATGATGTGCTAAGAGAACCCATGACAAAATTTGTAAAATGTATGAGGAGTTTTAAGTGCTTGAATGAACTTGGGTGAACTAGGAATTGTTAGGAATGAGTAAATGTTTCACTAAGGAAGAAAACGTGCATTAAGGTGTTCTAAGGTGTTACAAGGATTTAGGCATTATCTTGGAAGTTCTAGAAATCAAATGAGTGTTTCTAGGGTGTGTCAAGTCTTGGAGAAGTTTATATAAGGTTTAGGTAATGATTGATGAATAAGGAAGAGTGATGTTTAGGTAAGATGTGAAAAGGAGATTTAGGTTGGTAAGAAATAATGCTTAAGAAATGATGTTAAGATGAGGAGAAAACATTTTGGGATAGTAGTTATCATAGGTAAGAAACACCATTTAGAGACCTAGTATAAAATGTTATTAGTGTTAAGGAATTTTACAAGGAAATGAGTGAATGTTTGAGGAGTTTAAAAATGAGTTAGAACTTGAGTTGAATGGATGTTATATGAAGTATTTAGTGTGCCACAAGGTGTTACAACACATTGGGTGACTTAAGGAAAAATTTGGAACAGTTTGGACAATTCTTAGGAAGTTCCTGCAGTAGACCGACCCGGGGGACCGACCCTGGCAGGGTCGGTCGGACTGTAAATAGCAGGTTGAAAATGTCTCTGTTAGAGACCGACCCAGGGGACCAACCCTGTCTGGGTCGGTCGGATAGGAAAGAAAGACGGTAAATGTCTCTGTTAGAGACCGACCCGAGGGTAGGGTCGGTCGGTAGGGTCGGTCGGACCAAAAACATGGTTTAAGGTATGGAAATGATGTGTAATGTTGGGGATTGATGGTTAATGGTGTTATAAGGTTGTTTAAGACATGTTAGGTGAGTTTTAATGACAATTAAGTAGGTGAAAATTTGTAAAATGTGAAAGTAAATCAAGTTAAAAATGCAAAGTTATGTAACTAAACTAACAGGGTAAAATTATAAGCATTAGACATTAAATAATCATGCAACCCCGATGTTAATAAAAGTATATGTAATGTTATCAGTTGTTCGAGAATTGCTCGAGGAACATAAGTGGACGTGGTAAAGTGGACTCCGGTGACAGGTATGGTTTTCTTGCAACCTGTGTCCTACCGGATTACACCGGCTTGTATGCCAATGTGTTTTTCTGAGTGTTTGCCACCTTGTAAGATTAAATCATGTAATGAGTTTATTGTAATTCATTTATGTGGCGCATCTGGTCTCCGATACCGTTTAACCTCAAATAAGTGTTAAAACTTAGCTAACTAAAACTAGGAACACGTGAGAGATCGGTATTCGGAGTTAACGACCCAATCCTTGGGAACGTTCTAACCACGGCTATGCATGAGTTAGATGTGTGTGGTTGTTGTGTGCAAGTGTGTGAACCTCCCTTGTGTGAATAACCCGGTCGTGATACCGTATGGTGTGTGGATGTGATAGGTTCCATAATGGATCTCTAACTACTATTTATAAGTATATATGTACTAATTGGGGGTGAGGAGTCCGGTCATGTTCCGGCCACGCGTGTGAGGATGGGGGTCGTTGTCATTCCAGGTTCGACCCTCTTGCATGTTAAGATTGAGTTCCTTTCCCGGTCTTCAATCTCCCACAAGCTTACTCCAAAGCTTTCCTATTCTGACTTATGATTGGTCTAGGGGGAACATGTGTTTGTGTGGTGTGTTCGGGCCTCCAACCCGAACCATCTTAACTTAAGTTACTCGTCTGACTATTAGGACGGTAATGAGTGTTGTTGTTGATTGTATAACGAGCTTACCATGAGGGTGACACCATTCTCTAGGCTCACCAGTGAATTAACTATGTTTGGGTCGGTTCCTAAGAGGACCGTTCCCGTTATGTTATGTGATGTTGTTGTAATGCAATTCCTATTGCGTTGTTATCATGTGCACGTCGAAACGTGAAAAGTGTTGTTATGTTTGTTATGTGAGGAATGTGATATGTTGTAAGATATGGAGTGTGTGGATCAGGGAAATGAATCCCAGTTTGCGATAAGAGGCGTTTAAGAATAACCCGGTTTAAGGGTAAGTGTCGTCTATTAAGGAAGTAGCTCCATTAGAGGAGGAACACTCTAGGGATAATGAATACCATGAGTGACTTATCAAGTAAGGATGTATTATCCGTTTGTTGAGCCCATTGAGGCGAAATGTTTTGTGTTGTGTGTTTATAGTTGCATGCATGATTTAAATATAATCAATCGCATGCTAAGACGACAATTAGTTGTGCGTGGCCCGGTAGCATGTGGGCTGCGGGATTACCATACCAGCAAAGGTGCTGAGCCCCTTGGGGGCCACCCTTTCTCTTCTTTTCTTATTTCAGGTACGAAGAGCTGGAAGCCGTTCGAGAGTAGGACGGGGTAGATGTTTATATATGGGTAGCCATTTAAATGGCGTATGCATGTAGGCGTAGTAAGACCGAAATTGTTATCGGCATTAGTTTGTAAATACTCGGTACAGTGGGAATGCATGTGTATAATAAATGTTGGGAAGGGAATAAGGATTGTATTGTGTAGTTGCTCGGGAATCTGGTCCATCAGACCGATACAATGTAAATGTATTAGCCTTGTTAGCCACGTGGGTGGTTAACGGCGTGTAACCATTGAATTAAGTAATGTGATGAGTTGAGATTTCCGCTGCAGTTTGATGTTATGTGTACGGTGGTGGTTGGGGTGTTACAAAAAGTGGTATCAGAGCGAAGTATCGCTCTGATGACTGAATTACCGAGCTTAGGAAGTACCGAGTTAAGATTTTAGTACTTTGGGTTAGGGGTTGAGTGATAGCGTGAGTGATACGCTAAATAGGAACTGCCAGCGAATACTGGAAACCTACAGTATCCATCCCGCCCTCCACAGTCCCTGATTTATAACTCGGGAAAGAACGCCAGGGAGATGAAAGTCCTCTCTTACTCGGGAAAACCCGATCTGGCTATGTTTAAGTACTACTGTGAGTTCGGAGAACCTGTCATACGGTAGATCCCGAAGACTGGGAATCCCGGAGACGGTCTCCATCTGAACAATGCTAACTGCATTTCATAACAAAGAATGAAGAATCTTGTGTATGGGAGAATAGAATTTCCGGCAACCTGGGTCGACATGCCGAGCAGTCGATAACAACCAGCTTGCAACGCACTGACCGTGCAACAGGCAAGAAATGTAGTAATGAAATCCGAGACGAGTGTCTACGGGACTACAAACATTAAATAATGTCGCCAACGGTATATCAACCGATTAAGGAACGACAACGTAGTACGAGGAGGATACAATATTAAAAAAAGGGGGAGGTCTCCCAGAATGGGAAACACCCCAGTTAATGGTTATCATGTGGAGACGGCGAGAAGTACTTAGAAGATTTATTGTCAAGACGGTAAGAACAAATAAGGGCCAACAAGGCCACTTGTGACAGTGCGGGTAAGAACAAAGACACAACCGGTGTGTGTGTTTAACCGATAGCCAGTTAGCATGGCGCACTTGCCATGGCAAGTGCTGCTATAACAGGGCTGTTCGGGAAGTTTTAGCAACTGCTAGTGCTTAGTAAAGCACCATGAAGTTAAAGGAGGTCATCATAACTGTGGGAGGGCTTAACAGCCTAACCTTTGTAAATGGAAATACACCAGTCAGCAAGAAACTAGACTTGGCTAAAGCAAGAAGATGTTGTGAAACCATGAGAATTTTTCTTTCAAACTCAGATTTATTCCAAACTCTTTTCTTTCAAAACCAAAATTTTCTTTCAAACCCATTTTGTTTCAAACCTCTTTTAAACTAAACCAGCGGACCTATAGCGGCCTCAGCGCCACAAGTACGTAAGTTACACCAGTTTACTTTCGAGCAACCGGACGGGAACCGGTAGACCCAAGGGTAGTAACCCGAGGGAATGGAAGGAGTTTATAATGATACAACGATTGATAGAATTTCCCTTGATTAAGTTCGGGAAGCACAGAATATATATTGTCGCGGGACAATACAAGGGAGTTGACAACAGAATACTTCGCCTAGGCGTGTGATGGACACTACGAGTGTACCAACTGTGTTGTGGGACGACCGCACTCCGATAGGAGCATGTGGGCCTGACAGACCTACTTATAGGTTAGTTGGGTAAGTAGCAATGTATCAGTATGATACCCCATATATGTATACGAGTAGAGTCCGAAACACGGGAAGTAGTCAACTCCGTACTACGGTCAGCAGTATAAATCAAACAAGAGCTAAGGATTACCATGAATGGTTGAAGTTAAGGAACTCAGTTAAGTTAACGAGACTAAAAGGATTAGTGAATTCCTTTCAAGGAAATGTTTAAGAGTCAGGAGGTGCGAAGTGCACTAACTGTAATGTAAAGATGTCGTATATGTCTTAAGGATCCTCAGGGAAAAACATGATAGCTGGAACGAAAAACCAGCTAAGAACGTAAGAAGGCGTAGTTTACTGAGCGTACCAAAAGTGCAGCCAAGTGTAATGGCATAATTTTAGTAACACCTAGGAGCAATCCTTGAGGGGTGTTTGGGTTAAACATAGTTGGATGACACAATGTAACAGAAACGCAAGATTTGAAACAATCACTCGGATTAGACACTGAAGGTAACCCACTTAGCAGTAGGACCCTAAGTTGCCAAAGAGACAACTTAGCAGGAATCGTGACAGTAGGGCTTATAAGCCACAATAACTTGTGTTAAGGAAATGTGATCAGTTGCAGAAGTATATGTTATACAAGTAAATAGAGCGGAGAACGAACCACTGCATTAAGAGTGGGGATACCTCTCGGTATTGTGAGACCGCAGGAGCGTAGCTATATGAACCAAGTTCGAGGAATATGTTAGGGATTGACCATGTTGTTATTACCCTAGAACGATTTGAATAAGAATAATACAAAAGGAAGTGTTATACCAGTTGTGTAGAAAGGAAGAAAGATAAGTTGATAGCAACCACCACAGGTGTGTGATGCTGAATGTGTAGCGAACAACGCTCAAGGAACATAAAGGCTCAAAAAAAATATATATTCAAAATCAGCCAAATAAGTGGCCAGATAAACCCAGTGTAATAGCAAGCTAATATAATAGCGGATGCAGTATAAGTTGATGTTGTATAATGAGTAAGGATACGGTGCGCAATAAGCGACCGTTGTATGAGTATTGTTAGATGATAAAATGGTGAGTGAGCAGAGTTATGAGTTAACCCCAGTGGAGGTACAACAGTAATGATAGCAAAGGAACTGAGCAGTAAGCCGGAAGCAAGTGTTATGTGATAAGAATTTCAGTGAAACACAGTGAAAATTCCTATGGCAATCGCATAAGAGATTTACTGTCAAGAGTTTACGCCTCAGCACTCTGTATGACTGAGTGTTTTGGTATTGCACTTGCGCAGTATCAAGTGGGATAGCTAGGATTGGGAAATGTTAATTGTGGTGGATGTAGGAAGAAACCTATAATACTATAATGATCAATGCATAAGAAATGCAAGGTCATACCAATGGAAGAGTACTTGTACGAAACCAAATGTGGAGGTATGATTAAGAATAAGTGATAACACTGGCACTAAATACCAAATGTCGGTATGAAATATACCCCAGGTGTGGGAAATAACCGAGAGAGCACTACACATTAGGTAGTAGCTCAATCTCAACCGACAGTTAGTTGGTAGAAGCAAGTCAATCATTGTGAAATACATAGCAGTTTACGCAGTAAGTTATTGGAGAAGTGGATGGGAAGTGTTGAACTCACCGAATTCGCTCAGGGTAAGAGATACCATGCGTCGGTTGAGAAACCATTATTACCAAGATAAGGGTAATACATTGGAGATGTACAATACAGTAACAGTAACGAATGGGGCAAACTAGCCCTATAATTATCAGAGTTGCGCAACTGAGGCCAGTGAGCCCATACATCAGATACCGAATATACATTGTGAATATGAATGAATGGCTAGTTAGCAATGCCTAGAAGCCTCACAGGCCAGGACCGAAATCGGTTATGAGTTAGATAAACTTCAAAGAGAATTCTTGGTCTAGGGACAAAACCGCTAATATGGTTAAGATCCTCTAACCAGAACACATTGTATAGCAGACCGCGGGGAAGTTAAAGTACTTCACGACGGCAGAACATTTTAAACCAATGTTTAGTGATTGATTACGTGGGCGTAATCCCTCTTAAGGGGGGTAGAGCGCAAAGCCGCTTAGTGTGTTTTACCGTACAAGTGTACGTGACCTATGTTGTGCATTGCACAAAAATAATTTGTTATGATGGTTGGCGCGTGTGTTATACAAACATACACATTCATTTATGGTTAAATTGTGGTAATTGCGCACAGAAGATGCGAATACCATTGTGGGAAGTGTGTTTATTTTGTTAACAGTGGTGTGTGAGAGTACAAGTGGAAGGGAGTAAAGATACTCCTGGGGAACTAAAACCCCGACGGTGCATAAATGTAAACCATGTATTGTATTTTGATAAAAAATATGAATATATACAGTGTTGTGATTTATGAAGGGGTATGAGACCGACATAGAACCTAGTGAGAATTAAATTCCCTAGGTAACTTGAATTAAGTTGGATTTGGGTGATGATTGATAGACGGAGTTCTATCCCTTGGAGATGTAATGATTATGACTAGAAGGATTTAAAGATAGAAAATGGGATATGCTTGAATTAGTTGTTGGTTGAAAATGAAGTGGGAGGTGAAACTTGATTATCATGAGATCAAGGGAAGCCGAACACAAATTGGGTGGAAAGATAGTTCAACACTGATGCTGATCACATCAGGGTTGGATGACTCTAGAAGCTCCCGGTAAGTGGTCACAAATAACCACGTTAAGAAAGATGGAAAGAGCATAAACTGAACTTAGAGTTGTGTCACGTTTTCAAAAAGAATTTTTCAATTGGTATTTCTAAAACAGTCGATTAATATTTTGAATAAAGGATTCTCTTATACACTTAACCTAGTAAAGAATATTTTGTAGTACTTGCTCACGAGCTGAGGACTTATGAGCCTTTGTCTTCGGACCGGTGACATGAGAAGTATATTTTAAAAATGTATGTGATTATTTTGACCTCCCAAAGAAACGGGGACCAGAAGGTGTCCATCGCGACCGGGTTTTGCGGGGTCACAGTGTATATGTACTCAACATGGGATTGGAGCCCATGGAGAGATGGAAAAGGTATTTCTGTTTGTTATACATGCTAAGACATGTTGTGTGGTATGAGTGATAAATATTATTTAAACCTTGAGTCCTAATGTAGTTGGGTTCCGAAAGTGTTATGTTACCCAGACCTGAGAGTCTAAGGGTTGTTATGTAAGTACAATACTGCTAAGGTACCCGGACCATTGAGTCCGAGGTAATCATGTAAGTATGTTACGAGGTGGTTATGTATGGATGTGGATTTTGCCTGGACCGTTAAGTCCGAGGTTGGATGTAAAGGGTGGTTGGTAATGGAAGTTAATTTCGAAAGTAATTCCCGTATTCTAATCCAATGATGCGAGGAAATGTGAACTTCGAGGACGAAGTTCTTTTAAGGGGGGTAGATTGAAATACCCCAAATCTTGGTATGTTGTTTAAATGTTTAAATATGGTATCTGAAGGCTAAAAGGTGCCTTAGGAACATCAGTGTATAGTTTAAACCATAGTAAAAACACAATAAAACACTAAGACATGGTTTGAGCAAAAACATGCTCTAAGCTTGGAGTGAACTTGGTTAGGACCCAAAGAGCCTACCAAGATTTGATAATATTTAATTATTGAAAGTACATAATCTGGTTCCTCTAATCTCACGAACTAATAGAACACCGGGACATATAGTGGTTCGGCCATAATCCAGCCTACATCCACTTATTGACAGTATCTTTATTACTTCCTTTGTTATTACAACTTTAGAGGGTCTTCTAGTGTTTTTCTCTCTCTTCTAATCTTGTGTCCCCTTACAAAATGAGCCTCTCATCTCTATTTATAGACTTTCTAGGGTGAAATCTATCTCTTAATCCTTATACATGTGGTATTACTTTATTGGAGCCACCCCCCTAATTTTGGCACTTCTCTCCTTATAAAGCCTTCCGGTCCCATAGTGTAGGATGCGGGATCGGGGCCGGAACACAGGACCCGGTCATAGAGTGCGGGGCCGGAATGCGGGACATAATCATAGGACCTGGGACCCGGACTTAGTGCTGTTGCGGGATCTGGATTGACGCTTGGTGTCCAGATTGGAGCCTGAACAGGGTCCTGAAGGGGGCCTGGGGCCTGAGCCAGGATCTAAGGTTTGGACCGTCTTGGCTCTTCAGTCTCGTCATATTTTTGCCCTCTTCATCAGTCCCACAAGTTCTACTTTTTGGCACTTAAAAAAGTGGAACTTACAAAAAGAAAGATAAAAATTTACATTCTTTCTACTTTTCCTTTCTCCTATCTCCTAGTCCCACAAGTTCTTTTTCTTTAACTTTTACAAAGAAAAATGAACTTACAAAATAGGTTGGTAAAACTAGTACAACTAAAGTCCCACAAGTACATTTGATAAACTTGGATATTTTGGGACATATATCTTCGAGATAGTACATCCTTCATGGATAAATCCTCTGAGCTTTGATACGCAATAATTAAGAAGACCAGAAATCCAGAAGGCCAGAAATCCAGAAGTCCAGAAGGCCATAATAAGATTTTTATAAAGAAAACCAATGGTTCTTTAAATAAGAACCATTCCCTTTTTGAAAGGGTAAAATAATATGATGATTAAATCTGTGCTTTACTTGCCAAAGGATGATAATTCCCAAAGGGAGAACAAAAGATAACATATTTTCCCAACTTTGCTTATGCTAGCCAAAGGATGGTACTTGTGATTCAAGTATGGTGCGGCGTCCCACACCTAACAATGCACCCATTACAGGCGACCAGAGCTCCTGATGGGTCCAGAGATGGGTTTTTTTTTTGTTGGCCCGATTCACCATGGATATGCAAATCTATTGCAGAAAGTCCAAGGGTAGGTGTTACTTTCAAGGCATGATAGCCTGTAGGTGTTACTTTTCACCATGGATATGCAAATCTATTGCAGAAAGTCCATGGGTAGATATTACTTTCAAGGCATGATAGCCTGTAGGTGTTGCTTTCAAGGCATGATAGCCTGTAGGTGTTGCTTTCAAGGCATGATAGCCTGTAGGTGTTGCTTTCAAGGCATGATAGCCTGTAGGTGTTGCTTTCAAGGCATGATAGCCTGTAGGTGTTGCTTTCAAGGCATGATAGCCTGTAGGTGTTACTTTCAAGGCATGATAGCCTGTAGATGTTGCTTTCAAGGCATGATAGCCTGTAGGTGTTACTTTTCACCAGAGGGCCTATGAAAGCGCCATGGACCAGAGGGCCTATGTGAGCGCCATGGATTTTGATGATACTTTTGTTTTTTTTGCAGTCATAGATTTTTACAAACGTGGGGGCATTTAAAATGTTAAAAACGTCTTCAAGCGGCCGCTCCTGGAATAACATTTGGTGCGGCTTTGCTAAAAAAGGGGAATGACTCTAGAAATCCCATGTGTTATGTTGCCCGGACCATTGACATTTTGGCCTATCTGGACTGGTTTAGTGTTTCAGCGCTATTGAAAGCTGAGCCTTATTTTTGTATGCTTGAAGAATTCTTTCTTCTATCCGGCTGTGATGATGTGGGCATAATACTCTGATTGTGACAGCACCTTGGCAGCTAATCAATCGGCAAGCACCCTTCCCCAGGATTTTGTTCTTTTATCCTCCGGCCGGTTCTTACTGATGAAGATCTCTTATCTTCGCACTTCTTTGTAGCTCTTCTAGACAGTTCATCGTCTTATATCTATTGTTTTCTGCTTTCATCTGGTGCTATCTGTCGGATGACATTGTCCAGTCAGAATGCGACATGGGAACCTCCAAGCCCGCTCTGCTATTACAGCCTTTATCTTAAAATAATTGTTCCCCCCTGGTCGCTTTATCTTAGGGACGGCAAAACCCAAACTGCTCACCCAGACTTGGCCACAGTTGCATTGAACAAAATATGCTGATGCTGGCACTTCTGCTGGAATTAGCTTCATTAGCTTTAGGCTTCTCCTCTTGCTATTTGGTCTTTTCTTCTGACTTTGGAGTAATCGGTTGGTTCCCCTCAGAAGATATTTAAAACAGATTCGAGTTAGTCCAGAAAAAATCAAGTGAAGTTAGATTTGGACATGCCGTCATCTACCAAAGTGCAGATAAACATACTAAAGCACACAGAGGCAGCAAAACATCTTATACTGTTGTTGTATAACACCCAATTAGTGTGGAGGAAAGCAACATACGACAACACCTAGTCAGCTTTGCGTCTGTGCAATGTTCAAGTTGTGAAGGCTTAGAAACTGTTTAACCAGTATACAAAAACAGCAGTAGTAGTGAATATAACATATAATCAAGTCATGCAACCAGCCTTGTCAACCAAATTTTACCTCAAATCAGACTAAAAGCGATCCTATTAAAGCAAAGGTATATGCATTATTCATGAATCCTATCCAGTATGTTGGTTTAAAACTGAACAAAAGCACATATTAGGTAGAGATAAACAAGCTATAGTGAATAGATCTCAGCAGAAGTAGAGCATATATTATAACACTGTGACTGAGTATTTTAACCCAATAGACACAATACAAAGACGATGCTTTTTTATTTTAACTACTGGATATGGTGGTAAATGGGATTTTGAAACTTGCTGTAACAGGTCTGACCAAGCATATCACAAGATTGATTTCAGCAGACCGTGTAATTGCAAATAATAGCTTACCATAACAGCTGAGACCAATTTGATTTTAGATAATCAGAACAAATCTGATAATTGCCATAATCTAGTAGAAGAATACTTTTCTGAATGGCAGTTTCCAAAGCAAGTGATTTCCTCATAAAACTGCTCCAGTAAGCAACCTTTAAAATGTAACGCTTTTGGGTGGCTGCTTTTAACAGAAAATTTTATGCGAACTAAGCAGTGGTCATGAAGACATTTGGTTTGAGAGACAACAAGATAGGTGATTTGAATAGCTTTAAAACAAGAGTATAGAACTCTACCAGGGTTAACAGGATCTAACTTTTGAATCATAGATAACAGAATGAGCATGCCTTGGCTGATATAAATCGTTCAAACAGGCCAAAATAACGTCAAAGGGACTTATACAATATTCCTATGCAATTCGCCCGGGCAATGCAAATAACAAACACTTTCTAACTAAAAAAGCTCTAGCCATTTTGAATTCTGTGACAACGGGCATAGAGAGAGCTCTGCAATGCTGTGAAAAGAAGAAACTACGTGCAGTACTTATTCAAGAAACTAGTTGCAACGCAATTGATTTGTGCAGAGCAAACAGAAGCAAGACTTGAATTTTTTTATTCTTAAATTTCAGAACATTCAGCTGTGTTTACTGAGACTGCAGAAGTTACAGTAGTTTCAAAACCAGATTGCTGGCAAAATAAAGTATAAGTAGTATCTTTTTGGACATACTGTGAAGTGGGAAAGATACTTGTTTCTTTTTGTATATAGTGTAAGTGAAGAATGTAGTCTCTTTTTGGATATAATGCAAGTGCAAGCTGAAATATTAGTTGCTGGAACTATGTAAATGCACTAGCTTAATGTGTAAGCTGTTGCATTTTTGTGAAATGCTCAAGCTGAAAAGTTTATTATACTTCTGATTTTTGTTATCTTTCTAGCATATGGTTTACATTTTCAGCCGCAACAATACATAGAATATGCATATAATTACTTCTACCCTATTCCCACATTGAACTTGCATCTTCAAGTCCTTCACTTCCTCCTTGTTCTTCATCAGCTCATGATGCACTGCAACTAAGCTTTGCTGGTTGGGGATATAATGTTGTTGTGCTGCTGGATTTTGTTTAATCAGTTGTGGTTTTTCCCAATCTATCCATATATTGCAATGTAAGCATTTCTAGTACATTCTTCCAAATGAAGTGTTTTTTGAAGAACAAGGACTTCAGCTTCTCTTCCATAATTGCATTTTCTACCTTCAACAGCAACAGTGACCGAGTAACTTGATTGTGAGGAAGACATTGTCTTATTATGAAACCTACAATGTCAAAATGTTATGTTTTTTTCTTCTGATTTTATAGGCAGAAACTAGCCGTTTTATGTTGCAGGGGTATCAGGTAAAATTATTCCTTACAGGGGTATCTGGTGAAACTAGCTGTTTGAAACATGCAGCGGTATCTGGTGAAAGTAGGCGTTACAAATATGTAGGGGCATCTCATGAAAAATCGGATTAAGAGTAAAATGGGAAGAAATTGTAAAAATTAATAGATGTTTACTGAGGAAATAGAAGGAGGGGTATCTCGTAATAAAAACCAAATCTCAGGGGTATCTCATAGTAATTCTGAAAAGGTAGGGGTATTTGGTGAAATTAGATCAAACCTCAAGAGTATCTGGTGAAAATAGGGAAAGGCTCTAAGAGGGGGAGGGAGAGCGAATGCTGAAGAGGTGAAAGGAGAACGCTCTCGCTGGGAAAGCTTCGGTTTTGGGAAAGACTGTATCAAGTCTCTCCATCTTCTCTTCTTGGATCTGAAATACAACGAGCACTTTGTGCTTCCGCGTTCCTTTCTTCCTTTTCACGGTATGTATGCAAGTATCTATATTTCGTTCGGATTATCCAGCAATTCCAGTATTGCTACTATGTAGAGAAAATTATGAACAAAGAAGATGAAATTAAATCTGAAGCATAGAGTGCTCATTTCTCTTGTTGGTGTGCTTGTATATGGTCAAAAGTTGGCTCTACTTATAAAATAACTGGTGCAGTTTAACTGTTTGATTAAATGTCCAAATGATAATTATATAGTAGTTGATAAGTGCAAAATCTCATTGATGTGCAGTGTGTCTACAATAATATGAATGGATAAAAATGTGTATATTGTATATATAGATAAGTATCACCATGTAATGTTTACATTTGATTGTTGGATAACTTTCTTAAGGGACAAATATGCAAGAAAGGGGTAAGGGACTAGAGTTGGTTTATCTGTAAGTGTTGTGGGTGGTGCGGAAGGTGCTGACTAGGGACATTGATTTGTTTGTCTGGTTATTGAAGTTTATTTATTTGTCTATTTCGAATTTATTAATGATCAAATGTTTGTTATTTATCATCTAATTAAGCTACATTAGCATTTCCTACCAGGATGGGTATGGAGATGTTACACCATACTTACCTTAGAATACCTTATATTATATTTTTTTGTCAAACCACATACTTAACTATTCAAAGACGTAAACATATCTTATTAAGAAAACTTCACAAATCAATAGACTTGAGCAATTTAAAGGTTTCACACCATAACAACTTCAATAGAGCAAAAATAATATGATCTCCAGAAGTGAAAAAGAGTTATAAATAGCTCATGTTTGATAATAAGAGAATAAATTAATAATTTATACACAAATAAAATATTCAAAACTTATTAGTAACAATATTTATACAATAAATTGATAAATATTAACAAATAAAATAATAAAGAAAATTGTGAAGATTTTCTGTTATAATTAATCAGATTTTTTTGTTTTCTAATATTTTTCTTTGTTGCTTTATTTGTCTTCAACTATTGGTGAAATCATTGTATCAATTCATTTTTTATCTAGGTATTGTAATTATCATACTCTATAATTTTTACCTTGTTTTAGTAACTAAGATGTCACCTTACTCCTTCCACGATTCCTATCACATTTTAATAAAAAAACCGCTCTTTTATGTATTTTTCTATGTCTTTGATTTTGACGGACTTCATATATGGATTTGCATTTATAAACTAAACCCAAGTGTTTTAGAAATAAGACTTTGATGTATATTCAGATTTCAGATCATAATAAAAGTAAGTTATCAAATTTTATAAGAATTTTTTTAAATAGTATATCAAATTGTAAATAATTTAAAGTTACCCATTTCAATACAAAATATAATTTGGTTTAGTAATAATAAACAATTAGGTAAATTAGACAACATAGTGGCCATTTTAAGTACAAATTTTAAATAATATAGTGAGCTAGTGTGTGTTGAAGTATTAAGTAAATTAACACTTTTTAATTAATTAGTTACAAAATTACCTTATAAAAAAGTAGAACTTATAATATTTGGTAATTTATAAAATTTTGGGGCACCATTTGGATCCGACACAAATTGTTTTAATATTAAATAGTTATAGTATTATAAATATATCTATATTAATATATGCTCATTTTAACTAAATTAATTATACATGTATGAATTAAAATGCAATTTATAATCTCTTACATATGAATATGGACAACACAAGTCACAAGTATATTATTAAAACTTATCTATACCCATGCATGATTGGGTTGGGGTAATTATTGGAGGTAAATTCGTGTCTGTTTGGAGACATCACATGCATGCATTAGCTCGCTTACATACCCTGCTGTTGCACCTGCACTGTAGTTTGTCTCTTCTCTTGTCAAACTCTCTCTCTGTCTAAAACAACTCCGGCTAGCTATTTGCACGTATAACGCCATATCCGTCTGCATATTTAATGATAAATTAATAATACAAGCAGAGCACAGGAAAGTGATCGGTGGCAACTCCCACGCACTGTTGATGGAATCATGGGACAGATCAATCGAGGATTAAACGTGAGAATTAAACGTTTCTCAATGTTCCTAAATATGTTTATAAAAACAAACTAATAAGAGTATCTGTTAAAATACTTGTTAATTTCCGTTAATTTTACTATTATAAAATAAAATAAAAAACAAAAATCTTTTTCTTCCTTGCCTCTTACTCTTCACAGAAATAAGTGTCTTCTTCGACAGAAAATCACAAAGCAACGTCTTCTTCCTTCTTGTCTCTTCCTATCTTCAACATAAACAAGAGGTTGCTTTTTTTCAATAGATTAGAAGTAAACAACAACACTATTTTTTCTCCTTGCAACAGATAATCAAATCTTTCTGCTATATTCAACAAAATCAAAAGCTAACAAAAGCACTCTTTTTTCTTCTTGCAACAGATAACCAAATCTCTCTACTCTATTCAACAAATCAGAAACAAAAAGAAGCACTCTTTTGTCTCCTTGCAACAGATAATCAAATCTCTCCGTTTTATCTACTTTCTCCTGCCGCTTCCTAACAACCATTCATATGATGAAGAAGATGAGTTTGCAACTAAAAATTATATGGAACCTAATGAGAGACTTGATAGGTAAGACTTGGAATATGTTTATTCTACTCTTTTGTCATTTATCCCTAATTTGCTAATGTTGATTTTTATCAAGTATAGGTTCTGTGTGGAATCTTTGTTATTTTGGTGTTGTTTATTTACTTATAATTGTACTCTTCTTTTCCCCTTACTCGGTGGATTTTGCTCGTAGTTTATTAAGTGTACGATACATAAAGAAAAAAAGATCAATATATGCACTGTTTTTTTTTAGTTTTCTCTCATCATGTACAATTGTTAGGCATGATACAACTTGCTCCTCACAAATACAAATCTTTACATTGTTTCTCAGCATAGAAGCAGATTTGTTCACGTACCATTTTTTCAGATTTTTTTTCACATCCAACTAGTATTTGAGGGAGAGAAAGAAGCTAGAAAGAGAAGAAAGTAGAGTTAATCAGTTTGCTTCTGATCTGTTGAAGAAGCAAATGCTTGTTCCTGTCAAAGAAAGAGATGGGAAGGAAGAAGACGTTGTTTTTGTTTCAGTGAAGAGGAAGAGACGAGGAATGAAAAAGTTTTCATTTTTTTAATTTTTTCCTATTTAATTTGTTTTATAATATTATTTTAGTGAAGTTAACAGAAGTTAAGAAGTATTTTAACAGAAGTCCTTATTAGTCTGTCTTTATAAACGTTTAGTACTTACTAGGACTTCCAGAAACATTAAAGCCTCAATGATTCCTTATGTGAAACATTTAGTCCTTATTAGTGTTTTGTTTTGAAGTAATGGTGGCCAATGTCCGGCTTCGGTTCCAGTTCGAAGAAGAGAATTTGATTTTGGTACCGGTTAGGACCGGTTCTAGGGTGGTTTCGGTTCTGGTTCTTAGGGGTTATTCGGTTTTGGAATCAGTAGAAAATCGGATCCGAATGGTTCTTGACCAGTTCCGGTTCCAAATCAGTTTAATATTCAGTTCTAAATTTTAACCCGGTCGACCCACTAGGGTGGTCACATTGGTCGGTCAAAAGTCAAATGTAAATTATATCATATGATTGACCCACTGGCATGTCGCCTCCAAAAATGTTCTTTTTTGCACCGTAATCTCCTCGAAATACTTAGAGGTTACAAGATTACATGAAATGAATTCCTTTAACGGAAAAAATACTTAGAATTTATGATTGAAATTACATACTGCTACTTTCTAGAAGATTACAAGATAGAAATCCTAAGAGGTTTGTCCATGTCCACCCGCTTTTTCTTTAGTTAACTCAAACCAATCATCATGGTGCCCTTCATATGTTTATCTTTGCGTTTGGGACCGTGCTTCAGCTATGTCTCATTCATACATCTCAATACAGACCTTGATTGAGTCAGGTGCAAGACTTGATCAATTTTCATCCGATACTCGTTTACCCGCACTAAAAGCTTACTCGGAAGCAACCGTTGATGCTAGAACTGCTAGTACATCTTGTGCGATTCCTGCAAGGATGGGGAACTTGGCTTCATGAGCTTGCCATCACTTGAAGGGAATGATGAGATCAAAAAGACTCGCATTGAGCTGTTGTTGACTCATTGGGAGCTATTCAAAAAGGAAGAAACTGAGAGCATCTCTGAAATGCACATAAGGTTTACCAAGCTCATAAATGAAATGATGGTACTTGGAAGAATCATCTCAAATGAGGATCAAATTCAGAAGTTCCTCAGATCTCTTCCTGCCTTCTTCGATAGCAAAGTCAATGCCATGCAAGAGGTACATGATCTCTCCAAGATGTCTCTGGCAGACATGCTAGGATCTCTAATTGATTTCGAGTTAAAACTACAACAAAGAAACTCAGAAAGTTCATCAAGAGATAGAGGAAAAGGCATAGCCCTTCAAGTAGCTGAAAATGAAAGATCCGAGTTAGAAGATGACAATGATGAAATGGTCCTCTATGCTAAGAGGTACTTTTGGAAGTTCATAAGAAATAAAATGAGGAAAGGCAAGGAGCCCAAGGAGTCGGATGATCAGAAGAAAAACAATGACAAATGTTGTGGGTATTCAAAATGCGGACACCACATCAAAGACTGTCCTCATCGACCCCGAGAGGACAATGACAGGGTCAAGAAGCCTGTCCAACAATCATTCAACAAAAGGCCAAGGAAAGAAGCCTTCGTTGCCGCATGGGGAGACTCTGAACTAAGCGATGACAACCAAACCTCAGATAGTGATATCTCAGAGGATGAGAAGGCTCATCTATGTTTTGAGGAAGTTTGCCTAATGGCGCAAGACAATGACAAATCAGAATCAGAGGAAGAAGTTCAAAACAAGGTAAACTACTCTAAACTCAAACAGAGAATTCTAAAAGCTGGACTTCTAGGACTTAGAAAGTTCTCTCTCACACTAGTTGATCAACTAGAGGCATTTGAAAATGAAAACAAGGAACTCTTGGAGGAAAATGAATAATTAAAGAAAAATTCAGACAAAGACAAGGTAGATAACCTCATGAGGGCACTCATGAAATTGCAAATCGACTATAGTGAAATTCTCTCTGCTCATGAAAAGTTGAAACTAGGAAAACAACCTGAAATCAATGAATTGATTGTTACACTTAACGCAAAAGAAAAGGAACTAGCTACAGTCGAAGAAAAACATGCTAAACTAGAAGCTATTCCTAAGACAACCATGAGGAGAACCAAACGACAGGTCGGGTACCAGTCAGAGACCAGTCGTAGGGGTATATGCCATCTATGTAGACAACCTGGCCATCATGAAGCTCAATGTTATAGAGCACGGTTCATGAGGCATTGGCAACTCAAAGGAATAAGACTAAAATGGGTAGTCAAAAGTGATCCTAGAATAATGATCGTTTGTGGAACTGGGTCCAAACCTTCTGTGGACCCTAACCCCACACCGCTAACGTGTTAAGTGCAGGATCAAGTGGGAATGGACCCCTGCTGGTACATTGACAGCGGGTGCTCTAAACACATGACTGGAGACAAAATGAAGTTCTTCCCACTCAAATCAGGAAGCCAAGGAACAGTTTCCTTTGGCGATAATAAGGAAGGAAAAATCATCGGTGTAGGTAAGGTTGATTTCACTTCAGATTATGTCATTGATATTGTCAATTTAGTTAATGGTTTGAAATTCAATTTTCTTAGTGTATCTCAAATCTGTGACAAAGGCAACTCAGTTCATTTCTTTTCTACACATTGTAGCATAGTAAATCAGAAAAATGGTAAGGAGTTATTAAAGGGGAAAAGATGGAAAAATGCGTATGTAACTAGTCTAGAGGATATTGACAGTCCAAATCTTCCATGCTTGACTGCTTCAATAGATGACTCTACACTATGGCACAAAAGATTAGGGCATGTTAGTACTTCTTTGTTAAACAAACTTGTCAAGAAACGGTTGGTAAGAGGTCTCCCTGAGATTAAGAAATCTGAGACCAATCTTTGTGATACATGTGTTAGAAACAAAGAAACAAAGACTTCTTTCAAATCAAAGAACTTAGTTAGTACATCCAAGCCACTTGAATTACTTCACATGGATTTATGTGGACGTATGAAAATCAAGAGTTTTGGAGGAAAATGGTATGTGTTTGTGATTGTTGATGATTACTCACGATTTGTTTGGACACTCTTTATTGCTTCCAAAGATGAAGTCTTTGAGAAATTTCAAGTCTTTGCAGGAAAAGTCCAAGTACAACTCAACCACAGGATCAAGGCTCTTCGGTATGATCATGGGTCAGAGTTTGAGAATCAACAATTCATGGATATGTGTAAACAACATGGAATCAATCACACATATTCAGCACCAAGAACACCCCAACAGAATGGGGTAGTTGGGCGTAAGAATAGAACACTACAAGAGGTAGCCAGGGTCATGCCATTGGGAAGCAGTCTTCCTCAGGTCTTCTGGGCAGAAGCAGTGACAACTGCATGCTACATCACAAATAAAATGCTCATACGACCTATCCTCAACAAAACTCCCTATGAGCTAATCAAGGGAAGAAAACCAAACATAAGTCACATCAAGGTCTTTGGCTGTAAATGCTATGTCCACAACAATGAAACGAACCCTCTACGAAAATTCGATGCCAGAAGTGATGTGGCTATCTTTCTTGGGTACTCTGAAAGGAGTCAGGCATACAAAGTTTACAACAAAAGGACACTGAAGGTGGAAGAAAGTGTGCATGTGGTCTTTGATGAGGCTGATGCTCACAATGTCAGGAAAACTGAAGAAGATGAAGGACTTGGATTTGATCTAGTGGATCAGGATCACACCGATCATCCCAAAGATGAATCACCGACTGAAGAAAACTTGCCCGACAGGTCAGCGACAGGTCAACAACAGGTCATTGAAGGAAAAAATGATGTCAAAGATCCTCTATCACCACCAACCAATCATCAATCTCGTACCTTGTACAAGGATCATCCATTGGAGAACATCATATCAGATATCTCCAAGGGAATTCAAACCAGAGGGTAAACTCATGATCTCTTAGCCTTCTCAATGACAGTCTCCTCCATCGAACCCAAGAACATTAAGGAAGCTCTTCAAGACTCAGACTGGATCAAGGCAATGCAAGAAGAGTTAAATCAGTTTGAAAGATGTAGTGTCTGGCATCTTGTGCCTCGACCTACTCGTCAAGGAGTACTTGGCCCAAAATAGGTCTTCAGAAATAAACTGAATGAGATGGGAGAAGTGGTCAGGAACAAGGCTCGTCTGGTAGCTCAAGGATATTGTCAACAACAAGGGATAGACTTCCAATAAACCTTCTCTCCAGTAGCAAGGATGGAGTCCATCAGATTACTAATTGCATTTGCTGCACAAAAAGGAATCAAACTCTTCCAACTTGACATCAAGAGTGTCTTTCTCAATGGGTACGTCAAAGAGGAAGTGTATGTTGAACAACCTCCAGGTTTTGAGACACAAGAAGGAAAATACATGGTACTTAGGCTTGATAAAGCTCATAATAGGCTCAAACAAGCCCCAAGGTCATGGTATGACCGCTTATCCTCCCATCTATTAGAAAACCACTTCAAAAGAGGTAAAGTAGACAAAACTCTATTAGTTTACAACAACAAAAGAGATTTCTTAATTGTGCAAGTATATGTCGATGATATAATTTTTGGATCTTCCGATGAAAAGTATTGCAAAAGGTTTGATGCATTGATGAAGAAAGAATTTGGGATGAGTGATCTAGGAGAACTGAAGTTTTTTTTAGGACTTCAAGTCAAGCAGGACATTGAAGGGATCATCATATCCCAGCAAAAGTACGTAAAAGATTTACTGAAGAGATTTGGAATGGAAGGATGCAAAGCTTTTGACACGCCAAAGGCAGTTGGCACTAAGATGGGCATCACGACTGGTGACCAACCGGTCAACCAGCGGTTTTACAGGGAGATGATAGGTTCCCTACTGTATCTAACTACTAGTAGACCTGACATTACGTATAGCGTTTGCTTATGTGCCAGGTTTCAAGCAGATCCTAGAGAGAGTCATCTCACAGCTGTGAAAAGAATCCTACGTTATCTTAAAGGGTCCATGAATCTTTCTTTATTTTATCCCATATTCACTAATTGTAACATTGTAGGATTTTCAGATGCAGATTATGGAGGATCCATTACTGATAGAAAAAGCATGTCGGGGACAACATTCTTTGTCTGATCATGTTTGATCGCATGCGGATCAAAGAAACAACAAAGTGTAGCCATCTCTACTGCAAAATCAGAATACATAGCTGCTCCAAGCTGTTGTGCCCAACTCTTATGGCTCAAACAACAAATAGGTGACTACGGTGTCAAAACAGGTACGTTACCTATCATGTGTGATAATACAAGTGCCATTTCTATTTCCAAAAATCCAGTACATTATTCTCGTACCAAGAATATTGACATTAGACATCACTTTCTTAGAGATTGCTGTGAAAAGGAATTAGTTGGTTTAAAGTATGTTTCTACTGAAGACCAACTAGCTGACATTTTTACTAAGCCATTAAGTAGAGAAAGATTCAACAAGATAATTCATAATCTTGGTATGATATTCATTGATCACAATTAAACCATCTTTCAATTCCCACGATCGGTCACCGACACGTGAACAACACCTATATTATTGTCATTCAGTAGTCAACGATCAGCTTAGTGCATAGAAGTTAAGTCAAACGACTACTTGAAACAGATACGTCATTTTCCACAATAAGTGAGGTTAGTTTAGAGAAGGTCCAACGGATAGATACAGAAAAATCTCTCAATGGATCGCTGACAACCGTCACGACCGCTGCCCGTTATGAATAGTACTGTTGGGACATGTTAGCTAGTGAACGAGGAGTGGTCGCCGACCGTTACTCGATATCTATAAAAGGGCGACAAGAGTTTTGCTCTTGTCACACTATCGCCCTCACTCTCTCTAATCTCTCTAAGCATTCAGAGCAATTTCTCTTCTCTCTTACAAACAATTTCGTGAGATCAGTGCAAAGAACCCCTGCTCACAGCCAATCTAAGGATTTTCTAGCAAAAAGTTTACAAATTCCAAACAAATCCCTCGATCAAAATGGCACCTAAATTTGGACTTCGATCCAAGAAGAAAGCGGTCCTCAAGGAAGCTTCGTCAGTACAAGTGGCCGACATGCGGCCAACAGCACCACACAGAGATTCGCCGCCCCCTCGCCTGTCCAAAGAAGTAGAAGATCAACTTGTGCGCAGGGTAACAGATGAAGGCGAGTTGCAACATGAAAAGGTAACCTATATAAGCTTCCATCTGCCTAAACTTCACCATCTCATCCAAACAAAAATCCTTAAACCTAAAATACTCCCAACTCTCACTCCTATCGAAAATCCAAATATGTCTTCTCCTACTACTTCTCCAAAAATCACCACCAAGCATTCTAAAGCCAAAAATCCAAAGATCCCTAAAAACTAAGACCTCTCCACTGCTACAACGAGTCGTATAACTCATGAAACTCGTATCTCCAAACGAGCCAAAGCACAGGAAGAAACTCCACAAAGATCCCATTCAACGCCTGAAGGTGCAACTCGCAAGTTGCACTTCACCGACGACGAGGAAGCCACTCCCTCAGCAGTCGTCGAAGCTATCGTTAGATAGATAGAGGATGAAGAGGTGCAAAGTGACGAAAAGTCACACCAAGTGGCAGCAGCAGAAGAAAGAGGTCAGGAAGAGGACGTAACTGCGCCTGACTCAGAAGTGGAAGCAAGGCTCGTCGACGTCTTTGGGGAACCAGTCGTTGACAGATCCCCGATAACTCTCGAGACTAGTCAGGGAGGTGACAGCGATACGGAGTCCTCATCAATCATACCTACTGTCGAGCAACGACAACAATCCAAAAAGGCTAAAGGGAAGAAAAAGTTAGTACTTTCACCACATGGTCAAGCGTTGTAAGAGCTCTTCCAAGCCAAGAAGGAGGCTGCGAAGCCATAGCCACCTCAAGCTCTCAAGCGTCTAAAGAATCTCAAAGAACTGAAGCCAGCGATGTTTAGAGTAGAGAATGTCAACGACAAGTCCTGTCCCGTCTTACCAAAGACGTTGGACTTGGACTAGATGGAGCAAATGGGTCTTGGAAAGATTCAGGAGCTCTTGGAATTCCAAGGATGGGTGGACTTCATTCAGGAGCTCATTCCCGTCTACACTAAGCTGCTCAAAGAGCATATGATGTATCTTGGACCGCTCCAAAGCGACGACAACAATGAATATCTCATCTCCACAGTCCAGGGTGTCACCATCAATATCACTAAGACTTGGATCTGCAAAACTTTTGGTTTGGAACCAGAAGGACTCGTGGTTCCAAAAGAAACCACCTGGAATGATTTGGGACACCAAGGAGGAAAAATGGTCCAGCTACTCAACAACGGGGCTACAATGAAGAATTTCAACGCCATAGAGATGTCCATCCCCGACAGGGTGTTCAGTCTACTCACCCACAACGTCACTCCAAGGAATCAACGCACTCACATTGTGAATGCAAGGGACGTAAGACTATTGTATGCCCTCAAGACTAAGGATAAAATCGACCTACCTGCAATGATATTGATTACCTTAGAAGAAATTCGATTCATGAACCAAGGTCTGGTACATGGTGGAGTGGTGACAAAGACGCTACAAGAAAACGGAGTGGACACCAACAGGTTCCATGAGTGCGTGCGCACCGCTCAGGACAACATCTGTTCAGAGATGTTGTCCAAAATAGGGATAAAAAATAAGGGGGATAAGCTTGTGGTTGCTCAGAAGCCCACCAGGAGTGAAGACTCCAAGTCAGAGGCCATACCAAGTGCAAGAACATCCGCACTCAAGAGGAAGCGAAGTTTTTCACTGGTCCATGACAGGTCAACGACCAGTCTGGATACTTCTAAAGAGTGTGAGAGTTACTCTCACTGCTGTGCAGGCCGTCTCTAGAGAACCAAGTGTTCATCACATGGTTCAAGGAGCTATAGACTTCATAGACTCCCACCTAGCCTGAGTGTTCTTTGTCTCTTAGAGACGCGAGTGAACCGGGAGAAAACTAGCTCTAGGCTTAGATTTTATTTTTCCATTAATATTTTGTCTCGACATTTAACTATCTGTTTCTAAGTAAATCATTCGACATCAATGAAAATTCACCTGTTATTTTGTCTATCTTGAATGATTATATTGGTTACGAAATAATTTATTGTATTGGCTGCCTCTTCCTTGATTAAAAATTGCAAAATGATCAAAAATATTTAGTCCCTTCCATTTCACTAATCCAATCTCCAAACTTGACACCTGAAAAGCCTACAAACATAGCCCACAAGACGTAGCACCTCATTTATTACCACTCACCGATCAGTCGTTGAGTATATCCTCAAGTGTCTATAAATACTTGCGCACTTCATTTGCCACTCACAATCATTTTTACACATCACGAAATGGCTCAAACTCCACAAAGCTCATCCAACTCAAATGAGCAAACAATTTAGTCCACCATTCGCAAGTTTATGTTCACTAAACATCCAAAGAAATACGTCGCCCAAAGCTATGTTCAACCAGTCTCCGACTTACTTACAACTTGGTCTATCACCTTAAGTGTTACTCAATCACATACACGTTCTCCACATTGCATGGAGTTCACAATAGATTCTGATGAGTCCGGCCTTTCCACCACAGCTGAATCACCTTTGATCAATACTACCACAGCCAAACCATCTTGGATCAAAGCTTCTTTTTCAAAGGATGAACCCTTTGGCCTAGATGATTATGAATGGGATACCCAACCACGTCACTCCATCTAGATTATCTTGATCATGTTTGTAGTTTGTACTCTATGGAATGTTATGGCCTTTACAATATCTTAGGTCATGTAGTTGATCCCTATTTTGCTGTATGGCAAAAGGGGAAAGAAAAGAAAGAATATGTACTTGTGAAACTATGTCTATCTTTCTTGTATTATGTATCATCTTAATGAAAATTTCTATGGTTATAGTATAACATAAAATAAAAGTTGTCAGTTTGTGTTAAAATTTTCTTTATTTAAACCCTCAAAAAACTCAGGGGGAATTCTTCTTAGGAGGAAGACCTCTCAAATTTTGAATCTTTGAGTTGTCAAAGTACATATTATTTTATCGGTTGCCATCATCAAAAAGGGGGAAATTGTTAAGTCAAGGACCTTTAGTTTTGATGATAGCAAACCTGTGGTGTTTATCTAACATGTTTGTCAAGCTTATCATTCAGATAAACAAGTGAATAAGTGGCTTAGTACGCAAGGTTGCAAGAGCACTTAAGTCATGAGTGGCTTAGCACGCAAGGTTGCAAGCGCACTCAGCCCATGACATGTGCCAACCATTCGGGCACCTGTCTGCGAGAGTTCCGGAGAACTTCTAGTAACACATAAGTAGTCAAGAACCACACTACCACATATCTCTTGCATCAGCATCAAACAAGGATGGAAATGTGTTAGCAACGCCAACAAACTCACTCAGATATGTCACACCCACACAAGCAACTAGCTCACGACAAAAGGAGTAGCTCATTAATGTGCGAGAGAACAAGATAAGCAAAGACTATTAATGAACATCATTACATAGCTGTACTAAATTCAGAAGAGAGCATTTATGAGCATTAATTAACCAGAAAATGTTGAAGTGTGCTAGTAGTGACCGACCACTTGGGAGACGCGCCACCAACTTGCCCAATCACAAGGCGACACGTGTGCTGATAGCTCCAGATCAAGTTAGAAGATAATCTACAGTAGAGTGTGGCTATTATAATAAGAGAAGAAGAAGTAATATACTTCTAGATTCCACATATTCATAGGTCGTTAGTTACACCTTAACTAAAGTGTATATAAATGAGAATTTATGTCCTATGTAATTCAAGCTTGCAAGACAAAAAGAATAGATACAATCTGAGCAAGTGTGAGTCAGACAAGAGTGTGTGTAGGTACTAGAGAGTTGGTGAGCTAGTGAGGACTGGGTTAGAGTGTCAATACTCTGGGTATTAGATACACCAACAGGTCGGGGAACGGTCGGTGAACCGTAGGCCGATAGTCAGGTGAGGGTTAAGGACTTTAGGGGTGAAGTCGAAACTGTCCCGAGAGTTCATGTGTGAGGCAAGGGAGATTGAGTGAATTTTGTGTGTGTAAATTCTCAATCGAAATGGAGTTTCCAGTTTAAGTTTATCTCGTGTCTTTCCTTATACTATCAAAGTTTATTTGCGTCAACGATACGTCCACGACCGGTCGGGGACGCATCAGGAGCGCCAGCCAGTTTCAATCATGTCTCGGAGACAGACTTCAACCAATTCGTCTCTTTGGGATATGGCGGGTGGGCCACCGCAGGCAGTACTCCACCCTGTGCCCCCAGCTGGGCAAGAACGGTTGCAACAATCTCAGCCACGCCTGGTATCTCAAAGCCACCACCACCCCCTCGGCCTGCTCCGTGGCCTCTAGCTCGACTAGACATCTGTAAGATGTAAGTTATATCACTACATGGTACTATACCATATTGCAGTCAGTGGATATTGAAATTTCGTTAAGGCTAATACTTGCATGCATTAAGCATTGCTAAGAACTTATTAAGTCATGATCCTCACAGTCGTTCCCCGTATTCTCCAAAATCCAATGCTCGTTGTCTTAATACAACAACCAAATTTCATACATGTGGCTGGTGTGCACATCATCAAAAATGTCAAATGCAAAAATACACTTTTGTAGCGTCTATGAACAATCAATCCAATGACAAGTAACACGAATACTCTTCTTATTAGTTGTAGACGTCCATATATCACTTGTAACACCCCACTCAGTGACCTCGTATTAATTTAAACTCTGTAGCATAATTAAAAACACGCCGCAGCGGAAAATAAAGTACAATCGTCCTCACTCGGGTGCTACATGCCATTACTCACCCACGTGAGTAAAGAAGCAACCACTTACCACAATAAACATAACTCGTAACCGCTGTAATGACTCGAGATAATCCACCACTAATATATACATAATTGATCCATAATTCAAAGTATAGAACAAATGAGCAACTACATAATCCCAATCATAATCCAACCGTAGTAAATGTACAATCATATGTCTAAGAGAGCGATAATAAAAAAACAAAACACCATCTACCCAAAAGTCCCGCACTCAGGCTTCAAGTCACGATCATACTCTTGTAATATGTTGTCGTATAGGCTCCGCTAAACGCTAAATATGCTAAAGTATGATCCTAGAATCCTATAGATTCCTTAAGTCATTTTACCATCTTAACATGCAGTTCATTACACGTTGTTCCAGTTTACAAGTATATAATAAACTGTAAATGTTGTAAGTAAACACTCAACAGTTCAACCAAAGTAATCACATCGTTCACAGATAATCAATATCAAAACGATAAGCGAGTAAACACGATAATAAATACAAGGGTCATTACTTCGTGAACGGTTCTTGTAACTTGGCTATAGAGGCCCATTGTTCATTATCCATATTACAAGGGATTTTGAAATCTTGTACTACGGTATATCTGATACTCATAGACTTAACCGTTTACTCTTAAACTCATATTGGACGTCATGTTAAGACAACCCCTTTATAATTCACCATACTTATTAATTGGACAGCTGTCCTGTGTGCACCAACATCAGTGCCCTACGGCCAACGATCCGAAGATCTCTGGACTTCCTCTTTGCCTAATAAAGGCGTCTCATGTGGCCGTAGTCATGCACCATCAGTAGTGCCCTCTGGCCAACGATCAAATTTGGCTCGTTAGATTTCCATATCGAGTGGATCCATTTTGGAGGTACCCTCTAGTGATCACTCTGTGCAACCAGTTAGTCTGTAGACTACCCTGGGTTTAACCTCCTCATCATACACCAATTTTCACCATTTGATTAAGTAACTTAATCAATTACCTAAGATCTATTCTTAGGTTATAGAGAATACTGAAATACCCCAAACCTAGATATGGTGATTAGATGTTAAAATAAGATATAATAAGGCTAAAACATGCCTTAGAAACATTAGTAAACAATTTAAACCATAGAAAACACAAGGAACACCGTAAAGTCAATTTAAGCAAAAACATGCTCTAGACTTGGTGTGAGCTTGAGTAGGACCCAGAGGTCATTCTTATACCTTATTAACATGTTAATGGACATGTTAAATCAATTACCAAAGAAAACCAAGCTCAAAAACAAGTTAAAACACAAATTGTGCTTTAAGGAGTCTTAAAGCACATTTTTGAAAAATTGTCTTAGGAAGAGGTTTTGAGTGGCTAGATGACCATTATTACACCTTAATCAACATGTGTACTACTTATTATCACATTAGGAAGCCTAAATCAATGGGAAACCAAAAATTTCACAAATTTGTGCACTAATTATGAATAGCGCCCAAATAGTGCTTAAATTAGACTTTAGTCAACTTTGCTTAAGTAATTGGTCAACAAAGGCCATAAATATCCTAACTAAAGGAGGGGGCCGGTTTTAAGTATCATGATTCACCAATATGTGCCATCCAAGTTAGAAAAGAAGAAGGAAATAAAAGTAGAGTACTATTTGCTTTAAGGTAAATATCTTACAAAACTAGCTCATCTCTCTCTCTCTTCTCTTCATTCTTTCTTCTTCCACCATTTTTCTTCTTCATCCTCTCCAAAACCGTAAGTTGTAGCTCCATCCATTCTCCATCTTCACTTGCTCACCAAATACTCAATATTGCTCCAAATCAAAAACTAAGCTTAGATTATTGTTAGTTGGAGCAAGGCCTTCATTTCTATCTTTTCAAATCTCCAAAAGCTCAAGTTTGGTGCCATTGTAAAACTCCATTGAAGAGGGAAAATTCAGTTTTAATAGCTCCTTTGCATCTCCTTCCATTCAAGGTAAGAAAAGTGAAAGAAAAATCAAGTTTCCTTCACTTTTGTTCATTACCGAAAATTCTCTTCTCATGGAGTCTTGTTTTTACTCCTTGAACTAGCTTGTTTTAATCTCCAAGGACTAGTGGAGGTCCTCCTTGATTCATTACCCAAATCTATCTTGAGACTTCAAAGGTAATCAACCATTTTTAAGACTTAAAGCACTCTTTCAAACCTAAGAGTAAATTCTATGAGTTTAGACATGTTCCTTAGTACTCATTAGATTATTTTAATATTGATTAGAACATTGGCAAGGAAACTAAAGTTGCTTGCCGAAAATCAATCAAGAAAACCCAAGGAGAAAAGTGAGAGAAGCTTGAGAAAAACATGGTAAATTACTTACCTTAAGGTGTTTTAATGCTTTAAGGGATGGGGTTTAAATAGATACTAAATGTAGCTTAGAGCTTACATTATATAATGAGCTATAAAACCTAGGAGAAACAACATGATCATATTTATAAACTTGTGACTAAGGAGCCAATGGGAATTGACTTAGTGATAAGTGTCTAAATGAGCATGTTTTATGGGTGTATTTCATATATTATATCAGCACTTTTCTTGCTCATTTCTCACTTATCGTATGTTTTTCCTCTAGTTTATGTTTTATTGATTATCTCACAAATTTATTGGTTAAACATGAGGAAAACCAAGCTAGGAGCAAAGTATATAAAGAGACGAACGTGTGGGCGCAAACGGATTTTAAATCGGAGCTAGAACGAATATTTTAGGAGCAAAACAATTTCGCACGAACCACTGTCCGAAACATATACCTGTCCAAACCAGGCTGGTCCGGACAGTGGTCCGGACAATGCAAAAACCTGTCCGTGCTCCGTTCGATGAAAAAGGCCGGACAACTTCAAAACTCAAACACGTCCGTGGTGCGTCCGCGGAACTAAGGACGGACACAATACAAGCGTCCGGACCAGGTGATCCGGACGGTGGTCCGGACGTGCCCATTTGAAGCCCAGTCCGTGGAAAAATGGCAGGACAAGGGGCGGACAAGACAAAATGAGTCCGTGGAATTATGGGCGGACAAGGGGCGGACAGAAGCAAGGACACAATGTGTCCGTGGAAAAATGGACGGACAAGAAATAAAACTGTCCGTGGAAATAAGACCGGACAACTAATAGAGCTGCAACTACGCCGACCGTCTTCTCCAACTTTCTGTGGCGCCTGCAATCATATCTATCTACTACTTCAACAATATCAGGCGCCGGCCGACAGTCCTGAAATTCCTCACGCGTTGCGCAGCCCCAATCCACTCTGCTCCACTGTCTCCATTCCAGCTCTGTCTCCAATCAACCTCATCCTCTGCCTCTATATAAACCCAGTCCTTCTACCTTAAATCAGCGTACGGGAGATTAACCAGAAACAGACCATCGCTCATCACATTCCATCATTCTCTTCCATTCATTTTCTCCCAACACCACAACACCCCATACTCACGCAGAAACAAAAGAAATAGAAAAGCAGTAGTGAGAGCGAGAGCAGACCCGCTCTTTCTCTGAATTAATGTCTAAATCTATCTGTGCTATCTTCTTATTCCCGTTAATGTCTGAGTAATTTTCATTTGTATCCTAGGATGGGGGTTTGATTCTAATATTACGTAAAACAGTATTTATCACCTGTCTCTCTTGTTAAACCTGTTTTAATTCCTTTCAGCAAAAATTGTTAAATGCTTTGCGTGACAAACAACTGCATTTTTATGGTAACTATCAACATATGATTTTGAGATAGTCTAAGTACCACAAAGGAATTAACCTTGGTATTTACACTCTGGATTGAGCAGGAAAATACTGAGGCTATAACTAAGAGTTCGTAACTGACAATTATTAACTCTAATAGACAATAAATAATTGAGACAAGGTTATAAATCTGTTTAAGTAATTTAGGTAATTCCCCCGCTATCCTAGGATACCTTTTCCATCCACATCAATCAATTCACCTTATTTTACTGTATTTATTATTTCTGTACTAATCCAACAACAAATCAAGCTTGCCTCCGGCTAAACCCCCTTTTTACTGTTTTTATTGATTACCGATACTAGGATAATTGAACAATTTCCCTGTGGATACGACACTTGTTGTACTACTCCGACTAAGGTGCACTTGCCTATTAGTTTGCTGTAAATCTATATATATTAACGTGTAGTTTTATCCCAACAAGTTTTTGGTGCCGTTGCCGGGGATCGAACCCGGGTCACTCACATTTTGCAGACTTTATATTGTGAGTGGATGGAACTGGTGTAATTAAAACAATTGAGAAAGAAATTAATTCTCAAAATATCCATCGGGCTGCAAATAAAACCCGGTCGCAGTAGTATAGTAAGACAGAAGCGACCGGGGTCAAACCGTGGGACTTATAGCGAAATAATATAGTACCTAAGCTTGTAACAAAAAGGGGGGAATTAATTGACTTGTTTTCGTAAAGTAAAACAACAGATAAAATTAACTGAGTTGAAGATAAATTAAACGGGACTCCGGGTTCAGGTTTATATAATCTGATTAATTATGCTATCTCTACCGGTTTATTTTAATAGTTTGGCAAAATTCCTGTTATTATCTTAAGGACTAAGTCATAGACTCATAAGAACTCGTTTACCAGAAAATGCTCGGTCTAATCCAGGTTTGAGCAAAACATATGTAAACGGACATTAAGTGCGAGGAATTGTAATTGCATCTGAAAATACTAACTTATTAAATCATAATAAGCTTTCTCCAGATTTACGGCTTAATTAACCTGTCTATTTATCACTGGTATAATCAAAATAGACTTTGTAAGCATTTTAATAAATTCATGAGATTTATTAAAAAGGCGAGAGATAAACTTTAATCATAACAACTGTATTTATTTTAACCGGTAGAAATATAGATTACATAATTAAACAAACTACAGCTAAACCTTCCCCGGAGTAAATCCTCCTTAGCCTGACATATTAACTGGTAATATGACAGTCAGAGGTTGGACGTAATAATAATGCGAGAGGTATGGATGGTGAATGGAGAAATGAAGAGAACGAAGAGTGGAGCGTGTACGTAGGATTTTGTATGTGGAATGAGAGATTTGGAGTGTTGAGTTCTGGGGATCGAATGTGTGTATTTGGTTGAAGGTGCAGTGTGTTTATATAGAGGAAGGGAAGAGGTTGATTGGAGATAGACGCGTGAGGGAATTAAGGTAGGCACCTGATATTGATGAAGAAGCAGTTCGACATGTCTGTAGGCGCCGCAAAGGAAGAAGCAATTGGGGAAGACAATGGGCGAAGAAAACTGCCGCGTTAATTTCTGGATCTGCGTTGTATTTACACGCGTCCTTGTTTCTGTCCGTCCATTTATCCACGGACACATTTCCTCCATACACACGTCCGCCCCTTGTCCTGGCTTAATTCCACGGACTCATTTATGTCCTTGTTGCGTCCACTCCTTGTCCTGGCTTAATTCTACGGACTGGGCTTCAAATGGCCGCATCCGGACCACCGACCGGATCACCTGGTCCGGACACCTCTATTGTGTCCACCCTTTTATCTGCGGACGCACCGCGGACAGATTCCTGTCCGGCCCTTTTTCATCGGACGTAGCACGGACTTCAAATTGCACTGTCCGGACCACTGTCCGGATCTCCTGGTTGGGACGGCTGTAGGTTTCGGACAGTGGTTCGTACGAAATTGTTTTGCTCCTAGAATATTCGTTCCAGCTCCGTTTTAAGATCCGTTTGCGCCTATGCGTTCGTCTCTTCGTCTACTTTGCTCCCAGTTTAGTTTTCCTCATGTTTAACCAATAAATTTGTGAGATAACTAATAAAACATAAACTAGAGGAAAACTAATCAAAGTGGAGAGATGAGCAAGAAAAGTGCTAATATAATATGTGAAACACACCTATAAAACATGCTCATTTGGACACTTATCACACCCCCACACTTATCTTTTTACTTGTCCTCAAGCAAAACCATGTACCCAAGTAAGTAGGGAATGCTCAATACTAACAAATATTATTATGAAGGGTATGATAAGGAGGTGAACAGTTCAAGATCTTTAACTTTTTGAGGAGTGTGATCCATCAACTGCTGGTGGCATAGGTGTGCTCAAGGTAAAATAAAATTAGAGTTTCGGGGTATGATCCAAGGTGCTTCAATGCTTCTTTGTTTAGGTGACTCTGAGAACTTTTACCATGGCCAACTTCTCTCAAGAATGGGCATTGAGGAGAAAACAAAAGAAAAGATAGATTTATGCATTTGTTTCACTTTTGCATAAGGGATGAGAAGATAAAATGTAGGCATCACGCCTTTGTTTTTAAGAACACTCAACTCTCTTTTGTTGGTTACCAATGGTGTCTCGCAAGTCCCTAGCTTATTATTATTTTTTTCTTTTTTTTTTAACAGAGAAGCACCCCTTAGCAATCCCTAAGAGAGAGGACAGAAAGAAACCCTGAGCAATAAAATCCAACCATTTGCAGATCATTTGGTCACACCGCAAAGAAAAATGCGCCTCAAAAGTAATCAATTTTGTACCCTTTATCCCACAATTCATAACAATATTTGTTTTTAAAGAGAACAACCTACATTAGCGGGGTCCATAATTTTAATTTTTGAACAAATGCAAGATAAGCAGAGAGATGTTTATTTAAACATTTTAAGCACAATGTGTCTCCGAAAAGGGCTCTCCCCCACACTTAAGCTCAAGCAATGCCCTCATTGCGTAGATGGAATTAAATTAACAGGGCATGCAATCTAATAAAGGAAAGAGTGTACTCCCCAAAATTCGTAGAGTGTGTAGAGCTCCCCCACACTTGAGTGCAGCTGTGGAATGTCATGAAATGTACCTGTAAAGAATATTCTACACCGCCAGAAGTACTCAAGTAAAACCTGCATTTTATTATGATATATAAAAGGGAGATATAGTACAAAAGAGAAAACAAAATAAAATAAAAGGAAAGGCAAAATATAGATAGTGGGTTGCCTCCCACCAAGCTGCTCGGGTTTAACGTTTCTAGCTAGACGCATTTGACCAAGCTTAGGTTGGAGAAGAGTTTGAGGGAGAGGTATCCAAACAGCTGGCGTTAGGAAGTTTGCACACTTTTTAAACTTATGACGTAGAGTTGTCGTCTTCTGTTCCTTTGGGCTGGAGGATTCCTCGTATTCCTGCACAAAAGAAATTGCTAACAGAGCACTATTATTTTCAAGAATACCAGCATACCTTTTTAGACGGGAGCCATTGACTTTGAAGCATTCTCCTTTCTTATTCTGGAGTTCGTAAACACCAAAAGGAGTAGTTCCAACTACTTGGAATGGGCCAGCCCAGTGAGATTTGAGTTTTCCAGGAAATATTTTCAATCTGGAATTATAAAGCAGCACCCAGTCGCCAACCTTAAAGTCGCGTTTGTGGATCATTTGGTCATGGTGTTTCTTGGTGCGCTCCTTGTATATTGTCGTACAGCGGTATGCCTGATCTCTTAACTCCTCGAGTTCAGAAAGTTGAAGCTTACGCTTTTCTCCCGCGGCTTCTACATCGAAGTTTAGGGCCTTGAGTGCCCAATATGCCTTATGTTCCAGCTCTACAGGCAGGTGGCATGATTTCCCAAAGACAAGCTTAAAAGGATACATCCCGATGGGAGTCTTGAATGCGGTGCGGTAAGCCCAAAGCGCATCATCTAACTTTAATGCCCAATCGTTTCGTGATGAGTTAACCGTTTTCTGGAGAATCCATTTTAACTCACAGTTCGAAACTTCTGCTTGGCCGTTTGTCTGGGGGTGATAAGGTGGAGCTACCTTGTGACGTACCCCGTATTTACCCATAAGCGCTTCAAATGAACGGTTGCGTTTGTCCAAATTCAATATCGTGGACCCTTTATATGTGGGTTGTTCTCTTTAAGAATAAATACTGTTATGAATTGTTGGGATAAAACTACACGTTAATATATATAGATTTACAGCAAACTAATAGGCAAGTGCACCTTAGTCGGAGTAGTACAACAAGTGTCGTATCCACAAGGAAATTGTTCAATTATCCTAGTATCAGTAATTAATAAAAACAGTAAAAAGGGGGTTTAGCCGGAGGCAAGCTTGATTTGTTGTTGGATTGGTACAGAAATAATAAATACAGTAAAATAAGGTGAATTGATTGATGTGGATGGAAAAGGTATCCTAGGATAGCGGGGGAATTACCTAAATTACTTAAACAGATTTATAACCTTGTCTCAATTATTTATTGTCTATTAGAGTTAATAATTGTCAGTTACGAACTCTTAGTTATAGCCTCAGTATTTTCCTGCTCAATCCGGAGTGTAAATACCAAGGTTAATTCCTTTGTGGTACTTAGACTATCTCAAAATCATATGTTGATAGTTACCATAAAAATGCAGTTGTTTGTCACGCAAAGCATTTAACAATTTTTGCTGAAAGGAATTAAAACAGGTTTAACAAGAGAGAAAGGTGATAAATACTGTTTTACGTAATATTAGAATCAAACCCCCATCCTAGGATACAAATGAAAATTACTCAGACATTAATGGGAATAAGAAGATAGCACAGATAGATTTAGACATTAATTCAGAGAAAGAGCGGGTCTACTCTCGCTCTCACTGCTGCTCTTCTATTTCTTTTGTTTCTGCTTGAGTATGGGGTGTTGTGGTGTTACAGGAGAAAATGAATGGAAGAGAATGATGGAATGTGATGAGCGATGGTCTGTTTCTGGTTAATCTCCCGTACGCTGATTTAAGGTAGACGGACTGGGTTTATATAGAGGAAGAGGATGAGGTTGATTGGAGACAGAGCTGGAATGGAGACTGGGGAGCAGAGTGGATTGGGGCTACGCAACGCGTGAGGAATTTCAGGATTGTTGGCCGGCGCCTGATATTGTTGAAGTAGTAGATAGATAGATATGATTGCAAGCGCCACAGAAAGTTGGAGAAGACGGTCGGCGTAGTTGCAGCTCTATTAGTTGTCCGGTCTTATTTCCACAGACAGTTCTATTTCTTGTCCATCCATTTTTCCACGGACACATTGTGTCCTTGCTTCTGTCCGCACCTTGTCCGCCCATAATTCCACGGACTCATTTTGTCTTGTCCGCCCCTTGTCCTGCCATTTTTCCACGGACTGGGCTTCAAATGGGCGCGTCCGGACCACCGTCCGGATCACCTGGTCCGGACACTTGTATTGTGTCCGTCCATAGTTCCGCGGACGCACCACGGACGTGTTTGAGTTTTGAAGTTGTCCGGATTTTTTTCATCGGACGGAGCACGGACAGGTTTTTGCATTGTCCGGACCACTGTCTGGACCAGCCTGGTTCGGACAGGTATATGTTTCGGACAGTGGTTCGTGCGAAATTGTTTTGCTCCTAAAATATTCGTTCCAGCTCCGATTTAAAATCCGTTTGCGCCCACGCGTTCGTCTCTTTATCTACTTTGCTCCTAGCTTGGTTTTACTCATGTTTAACTAATAAATTTGTGAGATAATCAATAAAACATAAACTAGAGGAAAAACATACGATAAGTGAGAAATGAGCAAGAAAAGTGCTGATATAATATATGAAATACACCCATAAAACATGCTCATTTAGACACTTATCACACCCTCACACTTACCTTTTGCTTGTCCTCAAGCGAAACCATGTGCCCAAGCAAGTAGGGAATGCTCAATATTAACAAATATTATTATGAAGGGTAGGATAAAGAGGTGAACAGTACATGATCTTTAAACTTTTCGAGGAGTGTGATCCATCAACTGCTGGTGGCATAGGTGTGCTCAGGGTAAAAATAAAATATAGAGTTTCGGGGTATGATCCGGAGTACTTCAATGCTTCTCAGTTACGGTGACTTTGAGAACTTTTACCATGGCCAACTTCTCTCAAGAATGGGCATTTAGGAGAAAACAAAAGGAAAAATAGATTTATGCATTTGTTTCACTTTTGCACAAGAGATGAGAAGATAATATGTAGGCATCAAGCCTTTGTATTTAAGAACGCTCAACTCTCTTTGTTGGTTACCAATGGTGTCTCGCAAGTCCCTTATTTGTTTTTTTTTATTTTGACAGAGAAACACCCCTTAGCAATCCCTAAGAGAGAAGACAGAAGGAACCTTTGAGCGATAAAAATCCAACCATTTCATATCATTTGGTCATACCGCATAAAAATGTTCCTCAAAAGCAATCAAAATTTTAAAATTTTGTACCATTTGTACCATTTATCCCACAATTCATAACTGTATTTATTCTTAAAGAGAACAACCCACATATAAAGGGTACACGATATTGAATTTGGACAAACGCAAGATAAGCAGAGAGATTAAGTATTTTATGCATAAAATGTTGCCGAAAAGGGCACACTCCCCCACACTTAAATTGAACAATGTCCTCATTGTTCACCAGAAAAACAAGGGAAGGGTTCAGAAGACCTTTTCGGTAAGTAGATAAAATAAAGAGAACACAAAGGTCACAAAATAAACATTTAAGCACAGAAACTCTCCTCTGCAGTTTTTATTAAAATAAAAGCATAATTAAAGAAACTGGTACTCCCCTGAGATTGTTTTTGCTAGCGTTTATTGGAGTTCCCCCACACTTGAGCTTCAGCTCACGTGCGTAGCTTGGTTGCGGTGTGGATATGAATTTGCACCTGCATAAGACACTAGAAGCAACCATACTATAAACGGGTTTAAGAATGAGCAAAAACAAAATTTAAAGAGAACCTAAAAATTAAAAAGAGCATAAAAGCATATAAAAGAAAAGTTCATCCGGGTTGCCTCCCGGAAAGCTGCCCTTCTTTAACGTCTTTGGCTAGACGCTTTGTTGTTAGATCAAACCTGGGGGTGGTTATGAGGAGTAGATCCAAAGCATGACTCGATGGTATTTTTGAGTGTCCACCGGGATGCATGTTTTCTTTTCTTATCCCGCTCTTCATCCGGGATTGGTGGTGGTATCTCTGTAATGGACATTCCGTCAAGAAGGGTGATAAAGAGAAGTGGGGATGATGATGATTGAGTGTCCCGCACAAACTTGAGATCCTTGGATTTGTTATCTGGAGACCTTCCTGATGCAAACTCCAGTTTTTCATTATAAGCTTGAAGGGTGATTGTCCCCTGGGCTACCCAAATGTGCACATCGGCTGTGGCAAGGAAAGGTCGTCCAAGGATGATAGGTGTAGTGGAGTTATCTTCGATGTCCAAAATGACAAAATCGCATGGGAAGTATAAGTGCTCCACTTTGATGATAACATCCTCTACCACTCCGCTTGGGTAAGTTACCGAACCATCTGCCAGTTGAAGGGTCATCTTAGTCTTTTTCATTTCTCCAATTCCCAGCCTTTTGAAAGTGGAGAGAGGCATCAAATTTATTGAGGCACCCAGATCGCATAGGGAGTATGGAAATGAAGTGCTACCAATTGTGACTGGAATGGTGAAACTGCCTGGATCATTGCATTTCGAAGGTAGTGGTTGTTGCAGAATAGCTGAGCAAGCTACATTGAGGTACCGTACCGACTTCGGCCAATTTAGTTTTGTTGGAGATAAGGTGTTTGAGGAATTTTGCGTAGTTAGGCATTTTGGCAATGAGGTCTACAAACTGTATGTTGACGTTTAGTTGTTTCAGCATTGCCAGAAACTTACCATATTCATTATCCAATTTCTGCTTTTGGAGTCGGTGGGGAAATGGTATAGGCGGTTCTTGTGGAGAAGGTTTTGAAGCTGGTCGAATAGTGAGAATGCTGGGAGATGTCTTTTCTGTTGGAACCTCAACTCTTTCTTCACTATCCTCTTTGGATTCTTCAGACCTTTGCGGGATGTGAATCTCGTCGGTTTTTCTACCGCTTCTCAAGGTTATCTCCTTAACCTCTTCTTCTTCTTCTTCTTCAAAATCGAGCTTTTCATTTTCGTAGCTGGCCACCAATTCCTTAAGGTAGGTATTCTCGGACTGAATACGATTTTTATAGACTGTGGCGGTGCTTTCCAGTTCAGCTACATTCCTTTTTGAGGTTTCGATTGCTATCACCCACTCTTGAAGGGAAGGGTGAAGTTCTGGAACCTTAACTGTTTTGGCCACCTCTATCTTTTCTTCACTGTGTTCCTTCACATAGATGCATTTGGCTTGCTCTCTTGGATTTGGCTCTGTTTGGCTTGGGAGAGCCCCAGGCGGTCTTCGAGCAAGATGTTCTGGAATTTGATTGAATTTACCTTCGATTTTTTGGTTGAAGGCTTCTTGCGCAGAAAGCTGGTTCTGAGTCATAGACATGTAACCCTTCATCATCTCTTTGAGTTCTGCGTTTGGATCAACAGAGGATGAAGATGGTTGTTGTTGTTGCTGGAAACCTGGAGGGGCACCTTGTGCTCTATAACCCATATTAGAGTTTGGTTGTGGTCTGTTTCCCTGATAGGTATTGGAACTACTGTTCTGCCCTCCTTGGTTCTGATCATTGTTTTTCCATGAGAAATTTGGGTGATTTCTCCATGGATAGTTGTTGTTGAAGTTATTGTTATAGGAATTACCAAGGCGATTTCCTATGAAATTCACATCTTCGTACTGGTTTTTACCTTCGCATTGATGAGTTTCATGAGGACCGGCGCATATGGCACATGCTTCTGGTGATGAATTTGTAGGTGGGGAAGCTATTGTCTTTACAATTTCGTTCTGTGATGTTGTTAGCTTTTCCACCATCTTTGCAAGGGACGAGATCTGAGCTGATAAATGATCTGTAGGCTCAACATGGAGTAGGCCTGCTGCTTGTGGCGTTCTTCCTTTGGATCTCGTCCACTGTCATGTATTGCTCGTCATGGTTTCGAGAAGGTTCATCCCTTCTTGAGGAGATTTCATCATGAAACTTCCTCTTGCAGAGGAATTTACGAGTAGTCGGTTTCCATCATCCAAGCCATTGAAGAATGACAGGCAGAGGGATTGATCGTCGAGACCATGGTGGGAACACTTCATCAGCATATCTTTGAATCTGTCCCATGCGTCGTATAACGTTTCTCCCGGTTCTTGACAGAATGTGTTGATTTCTCCGATCAATTGCCTTGTTCTACTGGTTGGGTAGTATTTGGCAAGGAACTTCTGGGCCATTTGCAGCCATGTAGTGATTGATCGGGAGGGAAGACTTCGGTACCACCTGTTCGCTGAATCTGACAACGAGTGAGGAAATAGTTGTAGACGGATTCTTTCTTTGACGTTTCCGGTTTGACCAAAGGAATTACAGAAGTCTAGGAAGAGACTTAAATGATTTGGGGCTTCATCTGGATTCACTCCACTAAACTTGCCTAGATCCCGGACGGCGGTGATGTAGTGGGTTTTGAAAGCCCATCGTCTGGTTTCTAGCGGTGTTAGTTCGCGGAAAACTATGGCTGATGCCCTTCCTTTGGTATCCGGTTGGTGGTAATCAGAGAGGGCACGGTGTTCTGGTTGATTTGGTTGATTTTCATGGTCCATTTCTTCTATAACTTGGTTATTAGCCATGTCTTGATTTCTCAGGTTTCTTCGTGCGTTAAATAAAGTGCGCTCGGGTTCGGGTCTCGGACTGATAGGTGGAGAACCTCGGGTTCGAGTGTTTGGCATGCACAGAAGATACTTTGTGATTCGTCAGAAACTGCGAAATTAATTAGTAAATAGATAAAGAAAGGCAGAGATATTGGTTAGGCTGATAAACGTTAATTAAACAACACTGATATATTTTTTTTTATTTTTTTATATATTTTTTTCTATATTTTTTTTATATTTTTTTTAACAAGAGTAAAATGACAGAAAATAAGTGACAAGGGAATTTAAAGAACTGAATTTAAATGTTAGTAGTTAGAGTACTGGAATTTAAATGACAGAAAATTAAATGACAGAAATTTAATGTTAGTAGTTAGTTGACAGAAATTTAAATGACAGAAAATTAAATGTTAGGAGTTAGTGTACTGAAAATTAAATGTTAGAAGTTAATTACTGGAATTTAAAGGACAATGGAAATTAAATGACTAAAAAATAAATGAAAATAAAATAAAGAGCTGAAATTAAATGCCAGAAGTTAGATGTCCGAAGTTAGATGTCCGAAGTTAGATGTCAGAAATTAAATAAACAACAAAATAATATAAACAAAATATTATAGTATAGCAAGTGAACTACCGGAAACTAGGGAAATTGATGGAATCAATTTCCCCGGCAACGGCGCCAAAAACTTGTTGGGATAAAACTACACGTTAATATATATAGATTTACAGCAAACTAATAGGCAAGTGCACCTTAGTCGGAGTAGTACAACAAGTGTCGTATCCACAGGGAAATTGTTCAATTATCCTAGTATCGGCAATTAATAAAAACAGTAAAAAGGGGGTTTAGCCGGAGACAAGCTTGATTTGTTGTTGGATTAGTACAGAAATAATAAATACAGTAAAATAAGGTGAATTGATTGATGTGGATGGAAAAGGTATCCTAGGATAGCGGGGGAATTACCTAAATTACTTAAACAGATTTATAACCTTGTCTCAATTATTTTTGTCTATTAGAGTTAATAATTGTCAGTTACGAACTCTTAGTTATAGCCTCAGTATTTTCCTGCTCAATCCGGTGTAAATACCAAGGTTAATTCCTTTGTGGTACTTAGACTATCTCAAAATCATATGTTGATAGTTACCATAAAAATGCAGTTTGTTTTCACGCAAAGCATTTAACAATATTTGCTGAAAGGAATTAAAACAGGTTTAACAGAGAGACAGGTGATAAATACTGTTTTACGTAATTTAGAATCAAACCCCCATCCTAGGATACAAATGAAAATTACTCAGACATTAACGGAGATAAAAAGATAGCATAGATAGATTTAGACATTAATTCAGAGAAAGAACGGGTCTGCTCTCGCTCTCACTGCTACTCTTCTATTTCTTTTGTTTCTGTGTGAGTATGGGGTGTTGTGGTGTTACGGGAGAAAATGAATGGAAGAGAATGATGGAATGTGATGAGCGATGGTCTGTTTCTGGTAAATCTCCTGTACGCTGATTTAAGGTAGAAAGACTGGGTTTATATAGAGGCAGAGGATGAGGTTGATTGGAGACAGAGCTGGAATGGAGACAGTGGAGCAGAGTGGATTGGGGCTGCGCAACGCGTGAGGAATTTCAGGACTGTCGGCCAGCGCCTGATATTGTTGAAGTAGTAGATAGATATGATTGCAGGCGCCACAGAAAGTTGAAGAAGACGGTCGGCGTAGTTACAGCTCTATTAGTTGTCCGGTCTTATTTCCACGGACAGTTCTATTTCTTGTCCATCCATTTTTCCACGGACACATTGTGTCCTTGCTTCTGTCCGCCCCTTGTCCGCCCATAATTCCACGGACTCATTTTGTCTTGTCCGCCCCTTGTCCTGCCATTTTTCCACGGACTGGGCTTCAAATGGGCGCGTCCGAACCACCGTCCGGATCACCTGGTCCAGACGCTTGTATTGTGTCCGTCCTTAGTTCCGCGGACGCACCACGGACGTGTTTGAGTTTTGAAGTTGTCCGGCCTTTTTTCATCGGACGGATCACGGACAGGTTTTTGCTTTGTCCGGACCACTGTCCGGACCAGCCTGGTTCGGACAGGTATATGTTTCGGACAGTGGTTCGTGTGAAATTGTTTTGCTCCTAAAATATTAGTTCCAGCTCCGATTTAAAATCCGTTTGCGCCCACGCGTTCGTCTCTTTATCTACTTTTCTCCTAGCTTGGTTTTCCTCATGTTTAACCAATAAATTTGTGAGATAATCAATAAAACATAAACTAGAGGAAAAACATACGATAAGTGAGAAATGAGCAAGAAAAGTGCTGATATAATATATGAAATACACCCATAAAACATGCTCATTTAGACACTTATCACACCCCCACACTTACCTTTTGCTTGTCCTCAAGCGAAACCATGTACCCAAGCAAGTAGGGAATGCTCAATATTAACAAATATTATTATGAAGGGTAGGATAAAGAGGTGAACAGTACATGATCTTTAAACTTTTCGAGGAGTGTGATCCATCAACTGCTGGTGGCATAGGTGTGCTCAGGGTAAAAATAAAATATAGAGTTTCAGGGTATGATCCGGAGTACTTCAATGCTTCTCAGTTAAGGTGACTTTGAGAACTTTTACCATGGCCAACTTCTCTCAAGAATGGGCATTTAGGAGAAAACAAAAGGAAAAATAGATTTATGCATTTGTTTCACTTTTGCACAAGAGAGGAGAAGATAATATGTAGGCATCAAGCCTTTGCATTTAAGAACACTCAACTCTCTTTGTTGGTTACCAATGGTGTCTCGCAATTCCCTTATTTGTTTTTTTTATTTTGACAAAGAAGCACCCCTTAGCAATCCCGAAGAGAGAAGACAGAAGGAACCTCTGAGCGATAAAAATCCAACCATTTCAGATCATTTGGTCATACTGCATAAAAATGCTCCTTAAAAGCAATCAAAATTTTAAAATTTTGTACCATTTGTACCATTTATCCCACAATTCATAATAGTATTTACTCTTAAAGAGAACAACCCACATATAAAGGGTCCACGATATTGAATTTGCACAAACGCAAGATAATCAGAGAGATTAAGCATTTTAAGCACAAAATGTTGCCGAAAAGGGCACACTTAGTAAAACAACTATAAGGTGGATTACAAGTACATGTGTAGCTACTATGAGATTGATGGGTGTAATTGCAGGTTGAAGGCTATTATATATGAGAAATTCAGTGTAAGTCTATTTCATTTAAGGGCCTAAGAGCCATGTTATTTAAGGGCCTAAGTGCCAAGCAATTTAAGTTTATGCACTATATTATGATGTGGCGTAGTTTGGGTGTAGTATTGTGTGTAAGAATGATTATTGAGAATTGTATTGTCTTGGGTGGTTTAAGGATGAAAAACTAAGTGTTTGGGTATAAGAATATACTATGGAAGCTATGTCAAAATTTGGTGGAGAAACTAGATGTTTTAAGTATTTTAAGGAGATTTTATGACCAAGGATGTACTAGTAAACATTAAGGGCTATTTTGGTGAGAATAGATAAATTAAGGTGTTTTGAGTATTAGGATGACCTAGGAATGTCTAGGAGGAACTATAGGTTGCAATGGTGAATTTAAGGTACCAAAACCATAATAAGAGAAGTTATGAAACTTGTGCAAAGTTTGAAGGAAAATAACCTTGAGGAGTAAATAACCTTGAGGAGTTTGAGAAGTTTGAGTAAAGGAATGGGAATGAGCAATAATGCTTGAGGAGTAGCTATATTGGTTGAAAAAGGAAACACTTTGGTTAGTTGAAGTCTTAGCAAAAATTATAAGTTGGTAGTGTAAGGAATTAAGTTCTGAGTATTAAGGATTTATTAAGAATTTGAGTAAATGATTAAGGAGTTTGATTAAGGGTGGATTAAGGAGTTTGGTGGATGGTTTAAGAGAATATTAAGTGCCTATATGATGTTAGAACATATTAGGGAACTTGTGGAAGAGTTTGGTGTAAGATAGACATTTTTAGGAAAGGTTCTGCAGTGGACCGACCCAGGTGACCGACCCTGGCTGGGTCGGTCGGACTGTAATAAACCAGCCGAGAATGCTTCTGCATTCGACCGACCCAGGCAGGGTCGGTCGGGCTAAAATAACTGAACCAGAATGTTTCTGTAATGGACCGACCTTAGGACCGACCCAACCAGGGTTGGTCGAGTAAGAATTTTCAAAACGAATGTCTTCTGCATCCGACCGACCTAGGGGGTTGGGTCGGTCGGTGGGTCAGTCGTCCCTTATAAAAAAGAAAAGAAAAAAAGAAAACAAAGAGTGGCATTAGTAGTCCACCATTAGGAGGGTACTGATGATTAGAATGATAAGCATATAAGGACTTAAGAGATTAAGCTAAGTAAAATGATTTAAGTGTTTAAGGTTAAAATTACAAGGACTTAGTGGTTATTAGTTGGAGATCATTAGTAGCTAAGTAAGCTAGGTTGATTGGAACTAATTAACAACCCAAATTGGATGAATGTTTTAGGACTTAAGAATTGGGACTCGGAAGGAGGTTAGACAAACGACCGCTGACGGTGAACGGTATGGTTTTCTTGTAGCCTGCTTGTTAACGAGGTGTCCCCCGGCTTGTGTGCTAATTGTTTAATTGTTTCGACTAAAACAAGATAAAGCATGCAACTGGTGTATTGTGTTACTTGTGTGTTTTGCCTTGAACTAATACACTTCACATTGAGATTGTTTACTTACTATAAGTAGTAAACCGTGGAATGAGATAAGAAATTCACTCCCTAATTGTTGGTTGGTTAATACCCAAAAAAGGTTTAACCAACACCTTCGTCTTTGAGACTTGTACTAACTGGAACTTGGGGGGGAGTGAGGAATCTAGGATTGACTCCGGTCATGCATGTTAAGAAAAAGGGGGTTGGTATCTGAATCAGATCTGACTTCCGTTTGAGACTCGTCTTTTACTTGTCGCCTAGAGTCGACATATAGACTCGACCACCTTGGATTACAGTTCAAGGTGGGAGGCCAGATTAAGATGGTGCGGTGGGATCTCCTAAATCCCAAATTTAAGATAAGTTGTTTATTTAACCAATTAAGTTAATAGCTCATTGGCTAGGGTTACCTTTGACCCGACAAGATGAACATTAAGTTAAGAAACAACCAATTCTAACTAAAGAAAGGTTGGCACACTGAGATGAGATTGGCTAAGAGAATAAAAGAAGTCTTGACTTAAGGAGTTAAAAGCTAACTCACTTACTTAAGGAATGCTTTTAAGTCGTTCATTGTGTTTGAACTCTGATTGTTCATATGTGGTGTGATGTTTATTGTACTTCTTATTTATGTTGTATTGATAATCAATCGCATGTTATCGACAAGTAGTCGTCGTAGCCCCGTTAGCTTGGGGGCTATAAGAGAATCGTACCAGCGCAGGTGCTGAGCTCCTCGGGGCATCCATATTTATTTTGCAGGAAAGAGGTCTCAGAAGACCCACCTCGAGATAGGAGCGGGTAGACTTAGGAGGGGATTTATTTTGAGAACGGCTTGTGCATGTACACCCGTCTGTTGATATTAGTAGTTGTGGAACTTGGTAGACTTTGAGATACTTGAAACTCGGTTGATATTTTTGGATAAATGGTTGTAAATATTTAAGTTCGGTAAATTCTGGTATTTCAGACCGTAGCAAGGTGCTGGGTGTTGTATTATATTTCCGCTGTGATGTTGATATATATGTTAGTAAGTTTTGCGATAACCACGTTTGGATGAGTTGGGGTGTTACAAATACATTTTCATTTAGTTACCATATAGGTCTTACACAATACCAAGAAGTAATCTAGGTCATATTCATGTTCGAGTTCATGCTCTAGAGATTGGTAATATCGAATCTATTTCCTAAGTTTTCCACTTAGATTGATTAGGAATATACAATGTTCGTTGAACTTTTAATAAGTAATGATAATTTATAATCGTGCTCGTATCTTAAGTCGAGTGATAACCGGTATCACTTTAGTCCGATAGACGTTCGCACACAATTAAAAACGCTTGACAATCGAGCAATTAAATCACATAAGCCCATGCATATACAATTAAACAAACAAACGTCCAAACCCAAGGAAACCCTCGGGATGTTCAGACCACACAATAACATACCGTACACCGACAGTGAGGAGAGCTAATGTCCGAATCCCAGCCCGCTCTCTACGCTCTAAGGTCTGGAATATATATATATAACAATAAGTGTTAATTCCTATGATCTCAACTTAATTCGGTATTTCCAAATAGACGCTAACCCCCCCTCCCCCGGTAGTTAACCCCTTAATCAATTTGTTAAGATTTCTCAGGTTTTCGTACGTGTTCAGGATTAGTTTAACCACCCCTTAATTATTTTATAAATAGCCTGTAGTATTAATTTACTACCTAGAATTTTATTCCAAATACCCACTTCATTCTATTCATAGGTTATTATATATACACATATATATATAACAATATTGTTTTTTACTATATGTCACAATTGACCTTGTAATTTATTAAACCTTAAACTCCCATTTAATTTATGAGTTGGTCAACTTGACCTTCTTGGTCAATTAAGTTGACTTGGTAAATGTACCCAAGTCAATATGTTTATATAATTCAACTTATAATGCCTTGAATTATATAATTCATGATTTATTCAATCCTTTAAACCTTAACATTAGATCTTTATATCTAATGTTTTATAATTACATTCCCCACATTATATTATAACATACCACACTTAATATGATTATCCAATCATATTATAAAATTCACCTTATTCCATATATTAACTAATATCCACCCTTATGAATTATAAAATCCATTATATAAATGATATTTCTTATCATTTCATGTGAAGTAGTTATTTTTATTTGTGCCATCTTTCATGAACCAACATTAAGATTATATTCCTAATATTACATAATGTTATATCATACATTATATTAAACTCCAAACTTTATTTAGTTCCCCACCTAATCTTATAATTTCTATTTCCCAAAATATTCACATTATTTTATGTGAATTATAAAATTCCTTACCTTATATTCATTTCCACCTTAACGAATACTAATACTATATAATTAATGTAACACTTATATCATTCTCCACCGTATACTAAAATTCATCCCCAACCTCTTATATTGTCGCAACATCCCCCTAATTTCAGTAAATTACAAATCTTCCACACTAGATTTTATAATGTTACAATTATACTCCATATATCATATGTTATGATACTTCTACTCTTATCTTATTTGTAACCCAAGGTCTTCTCCAAATTATATTATAACCGAACAGACCCATTACTATCCAGCTTTCATTTCCTTCACCACATACTTTTCCTTATTTACATAATGGCCCAAATTATTTCCTAAACCTTACAATTTATTCCTTAAACTATATATTATACAACTTTATCCATTTAACTCCAAATTCAACTCCAAAAATTCCCAAAAATCTCCAAACAAACCCCAGGCTGTTATAAATCCCATTTCGCCCCCAACTTTCCAGTTTTTATAGTTTGACCCCGTAAGTTTTATAAATTTTATATTAACTCCTAAACTTTATTAAATTCATAATATAATTATTTCTCTCACCTAATTTAGTCAACACCCTAAAAGTTAAGGTTGACCACCAAAATACTACCTTGACCATAACTTTATATTATTATGAATTGACCCCAAATTTCCCAAGAATTTCCTTTAAGCCCTTAATTTTCCAAAAACTTATATTTTTCATTTAAACTCTAAATAAATCCTAACTTTTGGCTAATTAATGTTCTAACACTCCAAATTTAATTCATTTACATTTAACCCCTCATGTTATGCCTCTTTGTTCACTAGAACATTCCTTAAGGTTATAATTACTTTTAAAACCTATTTTTAGCCTTAAACTTAATTCAATTACCACTTAATTCGTAGGTAATTTATCTTTAATATTCTTAGGTGATTAAAATTAACCAAATACCCCCTTAACACCAGATTTTCTCACCATACTTTATACTAACCAAGTACTTAACTTTTAAAGCATAGAAAGCCTTAAATAACTTATTAAAATGACATAAATACATGGCCTTATTAAAAACCTCAAACATAACATTAAAATGACATAAAATACTTCTAAGAACAATATTTGTCATGGCTTTTTAACGTTATACCCAGAATCTTTTCATAATTGCATTTTAACCCCTTGTACTTATACTTATGACATTATAAGTCATTATACACCTAGGTAACTTAGCCAAATTTGTTACCATAATTTTTAAGTGTATTTTCAGGTCAAACTAACCCATGTAACCCACCATGTTCTCGGCCTTATTTTATATCAATATAATTTACTTTAAAGCTTAAAAATGTGTTTTAAGCTTACTTACATTGTTCAAGGGTCCAAAGCCACCCCAATTCACCAGATCCACTCGGCACTATATTAACCATATGCTTAAGTTAGATATTTTCCCAAAACATAAGCTTAAACTTAGTGAAAGGGCTCTTAAGAATTGATTAAATCACATACCCTCCAAAAGTTGATTTTTTCCAACTTGTTTTCCGCCTCCTTGGTCAAGGTCAAGTTTAAAGTTTATAAGACCCATTCGGTCATGAATCAAACATGGAAACAAAGATCAAGTTAGGATCTTTTAAATATCTTAACAAGATAAGGAGACTTAAAGCACAAAAATGAGCTTTAAGGGAAATGATTTTACCTTGATGATCTAAGACTGATTTTGGCTTCAAAATATTGACATTCCAAAGGAAAATAGCTTGGAGTTAGATCTCTTATAGATCTAAAGGTATAAGGTAGATTAAGGTGCGTAGAAACCTTAAAATGACTTATCCTTGAAAGTCTCTTGGAAGATGATTCCTTATTGGAATTTTGCCCAACAAAATAATCTAGAACATCCTTCATTTAATGTGTGAAAATGGGGAAAATGGGAATTATACTTGGTTGTTCTCGGCCATAAAAATTCAAAAGGAAAAGATGAACTTTTAAGGCATTTTTATACCTTAAGCTTGAAAGGATCTTCCTTGCTCCTTCATTTGTTGATTGCCAAAAATTAAGCTCCAAGAACACTTGATTTTGAGCTAGGTTTCTAGAGGAAAGAGCTTGGGATGATCTCTTGGTTGCTTTAAAGTGAAAAAAGTGAAGATTTGGAAGGATTTTAATGTGTGGGTTCAAATCACCATTGGTGTTCTTGATGCTCTTCAGCTCAAGAACAAGTGGAGAAGTCAAAGATGAAGGGGAGAAGATGTCTTGACAGTAGAAGAGAGGAGGGAGAAAAGGAGATGAGATATTTTGCTTTTCTTAAGTGTAAAGTAAGATAATGACTACCTTTTTCTTATTTTACTCTTATGTAAGGAGAATTGATGAATTTGCTAGGTGAGTCACTGAAATACCCCAAACCTAGGTATGTTGTTTAAACATTAAAACATGATTTATTAAGACAAGAAAATGTCTTAGAAACATTAGTAAACAATTTAAACCTTAAAGAACACAATTAAATACCTTAAGGTCAATAAGGGCTAAAATGTGCTCTAAGCTTGGAATAAGCTTGGGTAAGACCTAATGAACTTACCAAGACCTTATTTATATGTTAATGAACATATTAAATCAATTACCAAAGAAAACCAAGCTTGAAAACAAGTTAAAACACAAAATGTGCTTTAAGAAGTCTTAAAGCACATTTTTGAAAAATTGTCTTGTAAATGAGTTTTGAGTGGCTAAATGTCCATCATTACTCTTAAATATATATGTGTACTATGTAATATCACATTTGGGTGGCTATATTAATGGGAAATCAAAAATTTCACTTCTATGTGCCTTGTTTTTATGAATAGTGATTTTTATAAGCTAGGCTGTAACATATGTTGTATTAAGTAATTAAATTGACAAACAAGACTCAAATACCCTCATTATATTATAGGGGGCCGGTTTTCTAGTGTGGTGACTCACCACTCTCTAGTTAATATGATAAGTAAATAAAGAAAACTAATTAAACTACTTTTTACTTTATAAGAACAAATATCTTCTTAAAAGCAAATTCTATCTTCATTCTCATTTCCCTTCTTCATTTCACACGGTTCCAACTTCTTCTTCCTCCCTTCTTGCTGTTCTCTCACGGTAATACTGTTATAACCCAAAGTTCGTTGCATTTTATTTTGTTTGATGTAATTCTAAGTTGGCTTGTGTTGCGTAGGACATGGGAGTCCTTTTTAAATAAGAGGAGGGACAAGGTGGACTTTTCCCTTCTAGTGGATTTTGGTAAGTATTAATTAACACTTTAGTTAATTAATCCTCACGCTTTACACCACGATGAGATCGCTCTTTCATTTGACAGTTTCCCAACCTTGTTCCTCTCTTTCTCGCTCTCAAGAATACGTTCAATCAAGCGCTCAACCCTGCAAGTGTGGTTCTGAAACCCGAGTTCGCTGGTGGATTCTGCAATTTGTTTCGCCGTCTCCGTTGCAATCAGCGTTGACCCTTCTGTTCCGTTCTTTCTCTCCTGCGTTTGGCTCCGTTTGTGTGTTCGACGTCGGATTCAGTGTATTTGGTTGCGTTCGGTCTGCGTTGAGGGTCTGCATTGGCTGGATTCTGCTGTTCAGAATTGAGGAATTTGTCTCTGCTGTATACTGAGGTAGGTGGCTTATGGATTCGGCTTGTGTGTTCAGCCTTGGGGAGTTGCGTTCCGGTTCTGAGTTTTAATGTGTTTTTGCCTTGCAATTGTGGTTGCGAATTGTCTGTTTGATGATGTTTAATGCTTACAAACCCCCAAGGTTGTTTTCTGAAAACTTATGAAGTTTTGACAGTGTTTTGATGCTTCTGCTCTGTGTGAAATCGCCTCTATTCTCTGTATTTTTCGGCATGTCCGAACTTCTGTCCGAGCTTTGAAGTTCGGACATGCCCTTCTGCGCTTAAACTTTCTGAAGTTTTCGCTGTGTCCGAACTTCTGTCCGAGCTTTGAAGTTCGGACACAGCCTTCGGCATTCTCTGATTTTGGCCTCGACTTGTGTCCGAACATTGATGTCCGGACACAAGTTCGGACTCTCCACGTCCTGTTTTCCGAAGAACGTCCGAACATCCGTCCGAACTTGGATGTTCGGACACCTCTGACTCTCCATCTGTTTTAAGGTTCGACTTGTGTCCGAACTTTGAAGTCCGGACATAAGTTCGGACATCTGTCTGGTTTTGCCTTCTGAGTCTCGACTTGTGTCCGAACATTGATGTCCGGACACAAGTTCGGACAGGCTACTGTTTTGACCATAACTTGCTCGTTTGAGCTCCGTTTTGACTTCTGTTTGCGGGGTTGGATTCCCCTTCTGATTTCCAAGCTATCTATGGGCTTTCTGGTGCCTTTGGTGCACATATGCTTATCTGTATTTAAGCTTCCGTTTTGGGACCTAGTTATCTCTGTGTCTGAGCCTTTGGATGGCTGGTTACGCTGTCTCGTAGCGCGCTATGTAGGATCCTTCTGTTCACGGGTGATGTTCCCCGTTCTGTTCACGGGTGTTTACACCTGTTCTGTTTACGAGTGAGGTTTCCTCGTTCTGTTCACGGAGATATTCGTAGCTTCCTTGGACTAGCGGGCTACTATCGTAAGTTTGTGGAGGGCTTCTCCAAGTTGGTGATTCCGTTGACTCGTCTGCTGCAGAAGGATGTGAAGTTTGAGTGGAGCGATGCCTGCGAGCAGTATTTTCTGGAGTTGAAGAAGAGGTTGACTACTGCGCCGATCTTGACTCTTCCGGAGGGGACCGAGGGTCTTGAGGTTTTCTGTGATGCGTCCCATAGGGGACTTGGATGTGTTCTGATGCAGCAGGGGAAGGTAGTTGCATATGGCTCTCGTCAGCTTAAGCCATATGAGAAGAACTATCCGACCCACGATCTGGAGCTGGCTGCGGTGGTCTTTGCGTTGAAGATTTGGAGGCACTACTTGTTTGGGGCAGCGTGCAAGGTGTATACGGACCATAAGAGCCTCAAGTATCTGTTCACTCAGAAGGAGTTGAACTTGAGGCAGAGGAGATGGCTGGAGTTGTTGCACGATTATGATTTAGAGATCCTCTACCATCCGGGTAGGGCGAATGTGGTTGCTGATGCGCTTAGTAGGAGGGGTCCGTCTGGGACCGTCTGTGCTTTGTCTGGTGTGCAGAGGTCTGCTCTGGAGTTGCAGCGCATGGGTATCTGGGTTGTCCGTCCAGAGAGGTCTGGGATGTTAGCAGCACTGCAGGTTCAGCCTACCTTGATCGACCGGATCAAGGCCAGTCAGGAGCTTGATGTCAGTCTGTGTAGGATCAGAGAGAGTTTGTCTGCTGGTCAGGAGTCTGAGTTCAGAGTTGCAGAGGATGGCTGCCTGAGGTTCAGAGGCCGTGTTGTGTGCCGGCAGACGACGCGTTGAGGCGTGAGATCATGCAGGAGGCTCATGGAGCTCCTTACTCGGTACACCCAGGAGGTGTGAAGATGTACCGGGATCTGCGTGAGACTTTCTGGTGGAGCAATATGAAGAGGGACATCTCCGACTTTGTATCCAGATGTAGGACCTGTCAGCAGGTCAAGGCCGAGCATCAGAGACCAGCTGGTTTGCTTCAGCCTCTTCCCGTTCCGGAGTGGAAGTGGGAGAGCGTCGGTATGGACTTTGTTATGGGACTACCGAAGACTCCGAGGGGTTTCGATGCAGTTTGGGTCATTGTGGACCGGCTCACGAAGAGCGCTCACTTCTTGCCTGTTAGGAAGACTTTCAGTTTGCACCGTTTAGCCCAGCTGTACATTGATGAGATAGTACGTCTGCATGGGGTTCCGGCTTCGATTGTGTCTGACAGAGATCCGAGGTTTGTGTCCAGGTTCTGGCAGAGTTTGCATCAGGCTTTGGGGACGAAGTTGTCTTTCAGTTCAGCTTACCATCCTCAGTCAGACGGGCAGACAGAGAGGACGAATCAGGTCCTGGAGGACATGCTCAGGGCTTGTGTACTCGACTTTGGGGGCAGCTGGGATCAGCACGTGGCACTGATAGAGTTCGCGTACAATAACAGCTTTCAGACCAGTATCGGGATGGCTCCCTTTGAGGCCTTGTATGGCAGGAGGTGCAGATCACCCATCTGTTGGGATGATCTGAAGGAGAGAGCTGTGATTGGTCCAGACTTGGTTCAGGATGCTGTGGACAAAATTCAGTCTATCAGGGAGCGTTTGCTAGTGGCTCAGAGTCGCCAGAAGAGCTACGCCGATCAGAGGAGACGACCTCTAGAGTTTGAGGTGGGCGATCATGTGTATCTGAAGGTTTCTCCAGTGCGAGGAGTCGTTCGTTTTGGGAAGAGAGGCAAGCTTAGCCCTCGTTTTGTGGTCCTTTTGAGATCCTAGAGAGGATCGGACCGGTTGCCTATCGTTTGGCTCTGCCTCCGTCTTTAGCAGCAGTGCACAGTGTTTTCCATGTTTCGATGCTGAGGAAGTACATTCCGGACCCATCTCATGTGATCGACTTCAGTCCGCTTCAGTTGAGGGAGGATTTCACGTTTGAGGCAGTTCCTTCGAGGATCCTAGCTCGGGACGTCCGTAAGCTCAGAAGTAAGACCATGCCCTTGGTGAAGGTGCAGTGGTCGGGACAGTCAGAGGAAGAGGCGACCTGGGAGGTCGAAAGTGATGTGCGTTCTAAGTTTCCCGCCCTTTTCGAGCAGTAGTAGGTATGTTTTAATTTCGAGGACGAAATTCTTTTAAGGGGGAGGTGATGTTATAACCCAAAGTTCGTTGCATTTTATTTTGTTTGATGTAATTCTAAGTTGGCTTGTGTTGCGTAGGACATGGGAGTCCTTTTTAAATAAGAGGAGGGACAAGGTGGACTTTTCCCTTCTAGTGGATTTTGGTAAGTATTAATTAACACTTTAGTTAATTAATCCTCACGCTTTACACCACGATGAGATCGCTCTTTCATTTGACAGTTTCCCAACCTTGTTCCTCTCTTTCTCGCTCTCAAGAATACGTTCAATCAAGCGCTCAACCCTGCAAGTGTGGTTCTGAAACCCGAGTTCGCTGGTGGATTCTGCAATTTGTTTCGCCGTCTCCGTTGCAATCAGCGTTGACCCTTCTGTTCCGTTCTTTCTCTCCTGCGTTTGGCTCCGTTTGTGTGTTCGACGTCGGATTCAGTGTATTTGGTTGCGTTCGGTCTGCGTTGAGGGTCTGCATTGGCTGGATTCTGCTGTTCAGAATTGAGGAATTTGTCTCTGCTGTATACTGAGGTAGGTGGCTTATGGATTCGGCTTGTGTGTTCAGCCTTGGGGAGTTGCGTTCCGGTTCTGAGTTTTAATGTGTTTTTGCCTTGCAATTGTGGTTGCGAATTGTCTGTTTGATGATGTTTAATGCTTACAAACCCCCAAGGTTGTTTTCTGAAAACTTATGAAGTTTTGACAGTGTTTTGATGCTTCTGCTCTGTGTGAAATCGCCTCTATTCTCTGTATTTTTCGGCATGTCCGAACTTCTGTCCGAGCTTTGAAGTTCGGACATGCCCTTCTGCGCTTAAACTTTCTGAAGTTTTCGCTGTGTCCGAACTTCTGTCCGAGCTTTGAAGTTCGGACACAGCCTTCGGCATTCTCTGATTTTGGCCTCGACTTGTGTCCGAACATTGATGTCCGGACACAAGTTCGGACTCTCCACGTCCTGTTTTCCGAAGAACGTCCGAACATCCGTCCGAACTTGGATGTTCGGACACCTCTGACTCTCCATCTGTTTTAAGGTTCGACTTGTGTCCGAACTTTGAAGTCCGGACATAAGTTCGGACATCTGTCTGGTTTTGCCTTCTGAGTCTCGACTTGTGTCCGAACATTGATGTCCGGACACAAGTTCGGACAGGCTACTGTTTTGACCATAACTTGCTCGTTTGAGCTCCGTTTTGACTTCTGTTTGGGGTTGGATTCCCCTTCTGATTTCCAAGCTATCTATGGGCTTTCTGGTGCCTTTAGTGCACATATGCTTATCTGTATTTAAGCTTCCGTTTTGGGACCTAGTTATCTCTGTGTCTGAGCCTTTGGATGGCTGGTTACACTGTCTCGTAGCGCGCTATGTAGGATCCTTCTGTTCACGGGTGATGTTCCCCGTTCTGTTCACGGGTGTTTACACCTGTTCTGTTTACGAGTGAGGTTTCCTCGTTCTGTTCACGAGCTAGTTGCTTGTTCTGTCTGTATGCTGTGATCGCTAGTGTCCCACTCTGTTTTCTGCTTCTGTCTGCTTCTGCTCTGTTTAGTCCCTTAATGATTGGACTTCTGTTTCTGATTTCTGATATATTTGTGGATTCTTGACTTCTTCTGATTTGTCAATATTCTGTAAATGTTTTGAGCATGCTGGTTGATGAAGTTGGTCATCTACTGGGCATAGTTGTGTGCTCATTCCCCTACTTCTAACGCTTTTGCAGATTGATTAGCGAGGATCGTCTCCCCTCAGCTTCTGGAGTTTAGCTGCTTTGTTTTTAGCTTCTTTTGTGACTTTGTATTGAATTTGGGCCTTTGGGCATATTTTGTTAGCTTCCGCTTTTGACATCTGTTTGGTGGGTTCTGTAATGACTTTTGGGGATGTTTTAACATCTCTTGTTTTATACTTTATTTAAGTATTCCGTTTGGGCCTTATTTGACTATCTGTTTAAGTTCGTTTATTAGAGCCTTGCGTTATTATGTAATAATACGCGGCGTGTAATACCCCTAACTCCTAGGCCAGTGTTTGGGGGTGTTACAAATACCACCACCACCATTAAAACTCTAGCCTTGACCACTTGTAAAATCTAGCTCACTTGTCCAAATCAAAAACAAACACCACCAATCTCTTCCTCTCATCAAGCTCTTCATTTCTATCTTCTCAAAACTTCAAGAGCCCCATTTCGGTGCCATGGAGTTCCACCATTGAAGGAGCTTGAGCTTGTATTTCTACATATTATTACTCTCCTTTGCTTCTAGGTAAGGAATCTCAAATAAAAACTACATTTCCTTCATGTTTTTGCCTTGACCGAAAATGTACATTGATGGAGCTCTTTGTGTGACTTTGCTCTAGCTTCATTCCAACTCTTCATGGACTAGGTGGAGTCCTCTCTTGATATATATTCAAACTCTCTTCAAAGATCAAGGTAGAACAACTACATTAATGTTTTTGAAACAATGTAAAATTAGGGTTTACAATGAGATGAAGCTTATAGCTTGAATACTCATTATAATGTTTGTATATTGTTTAGAACTTGACAAGGAATCAAATACCTTACCGGTTTTATAAGGAAACAAGAAAGAAGTTGTTTGGAAAAGAGGTAAATATACTAACCTAATGTTGTTTTAATGCCTTAGGAGAAATGAGCTTATAATGCTTGTTAAAAACTACCTAAAGAGCAAAAGGGTGAATGACCTAGTAAATGTTATCAAGGAGACTAGTAAAAGAACATATGTTTTGTTGTATGTATTTGCAGGTCAAAGGCTTATATATTGTGGAAATTCAGTGTTTATTATTTAAGTACTTTGAGGGCCTAAGAGCCATGCATTTTAAGGGCCTAAGTGCCATGAAATTTAAGTTATGCATTATATTTTAATGTAGTGAGATTTGAGTGAAGTTTTGTGTATGAGAGTGTTCTTGGTGGTTCTTAGTGTTCTTGGGTGTTCAATGGTGAAAACAATGTGGTTTGGTGTAACAAAATGCTAGGAGAATCTATGTCGAAATTTAGGAAATGCATAAGGAGTTCAAGATGTTTTAAAGGAATTTTGATGAACTAGGAAGTGTTATAGAGTGTAATAAGGACTTAGGCATGATCTTGAAGTTTTAGTATGTACCAAAGTCATTTTGGATTTAGGTAAGGGCTTAGGTAAACTTTGGTAAAATAAGGAGAAAGTGTAAGCTTAGAAAAAGGGATTTCAAGGATGACATAAGGAGTTTTAGTTTGTAAGAAATGATGTTTGAGTAATGATCTTGTGTGGAAGATATGTCTTGGTATAATAGCTTGAATAGGCATGAAACATCACTTAGGAACCTAGGGAGTAAATACTATAAGTGTTGGAGGCTTTGGTGAAATTTGGCTAAGTGTTTGAAGACTTGGAAGTTGAGCATTTTGCCTCGTCCGAACTTCCGTCCGGACATGGAAGTTCGGACAGGCTCTGGGTGTAGAAGAATTCTCACTCGCGAACAGTGTCCGAACTTGGGAAGTCCGGACACTAGTTCGGACGTACCCACTCATCCTTAGGATATCCTCGAACTGTGTCCGAACTTGGGAAGTCCGGACACATGTTCGGACGCACAGATTTCTGTCTAGATTTTCTCGGCTCACGTCCGAACTTCCGAAGTCCGGACATAAGTTCGGACGTGTGTCTGTTTTCTGTCTAAAGTCACGGCTTGCGTCCGAACTTGGAGGTTCGGACACAAGTTCGGACGGGCCACTGTATGGACCAAAAATTGTTGTTAAGTGGGAAATGTTATCTAAAAATGGTAATAGTTAGTAATGATATATAGGTTAATTAAGACATGTTAGAGTGTTATATGGTAATTAAAATGGTGAAGAGCTATAACAAGTGTGAAAATAAAATAAAATAGATATGTGAAGTAACAAGTTAACAATGGACTAGTGCGTTAATTAACCGACGTTACTAATGTGTTTAGGATTCTCTCAAGGTGGAAACGACGAGGCAAGGACCAAGGTATGGTTTTCTTGCAGTCTGTTGTCTACCGGTTTACACCGGCTTGGGTGTTGTTTGCTTTTCTGGTGTTATGACCTTATAAGATTAAGGCATGAAAAGAGTTTACAGTTGTTAATATTATGATGTTGTATTATTGTGACTCCTTTCCTTGGTGTGTCTAACAAGACCTAAACACTTGCTTGTGTGTGACTTAACAATTATTGTGTGATCACTAACAAGTGCTAACCGGGGGAGTGAGGAGTCCGGTCATGTTCCGGCCACGCGTGTGAGGACGGGAGTCGATGTCATATCCGGTTCGGCTCTCTTGGTGTATGTATAGGTTGTATTCCAATTTGGTCTAACCTTCCCTTAGCTTATCCAAAGCTAGTTTACTGACTCACGTCGGGCCACAGGGGCATACAAATGTTATTTCGGTGTGCTTGGGATTACTATATCCGACACACCTTGGGTATAAGTTAACCGTTCGATATAACTGGACGGTAACGAGGTTGGTAACGAGCTTAGCATGAGATTGGCAATAATCTCTAGGCTCACTATGTATACTAACTATGGTGGAAGGTTCCTTGTGAGAACCGTTTTATGGGTGTTATGTATTGTTGTTGTGCTATGCAATTTCCCTTGCTATGCTATGGTATATATGTTGGATGTTTAAAATGAATGCCATGTTATCATGACAATTGGTTGCGGTATCCCGGTAGCCGATGGGCTGCGCGTTAACCATACCAGCAAAGGTTGCTGACCCCCTCGGGGGCTCCATATTTTACTGCAGGATGAGGATCGAAGAAGCGGAGTGGCTCTAGATCCTAGGTCGTTGATGTACTTTTGGTTATTTTGGTTGTTGAGCCCGGGATGCGCCTGTGCTCCGAGGCATTACGTTTGGTACCGTTTGTTAAACAGTGTGGATGTTTACAGTTGGTAGTTGTGATGTAAATTAAATACTCGGTTGTTGGTTATATATATGTGGATGTTAGGATCTATGCTCGGGAGTCTGATCATCAGACCGATACACTTGTATTTATTCTGCCTAGTTAACCACGTGGGTGGTTAACGGCGTTGTAACACCAAAGCGTTTAGTTATTGTTGGTTGGTTATTCCGCTGCGATTTCAGTAGTTGGTAGGGGCGTTGTAGGGGTGTTACAAAAAGTGGTATCAGAGCGAAGTATCGCTCTGATGACTAGAATGCCGAGCTAGAAATATACCGAGTTAGGAACCTAACCATAGTACCTAAGTGAACAGATTTGGAAAGGTTAACCACTAACTAAGTGTGGAATTACCTTGTTGTCGGGAAGGTGCTACAACCGTTGGACCGATAAGTGTGCAAGCATAATGCTAATGAAATGTTCATATGAATTCAGATGGCAGGTAGACCACGAGGTAGAGGCCGCGGGGCGGGTTGGAGGTACGGGTGACCAGGGCGAGATACTACGGCACAGACCATGGCTGAGGCAGTAGCAGCCGCCGTAGCCCAGATGGTACCCCAGATGGTTGCTGCATTACAGCAAGGGCAACAGCCCGGAGTTCAGCCACCACCACCGCCACGAGAGACCAATTGGGTCAAGGCGTTGGCTGACTTGAGACCGTCGTCGTTCAATGGGGAGACCGACCCTCGAAAGCTGGAGGCGTACATCTCCGAGCTGGAGACCGCCTACGAGACCTTGGCAGTACCTGCTGAAGCTAAGGTCCGTTTTGCCGCTTATTACTTGAAGGGTTCGGTACAGAGTTGGTGGAAGTTGGTGAGAGAGGACAGGATTGCTGATCCTGAGTTTGGTTGGAGGGAGTACACGGCTCTACTGCGAGCCAAGTATTACCCTGTACATGTGCAGGAGGCCAAGCGCCTCGAGCTGGATAGTCTGAGGTAGGGGGATAAGATGTCGGTGGATGACTACTACACCGCATTCACCGGCCTTATCCACCTGTTACCAGACCTTGGGTACTCGAACCGAGTGTTGGTGAACCGGTTCTACAATGGTCTTAGCCACCGTCTCCGCTACGGGATGGGGCCAGCTGAGTATACTACCTTGCAGGTAATTAGAATACCATGTTGTGAATCAATTTATACTGTTAGTGAATGATTAATGTGAGTTGGTGAGTTGTGTTGCGGGGCGTGACTAACATCCTAAATTCAGGAGTGCTATCATGCCGCTGCTAAGGTTGAGATTACCGTCCGTCTGAGGGACGAGGAGAATGCGCATAAGCGCAAGGCCACGAATGAGGGCCAGAGTCAGCAAGCTTATGGGGGAGGAAAGAAAAAGAAACACTACCCTCAGCCCCAGAAGAGTCAGTACCAGGGTGACAAGGGCCAAGCCCAGACCACCACAGCTGATGAGCCGCTGAAGCTCACGTATGCGTATGCGGCGAAGCCTCTACGCTCCTACCCGCCTAAGGGTAATTACTTAATCATGTGTATCTAGTTGAGGTGTATGTTGTTAAGATGAGAAGTGAGTATTGATTGTGTGTTGTTATAGCAGCTAGCGCGGGTTCTGGACCGGAGCGCCACTTTTACTGTAAGTGGTGTAACGGAGACCACCCCGGCAAAGACTGCAAGGGGAATGACGTGAAGTGTCATTACTGCCAGAAGATGGGGCACCGTGAGTTCGAGTGCTGGCAGAACCCCAATGGCAGGAACTATAAGCCAAAGGGGCAGTGGAAGGGTAAGACTACCGCGACCACCGAAAGCCCGCAGGCGATCATCCAGCAGTCTTCTGACAAGAAGTACACTGAATCCCAGAAGGGGAAGGGTACGGGGTCCGGCAAGGCTGCCCTGAATGTGGTGGACCGGTCTAAGGCACCAGGATCCTCTTCGAGACCAGGTACCGCCTAAACTTTAAATGAAAAAGTGATTGCTTACCGCATTTCATGCATGAGTGTTGTATTAGTGAGTCTAATGTACGACCACCTAAGTAATGAGTTAAAGAATAATGTGTGAGACACCTAAATTAGACAATGTGGAAAACTTAGGAACCTTCAATATCTGTTATCCAATCCCGCCCACACCAAACCCTGAAGAGACCACCATCAGCATCACCGAATTCCCACTGGAGCAATGTCAGGTTATCCAACCAGGTATGATACTCTTAAATGGATACCTGACACCGGAAGCACAAAGCCACATCGTCAGGCATTGCAACGAACTTGGAGCAGCACCAGGAGGTTTCTATACACCCGAATACCCGAGCGGTTCGAAGATGAAGCTGAAGATGATGTGCATGGGTAAGGACTGGAATCCTTACACCAAGTCATATCAGGATGTGCGAGCCGAAGACGGAGCAACTGTACCAGGCATACCTGAGGAGTTCCTTGCGGTCGTTAACCACGCCGTGGGAATTGCTTAGCAGGTTGAATCGGAACCGATTCCGAACGTGAAAGCAGACTTGTGTATTGTGAACTTCTACCAGAAAGGTGGACGATTAGGATTGCACCAAGATAAGGACGAGTCACCCGAGTCTCTAAGTAAGGGAGTACCCGTGGTGTCTTGGTCCATTGGTGATACCGCTGTGTTTATGTACGGCGAGCAGAAGCGTGGTGATCTCGCAAAGAAGCTAGTGTTGAAGTCAGGTGATGTATTAATCATGGGAGGACAATCAAGGATGTTGTACCACGGTATCAAGAAGATCAAACTGAATACCGCACCATCGACAGTGGTAAATGCCACACATCTGAAACCCGGACGTTTGAATTTGACTTTCAGGCAGTTTTGAGCCTTGTGTAATCATGTAATGTAATAAGCCAGTTGTATGTTAAGGAAGCTGTCTATAGCCATGTCTGCAATGTAACCCACTTGTGGTGTAAAGACTGTGTTAATGAATAAAGGGATGTTGTTTTGGAGTGTATCAACGTGTTACTACCGTATACTTATGAGTTTGCCAATGAATTAGGCTGTGCACTCGGAACGGGAGGTATACTGAGTGTCTGCAATAAGGCAGAAGCCGGCAAGAGCGGCACAATCCTCACCGGTACCTTTCCAGTGAATGGCGTGGATGCATCGATCTTGTTCGACTCTGGAGCCTCACACACATTCATTTCGCTGTCATTTGCGAAGAGGCTGGGGTTAGACGGTGAAGAGATGCCTGACTTCGTGGTCACTCCCGTCGAAAGAGCGGATCAGGTGTACCCGCTACTACCGAGATGTTGTTCGAATCAGGGATGAGGAGTTTCCGATCGACTTGATAGAGTTCGACGGACTAGGTTTTGATGTGATTGTCGGGATGAACTGGTTGGAGCGGTACAAGGGTAGAATCCTATGTGCCGAGCATCGACTGCTTCTTCGGAGTCCATCTGGGGTTACTATATCATACCGCCAGAGGCCCAGGGAGCCTTCGACACAGATCATCACCGCCATGACCATGTATCGTGAGATACGACGAGGGAATGATGTATACCTCTGCTATGTCCAGGACATGGAGAGAGACCCTGAGTTTAGCCCAGATGTGCCGGTAGTGTCGGAGTTTCCTGATGTATTTCCTAAGGAACTGCCGGGCATGCCGCCAGCACGAGAGGTTGAGTTTGAGATTGACTTAGTTCCGGGCACCGGACCCATTGCGAAGGCACCTTATCGTATGGCTCCAGCAGAGATGACAGAGCTCAAGGAGCAGCTGAGAGACCTACTCGACAAGGGCTTTATCCGCCCTAGTGTTTCACCATGGGGAGCGCCGGTCCTCTTCGTGAAGAAGAAGGACGGTAGCCTCCGCCTGTGTATTGATTATCGGGAGCTGAATGCTGTTACGGTGAAGAACCGTTACCCTTTACCACGCATCGACGATCTATTTGATCAGCTGAGGGGAGCATCAGTATTCTCCAAGATAGACCTACGTTCCGGATACCACCAGATTGCCATCCGTGACAGTGATATCGAAAAGACAGCATTCAGAACTAGGTATGGGCATTATGAGTTCACAGTTATGCCGTTTGGCTTGTCAAATGCACCAGCAAAGTTCATGGACTTAATGAACCGTTTGTTCCAAGATCAGTTGGACAAATCAGTGGTAGTCTTCATCGATGACATACTTGTGTATTCGAAATCGAGAGGTGAGCATGAAAGCCACCTGAGAGATGTGTTGCAAACATTGAGGAAGAATCAGCTGTATGCTAAATTTTCTAAATGTGAGTTTTGGTTGAACCAAGTATCCTTTCTTGGTCATGTGATTTCTGAGGCCGGGATCGCTGTTGATCCGGCAAAGATAGATGCAGTGCGCACCTGGCCTAGGCCGAAGACAGTTACCGATATCAGGAGCTTCCTCGGTCTGGCAGGTTATTATAGGAGGTTTGTTAAGGACTTCTCCAGTGTCTCGAAGCCGATGACTTCCTTGATGAAGAAGGATGCTCCATTCAAGTGGACAGTCGACTGTGAGAGTTCTTTTTAGAGGCTCAAGGATGCTCTGACATCTGCACCAGTCCTGACTATACCAGACGGTCCAGATGGTTTTGAGGTCTATTGCGACGCATCAGGCAGGGGTATGGGTTGTGTGTTGATGCAACACGGGAAGGTCGTGGCTTACGCCTCCCGGCAGCTGAAGAAGCATGAAGAGAATTACCCTACCCACGATTTAGAATTGGGTGCCATTGTCTTCGCATTGAAGATATGGCGACATCATCTGTATGGGGTAAGTGTGACAATCTATTCCGACCACAAGAGTTTGAAATACTTGTTCACTCAGAAAGAGTTGAACATGAGGCAAAGAAGGTGGGTTGAATTTCTGAATGATTATGACATCAATTTACAGTATAAGGAGGGTAAGGCGAATGTGGTAGCTGACGCATTGAGTCGCCGAGCACACTCTCTCCATTTGCTAGTCTCTCATACTAGCTTGGTTGAAGAGGTGCGGAGTGCTCAGATGACGGATCAGTATATGGTGGAGATTAGACAGAAGCTTATTGATGGCACATTCGAGGGTCAGAAGTATGACTTCAGACTCCACGATGATGACCTGATTAGGCTTAATGGCCGACTATGTATACCGAGGAGTAGCGCTGAGCTGAAGGAGCGTATATTGAGTGAATCCCATTGTTCTACGACTTCGATTCACCCCGGAGCTTCAAAGATGTATAAGGGTATGAAACGTTATTTCTGGTGGGCTGGAATGAAAAAGGATGTGAATGATTATGTGTTGAGGTGTCTCACTTGCCAGAAGGTCAAGTTTGAGCACCGACGGCCTGGTGGTATGGTGCAGCCAATGCCAGTGCCTGAGTGGAAGTTCCATGACATATCTATGGACTTCGTGGTAGGGCTTCCGCATACAAGGGGAGGTCTGAATATGATTTGGGTTGTGGTAGACCGACTGACCAAGGTGGCTCGATTCATACCGATGAAGGACACCTGGAAAGTGGCTAAGCTTGCAGAGCTCTTCGACAGAGAGATTGTTAGACATCATGGTGTACTGAAAACAATTGTATCTGACAGAGATACCAGATTCTTATCGAGATATTGGAAATCCACACGAGAGGCACTGGGTACCGAACTGAAATTGAGCACAGCGTTTCACCCACAGACAGATGGTCAGAGTGAGCGCACCATCCAGACACTTGAGGATATGTTACGTGCATGTGCACTTGACTTTCAGACCAGCTGGATTGATAAGTTACATCTGATCGAGTTTAGTTACAACAACAGTTACCATGCTTCGATCAAGATGTCTCCCTTCCAGGCATTGTACGGTAGACCATGCCGCACGCCTTTATGCTGGGATGAGTCGAGTGAGACGGTCATTATAGGACCAGAGTATCTGGAACAGGTTCAGGCAGAAGTTCGCCAGATCCGGGCTAACATGAGAGCAGCTCAGGATAGACAGAAGTCATACGCTGATGTGCGCAGACGTGACCTGGAGTTCGCCATAGGCGATCAGGTATTTCTTAGGGTATCCCCCATGAAGGGAGTATTTCGTTTTGGCCAGAAGGGCAAGTTGAGCCCGAAATATGTGGGTCCTTATGTTGTGACGAAGCGGATCGGCCCGGTAGCTTATAGACTTGATTTACCTGCCGAGCTGGGCAAGGTACATGATGTATTTCATGTGTCCCAGTTGAAGAAGTATATGTCTCATCCGTCTCATGTGCTTCAGCCTGAAAGGCTAACCTTAGAGCCAACCATGCGATCAGTGGAGACTCCCGTACAGATTCTGGATACTAAGACTCGAGACACTCGCCATAAGTCCGTGAGACTGGTGAAGGTCCTCTGGTCTAACCAGGACGTTGAGGAGGCCACTTGGGAGCTGGAGGATAAGATGGAGGCGAAGTACCCGTCATTGTTTACTTCTTAGTGTTTATATGTATAGGGTACGGGGCGTACCCCTTTTAAGGGGGGTAGAGCCGTTTCGGTTGTGGATGTGTTCGACATGTATTATATACATTGTCTATGTTATGTTACAGACCGTTGTGTCTGAATGGTATTATGTGGTCGGGACCTTGAGTCCGTTGTGGTGTAAGTATGATGGTAATGTTGGTAATGATGTTTTTGGAAGTATTGTGTTATAAGATTTTCCCCGTGTTCTAATATTAAGATATATGGGAAGTGTGAACTTTGGGGACAAAGTTCTTTTAAGGGGGGTAGATTGAAATACCCCAAACCTAGGTATGTTGTTTAAACATTAAAACATGATTTATTAAGACAAGAAAATGTCTTAGAAACATTAGTAAACAATTTAAACCTTAAAGAACACAATTAAATACCTTAAGGTCAATAAGGGCTAAAATGTGCTCTAAGCTTGGAATAAGCTTGGGTAAGACCTAATGAACTTACCAAGACCTTATTATATGTTAATGAACATATTAAATCAATTACCAAAGAAAACCAAGCTTGAAAACAAGTTAAAACACAAAATGTGCTTTAAGAAGTCTTAAAGCACATTTTTGAAAAATTGTCTTGTAAATGAGTTTTGAGTGGCTAAATGTCCATCATTACTCTTAAATATATAGTGTACTATGTAATATCACATTTGGGTGGCTATATTAATGGGAAATCAAAAATTTCACTTCGTGCCTTGTTTTTATGAATAGTGATTTTTATAAGCTAGGTTGTAACATATGTTGTATTAAGTAATTAAATTGACAAACAAGACTCAAATACCCTCATTATATTATAGGGGGCCGGTTTTCTAGTGTGGTGACTCACCACTCTCTAGTTAATATGATAAGTAAATAAAGAAAACTAATTAAACTACTTTTTACTTTATAAGAACAAATATCTTCTTAAAAGCAAATTCTATCTTCATTCTCATTTCCCTTCTTCATTTCACACGGTTCCAACTTCTTCTTCCTCCCTTCTTGCTGTTCTCTCACGGTAATACCACCACCACCATTAAAACTCTAGCCTTGACCACTTGTAAAATCTAGCTCACTTGTCCAAATCAAAAACAAACACCACCAATCTCTTCCTCTCATCAAGCTCTTCATTTCTATCTTCTCAAAACTTCAAGAGCCCCATTTCGGTGCCATGGAGTTCCACCATTGAAGGAGCTTGAGCTTGTATTTCTACATATTATTACTCTCCTTTGCTTCTAGGTAAGGAATCTCAAATAAAAACTACATTTCCTTCATGTTTTTGCCTTGACCGAAAATGTACATTGATGGAGCTCTTTGTGTGACTTTGCTCTAGCTTCATTCCAACTCTTCATGGACTAGGTGGAGTCCTCTCTTGATATATATTCAAACTCTCTTCAAAGATCAAGGTAGAACAACTACATTAATGTTTTTGAAACAATGTAAAATTAGGGTTTACAATGAGATGAAGCTTATAGCTTGAATACTCATTATAATGTTTGTATATTGTTTAGAACTTGACAAGGAATCAAATACCTTACCGGTTTTATAAGGAAACAAGAAAGAAGTTGTTTGGAAAAGAGGTAAATATACTAACCTAATGTTGTTTTAATGCCTTAGGAGAAATGAGCTTATAATGCTTGTTAAAAACTACCTAAAGAGCAAAAGGGTGAATGACCTAGTAAATGTTCTCAAGGAGACTAGTAAAAGAACATATGTTTTGTTGTATGTATTTGCAGGTCAAAGGCTTATATATTGTGGAAATTCAGTGTTTATGATTTAAGCACTTTAAGGGTCTAAGAGCCATGCATTTTAAGGGCCTAAGTGCCATGCAATTTAAGTTATGCATTATATTTTAATGTAGTGAGATTTGAGTGAAGTTTTGTGTATGAGAGTGTTCTTGGTGGTTCTTAGTGTTCTTGGGTGTTCAATGGTGAAAACAATGTGGTTTGGTGTAACAAAATGCTAGGAGAATCTATGTCGAAATTTAGGAAATGCATAAGGAGTTCAAGATGTTTTAAAGGAATTTTGATGAACTAGGAAGTGTTCTAGAGTGTAATAAGGACTTAGGCATGATCTTGAAGTTTTAGTATGTACCAAAGTCATTTTGGATTTAGGTAAGGGCTTAGGTAAACTTTGGTAAAATAAGGAGAAAGTGTAAGCTTAGAAAAAGGGATTTCAAGGATGACATAAGGAGTTTTAGTTTGTAAGAAATGATGTTTGAGTAATGATCTTGTGTGGAAGATATGTCTTGGTATAATAGCTTGAATAGGCATGAAACATCACTTAGGAACCTAGGGAGTAAATACTATAAGTGTTGGAGGCTTTGGTGAAATTTGGCTAAGTATTTGAAGACTTGGAAGTTGAGCATTTTGCCTCGTCCGAACTTCCGTCCGGACATGGAAGTTCGGACAGGCTCTGTTGGGTAGAAGAATTCTCACTCGCGAACAGTGTCCGAACTTGGGAAGTCCGGACACTAGTTCGGACGTACCCACTCATCCTTAGGATTATCCTCGAACTGTGTCCGAACTTGGGAAGTCCGGACACATGTTCGGACGCACAGATTTCTGTCTAGATTTTTCTCGGCTCACGTCTGAACTTCCGAAGTCCGGACATAAGTTCGGACGTGTGTCTGTTTTCTGTCTAAAGTCACGGCTTGAGTCCGAACTTGGAGGTTCGGACACAAGTTCGGACGGGCCACTGTATGGACCAAAAATTGTTGTTCTAAGTTGGGAAATGTTGTCTAAAAATGGTGGTTAGTTAGTAATGATGATATGAGGTTAATTAAGACATGTTAGAAGTGTTATGATGGTAATTAAAATGGTGAAGAGCTATAACAAGTGTGAAAATAAAATAAAATAGATATGTGAAGTAACAAGTTAACAATGGATTAGTGCGTTAATTAACCGACGTTACTAATGTGTTTAGGATTCTCTCAAGGTGGAAACGAGTCGAGGCAAGGACCAAGGTATGGTTTTCTTGCAGTATGTTGTCTACCGGTTTACACCGGCTTGGGTGTTGTTTGCTTTTCTGCGTGTTATGACCTTATAAGACTTAAGGCATGAAAAGAGTTTACAGTTGTTAAATATTATGATGTTGTATTATTGTGACTCCTTTTCCTTGGTGTGTCTAACAAGACCTAAACACTTGCTTGTGTGTGACTTAACAAGTTTATTGTGTGACCACTAACAAGTGCTAACCGGGGGAGTGAGGAGTCCGGTCATGTTCCGGCCACGCGTGTGAGGACGGGAGTCGATTGTCATATCCGGTTCGGCTCTCTTGGTGTATGTATAGGTTGTATTCCAATTTGGTCTCAACCTTCCCTTAGCTTATCCAAAGCTAGTTTACTGACTCACGTCGGGCCACAGGGGCATACAAATGTTATTTCGGTGTGCTTGGGATTACTATATCCGACACACCTTGGGTATAAGTTAACCGTTCGATATAACTGGACGGTAACGAGGTTGGTAACGAGCTTAGCATGAGATTGGCAATAATCTCTAGGCTCACTATGTATACTAACTATGGTGGAAGGTTCCTCTTGAGAACCGTTTTATGGTGTTATGTATTGTTGTTGTGCTATGCAATTTCCCTTGCTATGCTATGGTATATATATGTTGGATGTTTAAAATGAATTCCATGTTATCATGACAATTGGTTGCGTGTATCCCGGTAGCCGATGGGCTGCGCGTTAACCATACCAGCAAAGGTTGCTGACCCCCTCGGGGGCTCCATATTTTTACTGCAGGATGAGGATCGAAGAAGCGGAGTGGCTCTAGATCCTAGGTCGTTGATGTACTTTTGGCTATTTGGTTGTTGAGCCCGGGATGCGCCTGTGCTTCCGAGGCATTACGTTTGGGTACCGTTTGTTAAACAGTTGTGGATGCTTACCGTCGGTAGTTGTGATGTAAATTAAATACTCGGTGTTGTTGGTTATGTATATATGTGGATGTTAGGATCTATGCTCGGGAGTCTGATCATCAGACCGATACACTTGTATTTATTCTGCCTAGTTAACCACGTGGGTGGTTAACGGCGTTGTAACACCAAAGCGTTTAGTTATTGTTGGGTTGGTTACTTCCGCTGCGATTTCAGTAGTTGGTAGGGGCGTTGTAGGGGTGTTACAGTCACCATAGAGGCTGCCGTTACTTGAGATATTTTGGGCTGAGTATTGACCATTGACCAAGCTAGGAAGATTAAGGCCTTGTTTGGCACTATTTAGGTACTATTCATAAATCAGTGCCATATTGCTGATTTTTTTGAAATTCTTTGAATTAGGCTTCCTAATGTGACAATATATAGTACACATGTTGATTAAGGTGTATACAAGCCTAATTAACCATCCAAAGTCATTTTCTTGACACTTCTACAAAAATGTGCCTTAAGGAGTTTTAAGACTCCCTTTTGTAACTCATTTTTGGGTTTGGTTTTCTTTGGTAATGGTTTTATCTTGTTCATACCTTAGATAGAAGGTGGAGGAATCCACTTTGGACCCTAATTGAGGTTACACAATCCTTAAGGATTCTTAGGGAACATTTTTGCTCTAAGTGATTTTAAAGCATATTTTTTTATTGTTAATGATCTTATATTGTTCCCCAATAATGTTAAGGCACATTTGAGCCTTAATATATCATCATTAGATGTTTTAGCTATACATTTTAGCCAAACACGACCATCAAAACTATTTATCATTTACATTAACATTTTTGTAGTGTAAGTATGTTGTGCAAAAGCTCTACGTTAAATGTGTTTCTAGGCACTCTCCTATATTGTGGTTGAATGTGGTACAAAAATGTTCAAATTGTGCGCTTTCACCAGAATTAAAAGGAATTTGTTCAGAAATCATAATCTAGTCATGCCATCAATCATTCATTCTCTGTCAAGTGATTGACATCCGAGTGGTAGAGGACTGGTGTAGGGGACGAAAGGTCCTGAGTTCGAGTCCTCTTACTACCCACTTTGGTGGGGGAATGGAGTTTATTCTCTTATTACTCATCCTAGGGGAGTAGAGGAATGGAGTCTCTCCTATTACCCAACCTGGTGGAGGAATTGAGTGGCGAGAAGGACGGTCCCAAGACAAGCATGTCCCACTTTGGTGGGGGAATGGAGTTTATTCTCTTATTACTTATCCTGGAGGAATTGAGGAATGGAGTCTCTTACTACCCACTTTTGGTTTTGTATTCTGTAAACATTGGCTTGAGGCTCATCTGTATTTTGTCTTTGATATGTATCTTAAGTATTTGGCCTCCGCTTGTAATTTGTAAGACAAGTTGTATCATTTGTTGGTAATATATGAGATTTGTTCAAATTTGGGGTTTCGTTAGTGTAGCCTTGCGTGTCTTAGGTAATAAGCGCACGGTGTGAGATGGTCTCAAAACCAGGGTGGTTTTGGGGTCATTACATTTAATGGCATCAGAGCTAGTTTGGTTTTTGTTGGGATTTTCGGGTGTCTGCATGTCTACACTTCTGTGTCATTGCCTGTTATCTGATATGTGTAGTGTGCCACATGATTTGAATGCTATCTGGAGTCAGTTGTGTGTGTCTGCTTTGAGGTTGTTCGCCATCAGAGTATTGCAGCAGAAGCATAGTGTCCGTCTGTGTGTATACAATGTTCGTAGTGTGAGCCTAAGGGAGTCGGGTCCTTTGGGAAAGGATGTCGGATGTGAGTTCTGGTTTGTCTGAGTTGTGAGCTTCAGGTGTGTCCTTGTGTTGTGTTCCGAGATGTGAGTTCGAGAGTGTGCTTGGTTCTTTGGATAAGTATGTCTTCTGAGAGTTGAGCGTTCTTTTTGAGCCTTTAGTAATCTTCTACTTTGTTTTCTGTTAGTTAGTCAGCAGTGAGCTTTGTGTGTTAGCATTGTGAGTTTCAAGCTTCTAAGATGTGTGAAGAATCCTTCCGTGTGTATTGGTGTTTGTAGTTTTCTAGCACTTGAGGTGCATTTGTTCGTATTCTGGGTTTCGTTGAATTTTGAGGATGAAATTCTTTTTAAGAGGGGTATAATGTTATGCCTGAGATTTTTTTTATTTTGTTTCTGATTCGCAAAGGGAGTTGGATAACATTTTGATATATATTAGTTAGCCTATGATATTTTCCGATCATTTATATTAGCTGTGAGCAAGGAGGGTTATATTTGTCCTTTCCTTTTGTTTATTAATTAATTAAGAAAAGAGTTTCCTTTTAAGTCATTTTATTTCCTCCTCCTTCCTCATTTTCTAATTCTCGTTCATTCTTCTCCCGCTTCGCTCTGCTCTTCCAAGTAACCTCCATTTGCCTTCTTCCTCTCAATTCCTCCTCTATGTAGTCTGATTAATCAAGTGTTTGGGGTGGTTTTAGAACCAATGTGGTATTTGGGGTCGTTACACTATCAATACTTAAGTAATTAAGAAATATGGAAGAGGATGAATCAAGGTTGAGTAATGGATTGGGCCAATGGTTGGGCCTAATCCACATGAACTAACATTTGATAAAATAAGTCTACAAGACATAACTACCTTAGTTAATTTCCAAAGAGGAAAGATAAAGTTATGTAACGGACGGTGAGATAAGGTCTAACTCATAATGGTTGAAAGAATGGACAAGGGTGTTAGTTGTTGATAACATAAATATGATAACTAGATTTTGGGAAAATTACAAACATAATAGTAAAGACCTACCTAAAATGGGCAAGTGCACCCAATTAGTTGCAATATAACAAGTATCGTATCCACAAGGAAATTGGTTTCTAAATCCCAAGCTTCGGTACTTTAGTGAAGTGCGAATAAAAACAGTAAACAGGGGTTTAGCCGGAGGCAAACTTGGTTGTTTGTCAATGGAAAATCAATAAAACAGTAAAATGTTTGTTTGATAGAATGGATGGAAGAGTACCATAGGATAGTGGGGAATCACTTAAATAACCAAAGAATCTCAAAACCATAACTCATTATCTCAATGCCTATTAGAGTTCAACTCATGAATCCCTAAATCATGAGAAGTCCAAATCTTACCTAATTAGTCAAACCCCTTAATTAAAGGATGTTTAAGTCACTAAGTAGCATTAAGCAAACACTCTTAATCAATAGCCCTAAACATTTACTCCCAAAATCAAGAGAGCAAAAGTTAGGGTTTATCCCCCTTTTTGGTCTAGTTCCAAACTCAAGCTCAAATATTGAATGAAACCACCATAAATGCAATAAGAGATCAATTTAAAGCAAGAATTGATATTGAAGAGAATAAAACAAGATTATTAAATGAGTTAGGTTTCTTGCATTCAATGAGCAAAAATAGGGTCAAGCCCCATCCTAGGATACAGATAAGTCTACTTAGCCATTAAGAGAGGAAAGGGAAGGAAAGAGGGAGAAATAGCCATTAGAAGAGCTTCCAAGCTTCAATGGAGGTAGAATCTTCAATCTCTTCTCCCTCCTCTTCTTCTCCTCTTCTTTTCTTCCTTATTTTTGCCTCTTTCTCTCCTCTCTCTGTTTGGTGTCGTAGGTGGTCATGAATGAGGAAGGAAGCCCTAAAATCCAGCATTTTAAAACATCAATCTGGGCAGATTTTCTGTCCGACCGACCTTGTCAAGGTCGGTCTCGTGGGTCGGTTGGACTCTCTGGTGAGGGAGGCACATGACATTTTTAAGCTCGACCGACCTTGCCAAGGTCGGTCCTAAGGTCGGTCGACTCTAGTGTGCTGCGGAAGGTTTGGACAAGGTCGGACCGACCCTCCCAGGGTCGGTCCTAAGGTCGGTCGAGACCAGAAAGTTCTTCTTTTGTGTTGGAATTCTCCCGATGCTTCCCGTTGGCTTGGCATCCTTCCCGAAGTGCTCAAACATTGATGCATCCTCAAATTAAGATTTCAAAATGTACTCACATGAGTATTTACCTATTCGAATATGTCAAAAGTATAAGATCACTAATAATCAGAAAAGTACTCCATAAAGTGGTGAAATAAGTTATGCACCAAATAAAATGATGGTGAATAAAGACCTTGAGATAGCACTATTTCACCACTTATCAACTCCCCCACACTTATCTATTTGCTTGTCCTCAAGCAAAATTGGCTAAGGACCCACAAAAAGAAGGAACATTTAAAGCAAGCAAGTGTTTAGATGAATTCTTGAATTCAAGTGAGCAAAATTTGTGAAACACCTCAAGAGGAGTGCAACCAACATTCTCATGGTGACATGGGTGTGCTTAGGGCAAATAAAAATATAGAGTTTTGGGGTATGATCTAGAGTGCTTCCAAGTTCTTACATATTATGGAACTTGGAGAACTTTTACCATGGCCAACTTCTCTCAAGAATGGGCATTGAGGAAAAACAAAAGGAAAAATAAAGATTTGTAGTTGATTCACTTTTGCAACAAGAGATGAGGAGAGATAATTTGGCATTTTGCCTTGCTTCAATGAACACTCAACTCTCATTTGTTGGTTACCTATGGTGTCTCTCAAGTTCCTTTTTAAAAAATTTCACAAGGAAGCACCCCTTAGCAATCCCTATATCAGAAGATAGAAAGAAGTAAGAACCCCTAAGCAATAAAAATTCACCAAGATATGGATTTATGATTGCACCGCACATAAATGCTCCTCAAGGGAGAACATTTGAAAAAAATTGATGGAAAATTCCAATAATTCATGGAAAAACTTGCTTACTATATATAGAACTCCTACATGGAAGCTATAGACATACATAAGGAAATTGAGTAGTGCACCAAAAAGAAAAGTTCGTTTCCCCCACACTTGAATGGGACAATGTCCTCATTGTTCAAAGCAAAGCTCAAGAAAAAACAAACAGAAGACCTTTTCGAAGCACTAAGCATGGAGTAGGAAAAAAGTGTTATGCATTGTATAAATGTCAAAAGGTTAGAGAACTAGTACTCCCCTGATAAAGTTGAGTTATTGGCGGGGTTCCCCCACACTTGCTAGTGTCCGGGGTTATTGAAGCACTAGCTCCGACCGGAAGAGTCGAAGATCCTAGGAAAAATTTGCAAGAGTTTCTCTTGAATTTCTCCTAACTCAACTTTAGGGTGTTCTTGAGTTCAGTTGATAAATATCTACAATGCAAAGCCAAAAAGAAACTAGGCGGAAAATGGATTCTGAAGAATTCGCAAAAATGCCATAGTTAGATAACCAAAATGGGACTCATAAATGAGTCCCATAGCAGAATAGTCAACGAGGTTCTAAACAAAAACATAGTGCGAAATGTAAAGTACTGCAATGCGAAAGTAAATGAAGTTCAAAGGACAAACATAACAAACATCTAAACTGAATACAAAAGTCTATAAGAGAGTCAAAAGATAGATGAAATTGCAGAAAAACAATGGTGCGCCGGTCTGGTGATCAGGGGATAGATACTGAGGAGGGGGACCACCACGCGCCATCTGCTCGTGGAGGAATTGCATATGGGCCTCTATCTGACGCTGTTGCTCCATCATGAGGTGTTGGTGCTCAACCATCTGGTGCTGAAATGCCTCGAGCTGCTCCGGGGTCACGGCGCCGGTCAGCGATGGAGGAGGCAGGGCGAGGAATGGACCGGGCGCAGCGTTAGAAGTGGAGGGACCGGAAGAGGAGGGTGCACCACTGCTCTAGCTCTGTGCAATGTCGTTCTTCTGCCACCCAATGTTAGTACGGGTAAAGCCCATCTTTCATAGAGAGGTGGCGAAGATAGGGTCCATAGGCAGGCTGGGCACCTCCCCCTCCCTGGGCCGCACACCAACGCGAGTGAACTACCTCTCTAGGAAGTAAGGAAAGCCCAAATGCCGGTTGTCCCTCTTCTCGATGATATGGCAGAGGTGGCTGATAATAAGATCTGAGAGGGAGAGTGGCTTGTCCAGGTCCGGCGCGACCAGATAATCCATGAGATAGCAGTCCGTGGAGTTGAGATCCTTGCTATCTCGGGGTAGAATGTTATGGTGTAGGAGTGCGAGCATGATCCTTTTCACCGGATCGCTCACCATGTTCAGGGTCATAGTGACCCTGACGTCCGTCCCGGCTTGGTTTTTTCATCGTGTCTGGACTGGAAGGGTGGCGAGTTAGTGGTGTCAGCGGGCGATCAGGTCTCCCGGGTGGATGTATGAGTAGTGCTGGAGGTCATTGCGAGGAAGCTGAAAGAATTGAAGGACATCTTCCCTCCGGATGGTGATGGCCTAACCACTGACAAATGGCGTGACCTCCCCCCCCCCGTTTCTTGTCTGTTGACGCATTGGCATAGAATTCGTTTATCAAGCGGGGGTGGTACTGACCACCCATGCAGAGCACGCAACTCCAGCCCAGATAATCGAAGTATGGTCGGAGCTGCAGGTCCTCTACGAGAGCCGGATCCACGGTCCGCTCCCTAACAATCTCCCTACATCGGGGAGAGTTGAACCAGCTCCGTGCATCTTCGCTGACGAAGATGCCATCTATGAGGCCGTTGGGGTGGTCGGGCTCTTGGTTGGGTGCAGCAGTGTTCCTCCTGGCGCGATGTAGTCGGTGTGCCATTGTTCTGCAAAACAGAGAAAGAAAAAGAAACGCAAGACAGAAGAAAGGATAAAATAGCAAAAAAAAGTGAAACGTTAGAGCATAGATAGGATGACAAGAAGCAATTGGGCAAAAGATTAAGCATTAAGCACATTAAAGATCAAAAGAAATGAAACATGTCAAGAAAACATTTTGACAGAATCTCCCCCGTTTTTCTATCCTTTCCTGGTTCTAAGAACCTCCCCAACTCTTACTCAAAAGGTTATCATTCAGCTCACCAAGCATACCATTAACAATTGCAAACAAAAGGATGACTATCCCACCAAACACACCAACGATTCGCCAAGTTTTTGCAATTTAGCCACCACGAAATCCAACCAATTAAAGGCACTAGCTTAGGCATTTTAAGGTCAATCATGCTCACTAATCATCCAGTAGTACCCACAATGCAATAACATACAGTTAAGCACAATTGAAAAATGCTAAACAAAGCCTAATTCAACTTGAGACAAAAATCACAAAAGTATGCTAAAACCAACAAATTGCCAAATTGTTAATCTCATTTTGCACCCCTACTCCATAATTGACAATTAGAAATAATCTCAATCACCATATTTGCAAAAATCCACAAATTTTCACCTAGGGCTGTGTTTGGTTCGGAACTTGACAAAATAGGGCTAGGAACAAGTACCGTGATGTTTTTAGAAGTGATTGGAGAAAAGATTGACAAGTTTGGAGAGTAAATCGGTCAAAACCGATTTGGGAACAATTTAGGGATTTGAGAGTGTGTTGGGGTTTGGGGCTGCTGTGGTCGTGCAGCTGGGCTTGGTGGCGTGCGTGGGTCAGGGCGGCGCGGCGTCGAAAGGTGTTGCAGGCGGCGGCCTGGAGCGGAGGCCCAGGCTCAGGTGGTTTACTGGGGCGGGCTGGAGCAGTCGCGCAGGGGGGCAGGCTCGAGTGGTTTGTGATAGGGGAGTGGCTGGTCGGGGTCGAGGAAGGAAGTGGGAAGAAGATGGAAAAGGGGGTAACTGATTTTTAACAAAACGCTGCCGTTTCCCCCTTTTTTTCAAAAATTTTGGCCCGACCGACCTTGTCAAGATCGGTCACAAAGTCTGTCGAAGTCAGTAGCTTACCGATTCAAAATTCTCGACCCGACCGACCTTGCCAAGATCGGTCACAAGGTTGGTCGAAGTCAGTAGGTGTCATTTCTGAAAAATTCGACCCAACCGACCTTGCTAAGATCGGTCGCAAGGTCGGTCGAAGTCAGTAGGTTGCTGATTTGAAAATTTTAACTCGACTGACCTTGGTAAGGTCGGTCCTAGGGTCGGTCCAGACCAAAATCTCCCCAGAATTTTTGTTTTCTTGCCCAAAACACTTATCATCATTCACAAACAGATCCAACACACAAGAATAACCAGGAACACACGATAATGAAAGCATGAAATAAGCAACTAATTAACATAACTGAAATAAGAAAATAATGCAAGGTAAAGAGGGAAATAGTCCGGGTTGCCTCCCGGAAAACTGCCCGTCTTATTAAGGTCTTTGGCTAGACCATACTAAGGATTAGATAGAACCTCAAGGGTCTCTTAAGTAAAGAGCCCGAGCCTCAACCTTTTGGGTGTCTCCTCCCAAATAATGCTTTAGACGGGAACCGTTGACCATGAAAGTCTCCCCCTTGACATTCTTCAGCTCAAATGCTCCATATGGGGTGACCTTTGTGATAGTGAAAGGGCTAGCCCAATGAGACTTCAATTTCCCAAGGAATCACTTCAACCTTGAGTTATAAAGGAGAACCCGGTCGCCTTCATGATACTCCCGCTTCACAATCATCTTGTCGTGCCATTTCTTGGCCTTTTCCTTGTAGATGCGGTTGTTTTCGTAGGCTTCCTTCCGAATCTCCTCCAACTTGGTCAATTTGAACTGTCTTTTACGGATGGCAATGGGTCCGCGGGTACCCGCTTCACCCGGCCACCCGACCCGCTAAACCAGGTGAAAAACCCACCAAAAACGGGTGATAAATGGGTGACGGGTGAAACGGGTGCGGGTGCGGGTCGGGTGACGGGTGAACATTTTCCACCCATCACCCGACCCGTTCACCCGATCCGTTCACCCACATAAATATATCATAAATATATATTATTATATTGAGTTGTTAACTATTCTTCATTATCCTTTACTATGGTAATTTTGCAACCCTAACTAGTGAACAAGGAACATTCATGCTCTGCGAGACTGCGCCATTCTTCATTCTCATCACTTGGTAATTTTGCAACCTTAACATACATGCCATGCGCTATTTTTAATTCTCTTCACTGAAGGTAATTTTGTAACCCTAACTGGCGAACATGAAACATAGATGCTCTGTGCATCGATTTTCTCTCTTCACTGAAGGTAATTTTGCAACCCTAACCGTGAACATGGAACATACATGCTTTGTGCCTCTAATTTCTATCTTTCTTCCGATAATTTTGCAACCTTAACTGGAGAACAAGGAACTTACATGCTCTGTGCAGTTTTTCATTCTCTTCACCGATGGTAATTTCACAACCTTAACCGACGAACATGAACCATAAATGCTCTGCACCTCTATTTTCTCTCTTCACTAATGGTAATTTTGGAACTCTAACTAGAGAACATGGATGAAATACCCCAGACCTTGATATGTTGATTAAACATTAAACTATGGTATATTAAGCCTAAAAAGTGCCTTAGAAACATTAGTGAACAATTTAAACCATAGTAAAACACAATAAAGCACTAAGATACAGTGAACTTGGTTAGGACCCAAAGAGCCTACCAAGACTTAATAATATTCAATTATGATTTAATAAGGCTAATTAAGTCCTTAGGAAACCTTGGTAGACAATTAAACCAAATAAAACACAAATAAATACCTTAAAGTCAATATGGGCAAAAATGTGCTCTAAGCTTGGGATAAGTTTGTATAAGACCTAAAGGTCATACCTATACCATATTTATATGTTAATTAACATATAAAACCAATTACCAAAGAAAACCAAGCTTGAAAACAAGTTAAAACAAAAAATGTGCTTTAAGGAGTCTTAAAGCACATTTTTGAAAAATTGTCTTGTAAATGAGTTTTGAATGTCTAAATGTCCATCATTACTCTTTAATTAACATGTGTACTACTTAGTATCACATTTGGAAGTCTAAATCAATGAGAAATCAAAAATTTCACAACTATGTGCCTTGTTTTTGTGAATAGTAACTAAAATATGCTAGTTTATGACATAAGTCAATATAAGTAAGTTATTTGGTCAACAAAGACCATGATATGCCCTAGTATGTAAAGGGGGCCGGTTTTCATGTGTGACTCACCACACTTGACCAATCAAATAAACAAGGAAAAGTAATAAAGCATAGTTACTATTTGCTTTTAGTTTAAATATCTCCAAAAGCAAGCTTTCTTCACATTCTCTCATTCCTCTCTTGTTCCCACCGTAGCCAACCCTTCTTCCTCCTCTCTCCATTGGTTTAGCTACAGCAACAATGCCATCTCCAACTTCCATGGCTAGTAACTTCTAGCTCCATATACCAAATCAAATTCTATGACCATATTTGTCTTAGTTAGGCCAAGCTCTACACTTCTCTCTTTTCAAACCTTCAAGAACTCCATTTCGGTGCCATGGAGATTCACCATTGAAGGAGCTTGAGCTCATATTTTCATGCCTTGTCATTCTCCTTTGCTTTAAGGTAAGGAAAATCAAAGAAAAACAACATTTCCTCTTGTTTTTGTGTGTAACCGAGAATCACCTTTGATGGTGTCTTCTCTTGTTCTTTCATAGCTCCATTTCAATCTTCAAAGGACAAGGAGGAGTCCTCTCTTGATGCTTATTCAAGCTCTCTTTTGTTTCCAAGGTAAAACAACTATCCTAATGTGCAAAGACAATATATATAACCTAGGGTTTGTAAATGAGTTTAAGCATGAAGCTTGAATGCTCATTGGTTTTACTTACGTACTGATTAGAACATTGACAAGTAGCCAAGTACTCTTGCCGATTTCCAAACAAGGAAGAACAAGAGTGTGCAAGTAAAAATCTTGAAGAAAAGAGGTAAACAAACTATCTCAATGTAGTTTAAATGCCTAGGAAAAATGAGCTTGATTTGCTTAATAAAATACCTAAGGAGCCAATGGAAAAGAGCTAGTGAATTGTTCTTAAGGAGATTATTAGAGGGCATATGTGATGTTGAGTGTATTTGCAGGTTAAAGGCAATATACATGTGGAAATTCAGTGTTTATGGTTTATGCAATTTAAGGGCCTAAGAGCCATGTTATTTAAGGGCCTAAGTGCCAAGCAATTTGATTATGCACTATATTGTGATATAGTGTAAATTTGGTGAAGTTTTGTGTGTGAGAAAGCTCTTGATGGTTTTAGGTGTTCTTAAGTGTTTAATGGTGAAAAACAATGTGTTTTGGTATGACAATATGCTAGGAGAACCCATGGAAAAATTTGGATAATGTACAAGAAGTTTTAAGTGCTTAAATGAGTTTTAGTGAACTAGGAAGTGTTAGGAATGAATAAATGTTTTACTAGGGAAGAAAGCATGTATTAAGGTGTTTAGAGTGCTACAAGGATTTAGACATTATCTTGGAAGTTCTTGAAATCCAATGGGTGTTTGTGGGATGTACTAAAGTCTTGGAGAAGTTTGTTAAAGGTTTAGGAATGTTGATGTACAAGGAGGGAATGATGTTTAGGTAAGGATTGAGAAAGGAATTTTAAGAAGGTGTGAATAAGGAAATTAGTTAGTAAGAAAAGATGCTTGGGAGATGATGTTAAGGTGTAGAGGAAACATCTTGGTATAGTGGTCATTATAGGTGAAATACCACTTAGAAAACCAAAAGAGAAATGTTACAAGTGTTAAGAGATTTATAAGAAAATGAGTGACAAGTTGGACAATGTTTTAAGGTGAATCAAAGTGATATTTTGGTATTAGAATATGCCTAAGTTCATGTGTGAAGTTTGGGTAATCAATGGATGAAGAAAATAGATGAAACAAGACTTGAAAATGTCAATTTGGGAATTCTGTTACAGTGGTCCGGGACCTAGGAATTGGGTGATGTCCCGGACCATACACAAAAAAGGGCCAAGAGCAAGAAGACTGTCTTGGTCCGGGACTTGGGGTCAGTACAAGGTCCCGGACCACCCTATTAAAACTAGCCGAGAATTGCTTAAGTGTTGGTCCTGGACTTAAGGTAAGGACCAAGTCCCGGACCACTCTAAAAATGTTGTTTAAGGTATGAAAATGATGTGTAATGATGGGGATTGACAAGTAATGATGTTATAAGATTGTTAAGGACATGTTAAGTGAGTTATAAAGACAATTTAGTGGGGGAAAAGTTGTATTAAAATGTAAAAGTAAAACAAGTTAAAATGTGAAGTTATTTAACTAAGTTAACGGGGATAAGTTATGAGCATTAGATTTTAAACAATCATGTTACCCCGATGTTAATAAAAGTACATGTAATATTATCAGTTGTTCGAGAATTGCTCGAGGAACATAAGTGGACATGATAGAGTGGACTCCGGTGACAGGTATGGTTTTCTTGCAACCTGTGTCCTACCGGATTACACCGCTTGTATGCCAATGTGTTTTTCTGTATGTTTTGCCACGTTATAGATAATCATGAAACGAGTTTACAAGTCGTTATTGTTGTTGTGTGTTTACGTGCCGATACCGGTAACCTCGAATGGTATGAAGGGCTAGTTAACACTATTAGGTAAACGTAAGAGAACGGTATCCGAGTAATAACGTTCCGACCTAAGGAACGTTCTAACCAGGCTATGTGTGAGTTTTTAGTCATGTGATGCTTGTGTGTGATGTGTGTGTGGAGTATGACTCTCTCTTCCCTTGTGTGTGTCTAACAAGACTTAACCCAATGTTTGTGATTGTTTATTGAGTTCAAGTTGAACTTCTAACGAGTGCTAAGGGGGAAGTGAGGAGTCCGGTCTGTTCCGGCCACGCGTGTGAGTATGGGAGTCGATGTCATAACCGGTTCGATTCTCTTTGTATGTATGGTTGTTTTCCAATGTGGTTTCCAACCTTTCCTTTAGCTTAACCAAGGCTATTTTACTGACTCACGTCGGGCCACAGGGGCATACTATTTATGTTTGTTCGGTGTGCTTGGATCAATATCCGAGGCACCTTGTGTTAAGTTATCCGTTCAGTTAACGAGATGGTAACGAGTTATGTAACGAGCTTATCATGAGTCTGCAACATTCTCTAGGCTACAAGTGAACTGACTATGTTTGGGCCGTTCATAAAGGGAACGTTCCCGTATGTTATGTTATTGTTGTGCTGCAATTCTTATTTCGATTGTGATGTGATATGTTGTTAAGATGCGGGTTATGTGGATCATGGATATGAATTCCAGTTTATCGTAAGAGGCGTTTAAGGATAACCCGATTGGTGGGTAGTGTCGTCTATTAAGGAATAAGCTCTAAAAGGAGAAATACTCTAGGGGTTAAAGATCACAATGAGTGATTTATCAAGTGTAGTTGTGTTGGCTGTTTTAATGAGCCATTGTTGTGCAGTATTGTGTTGTATGTTGATAGTTACATGCATGATTCAAATATAATCAACCGCATGCTAAGACGACAATTAGTTGTGCGTGGCCCGGTAGCATGCGGGCTGCGGGATTACCATACCAGCAAAGGTGCTGAGCCCCTGGGGGCCACCCTTTCTCTTCTTTTCCTATTTCAGGTACAAGGAGCTGGAAGCCGTTCGAGAGTAGGACGGGGTAGTCGTTGTACATGGGTAATCATTTAAGTTATATATGTACAATAGGTGTAGTAAGACCGAAATTGTTATCGGCATTAGTTTGTGAATACTCGGTACAGTTGAAAGGTATATGTTGTTGTTGTCGTTAGTGGAAAGGGACAGTAATGTTTAGTCGCTCAGGAATCTAGTCCATCAGACCGATACAATGTATATGTAATAGCCTTGTTAGCCACGTGGGTGGTTAACGGCGTGTAACACCATCGGGTTAAGTAATGTGACGAGTTAAGTTTTCCGCTGCAATGTGTTGTTAAGTGTATGGTTGTAGTTTGGGTGTTACAAAAAAGTGGTATCAGAGTGAAGTATCGCTCTGATGACTGAATTACCGAGCTTAGGAAATACCGAGTTAGGATTTTAGTACTTTGGGTTAAGGGTTGAGTGGTAGCGTGAGAGATACGCTAGTTAGGAATTACCAGTGTGATCTGGAAACCTACTATATCCTTCCCGACCTCCACAATCCCTGTTTTATAACTTGGGAAACAACGCCAGAGAGATGGAAGTCCTCTCATACTCGGGAATACCCGATCTGGCTGTTATTAAGTACTTCTATGAGAACGGAGAACCTGTCATACGGTAGATCCCGAAAACTGGGAATCCCGGAGACGGTTTTCCATCTGACAATGTTAACCGCATTTAATAGCGAAGAATGAAGAATTTTGTGTATAAGAGAATAGAATTTCCGGCAACCTGGGTCGACATGCCGAGCAGTCGAGAACAACCAGCTTGCAACGCACCAACCGTGCAACAGGCAAGAAGTGAAGTAATGAAACCCGAGACGAGCGTCTACGGGACCACGATTATTACATAATGTCGCCAACGGTATACCAACCGACAAAGGAACTACAACGTAGTGCCCAAACAAGAAACAAGTCTCAGTAACCACGACAAAGGCATGGAGTGGGCTACGAAGAGGATACAATACTAAGTAAAAGGGGTCTCCAGAATGGGAAACACCCTAGTTAATCATTATCATGTCAATACAGTGAGAAGTCGCCCAGAGGGTCAATTGTCAAGACTGTAAGATCAAGTAAGAGCCAACAAGGCCACTGATGACAGTGCGGGTAAAAATGATACCGCAACCGGTGTGTGTTTAACCGATAGCCAGTTAGCATGGCGCACTTGCTATAGCAAGTGCTGCTATAACAGGGCTGTTCGGGAAAGTTGTAACCAATACGAAGTACTTAGTAAAGTACCATGAAGTTAAGTGAGATCATCATAACCGTGGAAGGGCTTGATAGCCTAACCTCTGTAATTGGAAGTACACCAGTCAGCAAGAAGCTAGACTTGGTTAAGGCAAGAAGGCGTTGTGAAACCATGAAAATTTTCTTTCAAACTTAGATTTATTTCAAACTTTTTTCTTTCAAAACCAGATTTTCTGTCAAACCGATACTTCTTTCTAACCTTCTTCTAAACCAAACCAGTAAAACCCAAGGGTAGTTGATAAAGATACAACAGTGGATAAACTTTCCCTCGATTAAGTTCGGGAAGCACGGAATGCATATTGTCACGGGACAATATAAGGGAGTTGACAACAGAATACTTCACCTAGGCGTGGGACGAACACTACGAGTATACCAATTGTAATGTGGGATGACCGCACTCCGATAGGAGCTTGTGGGCCTGACAAACCTACTTATGGGTTAGTTGGGTAAGTAGCAATGTATCAGTATGGTACCCCACATATGTATACAAGTAGAGTCCGGAACACGGGAAGTAGTCGACTCCATACTACGGTCAGAAGTAAAAGTCAAGCAAGAGCAACTAATTACCATGAATGGTTAAAGTAAAGGAACTCAGTTAAGTTAACAAGACTAAAGGAATTAGTGAATTCATTTCAAGGAAATGTTTAAGAGTCAGAAGGTGCGAAGTGCACTAACTGTTATGTAAAGACATCACATATGTCTTAAGAATCCCGAGGGATAAACATGATAGCTGGAATGGTGACCCAGCCTGTGCATGGCAAGCAGATGCCTAATGTGGACACATTAATGTGCAATGAACGGGATGAAACTCCCAGAATGAGTACCTACACTACCAGGAGATGTTGATCTTCACAGAAGAAGATAATAAGCCAGTTAAGAACGCAAAACGGCGTGGCTAACTGAATATACCAATAAGTGCGAACCAGATGTAAAGGCATAACTTAGCAACACCCAGGAGCAATCCTTGAAGGGTGCTCGCATCAACGATAGTTAAACGAAATAACGTGACTGAAACGCAAGGGTTGAAACTAACACCCAGTATAGACATAAGTTGTCAGGAGACGGACTGACAATCCTAAGGGGCATCCCATGAAAGGAAACGTGATGCAACGACCTTGTCATGGAGCCCAATATGGCGTCCAAACCATGTAACGTTGTACAGAGAAGTACAGGTGTGTGGACAGCCTGCAATGAGCACAGCTCAAGACAATAAGGCTTATAAGCCACAAGCAAGATATGTTATGTAAATTTAATTGATTGCAGAAGTTTGTGTTATATAAGTAAGTAGAGCGGATAACGAACCACTGCTAAGAGAGTGGGGATACCTCTTAATATTGTCACACCGCAACAGCGGTAGTTGTGTGAACCAAGTTCAAGCAACATGTTGTCATTGCGAGAGAACAGATAGTGAGTATAAGTGTGAAGCACCGAGCTGAATAACGCCGGTTTGTAACTCGAGTGATCAACGCTCAAGGAGCATTCAGTAGTCATCCAAATGAATGACGAACCATAATACGAATGATGTAAGTATATGTGTGGAAGCTAATATGACAGTGAATACCACATAAGTTGATGTTATACAATGAGAGAGAGCATGGTGCGCAGTAAGCGACCGTTGTATAAGTGTTGTGAATATAATATGGCAGGTAAGACCGGTTACGAGTTAGACTCAGTGGAGATGCAAGGTAAGTGATAGCAAATAACTAGGCAGTAAGCCAGTGGCCAGTATTACGAGATAAGAATCTCAGTGAAACACAGTGTGAATTCCATTGCGAATCGCATAAGAGATTTACAGTCAAGAGTTTACGCCTCTGCACTATGTATGACTGAGTGTTTTGGTATTGCTCTTACGCAGTAATGATCGAGTGGGATAGCTAGGATTCGGGAAATGTTAATTGTGCTGGAAACAGAAAGCGGCTTATAACGCCATAGTGACTGATGCATAGGAAATGCAAAGACGTACCAATGAAAGAGTACTTGTACAGGACCAAATGTGGAGGCGTGATTAGGAACAAGTGACTACAGAAGTACTAGATACCAAATATCGGTATGGAATATACCTCAAGTGTGGGGAGATAACTGAGAGAGCACTACACATTGGGTGGTAGCTCAATCTCAACCGACAATAAGTCGGAAGGAATTAAGTCAATCATTGTGAAATACATAGCAGTATACACAGTAAAGTATTATGGAAGTGGATAGAAAGTTTGTAACTCACCGAATTCGCTCACGGTAAGGGATACCACGCGTCGGTTGAGGAACCATTATTACCAAGATAAAGGTGATAAATGGGAGATGTACAATACAGTAAGAATAACGAACGGAACAAGCTAAGCTCTAAGGTTATGAGAGTTGCGCAGCAGAATCTAGTGAGCCAGTGATTCAAGTGTTGAATGTGCATAGTGAACATGACTGAATGGCTAATTATTAATGCCTAGAAGCCTAACAGGCCAGAATCGAAACCAGTTGAGAGTTAAAGCAAACTTCAATGAGAATTCTTGGTTTAGGGACTAAACCGCCAAATGGTTAAGATCCTCTAATCAGAACGCATTGTATAATAGACCGCGTGGAAGTTAAAGTACTTCACGACGGCAGAACATTTTAAACCAATGATTTAGTGGTTGATTACGCGGGCGTAATCCCTTTTAAGGGGGGTAGAGCACAAAACCACTTAGTGTGTATTACCGTACAAGTGTACGTAGTATATGTGACCTATATTGTGCATAGCACAAAATGATTTGTTTGGATGATTGGTGCGTGCATTACATAAACATACACATTCATTCATGGTTTAATTGCGGTAATTGCGCACTGAAGATGCGAATACCATTGTGATAAATGTGTTTATTCGTTAACAGTTGTGTGCGATAGTACAAGTGTGGGGAGTAGAGAAACTCCCGGGGAACAAAACCCCGACAGTGTATGAATGTAAAAACGTGTATTGTATTTTGATAAAATATATGTATATATGTAAAATAGTGATTCATGAAAGGGTATGAAACTAACATAGAACCTAGTGAGAATAAGATTCCCTAGGTAACAGCATTAAAGTGAATGGAGATAATAGATAGACGGAGTTCTATCCCTTGGAGATGTATGATTATGACTAGAATGACTTGAAAGATAGAAAATTGGAAATGAGTGATTTACCTGATGCTTGAAATTGAAGTGGGAGGTGAAACTTGATTTTCATGAGATCAAGAGAAGCCGAACACAAATGGGGTAGAAGGTAGTTTCAACACTGATGCTGATCACATCAGGGTTGGATGATTCTTGAAGCTCCCTATAAGTGGTCACAAATAACCACGCTAAGAAAAGAAGCAAAGAACATAAGTTCGAGGATTTTGAATTGGTATTTATAAAATGTCGATAGATACTTTACATAATTAAAGTTCTCTTACTTAACCTCACAAGGAAAAAAAATAAATTTAAGTGATTGTTTTGATCTCCCAATGGAACGGGGACAGAAGGTGTCCATCACGACCGGGTCCTACGGGATCACAGTGTATATCAAAGATATTTTTGATCGTTATACATGCTATGGCATGTTGTGTGGTATGTGTAATAAATATTATTTTGACCTTGAGTTCCAAAAGTGTATGTTATCAAAACCTATGAGTCTAAATGTTGTTGTGTCACATAGACCTATGTGTCTAAAGGCTGTTACGTTATCAAGACCTATGGGTCTAAATGATGATTAAGGTACCCGGACCACTAAGTCCGAGGTTATCATGTAAGTATGTTATGTTATGTTATGTATGGATGTGTATATGTACCCGGACCATTAAGTCTGAGGTTGTGATGTAAAGTATGTTTGGTTACGAAAGTTTTATTTTGTAAGTAATCCCCGTGTTCTAATTAAATTGATGCGTGGGAAGTGTGAACTTCGAGGACGAAGTTCTTTTAAGGGGGGTAGATTGAAATACCCCAGACCTTGATATGTTGGTTAAACATTAAACTATGGTATATTAAGCCTAAAAAGTGCCTTAGAAACATTAGTGAACAATTTAAACCATAGTAAAACACAATAAAGCACTAAGATACAGTTTGAGCAAAAACATGCTCTAAGCTTGGAGTGAACTTGGTTAGGACCCAAAGAGCCTACCAAGACTTAATAATATTCAATTATGATTTAATAAGGCTAATTAAGTCCTTAGGAAACCTTGGTAGACAATTAAACCAAATAAAACACAAATAAATACCTTAAAGTCAATATGGGCAAAAATGTGCTCTAAGCTTGGGATAAGTTTGTATAAGACCTAAAGGTCATACCTATACCTTAATCATATGTTAATGAACATATAAAACCAATTACCAAAGAAAACCAAGCTTGAAAACAAGTTAAAACACAAAATGTGCTTTAAGGAGTCTTAAAGCACATTATTGAAAAATTGTCTTGTAAATGAGTTTTGAATGGCTAAATGTCCATCATTACTCTTTAATTAACATTTTTACTACTTAGTATCACATTTGGAAGTCTAAATCAATGGGAAATCAAAAATTTCACAACTATGTGCCTTGTTTTTGTGAATAGTAACTAAAATATGCTAGTTTATGACATAAGACAATATAAGTAAGTTAGTTGGTCAACAAAGACCATGATATGCCCTAGTATGTAAAGGGGGGCAGTTTTCATGTGTGACTCACCACACTTGACCAATCAATAAACAAGGAAAAGTAATAAAGCATAGTTACTATTTACTTTTAGTTTAAATATCTCCAAAAGCAAGCTTTCTTCACATTCTCTCATTCCTCTCTTGTTCCCACCGTAGCCAACCCTTCTTCCTCCTCTCTCCATCAGTTTAGCTACAGCAACAATGCCATCTCCAACTTCCATGGCTAGTAACTTCTAGCTCCATATACCAAATCAAATTCTAAGACCATATTTGTCTTAATTAGGCCAAGCTCTACACTTCTCTCTTTTCAAACCTTCAAGAACTCCATTTGTGCCATGGAGATTCACCATTGAAGGAGCTTGAGCTCATATTTTCATGCCTTGTCATTCTCCTTTGCTTCAAGGTAAGGAAAATCAAAGAAAAACAATATTTCCTCTTGTTTTTGTGTGTAACCGAGAATCACCTTTGATGGTGTCTTCTCTTGTTCTTTCATAGCTCCATTTCAATCTTCAAAGGACAAGGAGGAGTCCTTTCTTGATGCTTATTCAATCTCTTTTGTTTCCAAGGTAAAATAACTATCCTAATGTGCAAAAACAATATATATAACCTAGGGTTTGTAAATGAGTTTAAGCATGAAGCTTGAATGCTCATTGGTTTTACTTATGTATTGATTAGAACATTGACAAGTAGCCAAGTACTCTTGCCAATTTCCAAACAAGGAAGAACAAGAGTGTGCAAGTAAAAATCTTGAAGAAAAGAGGTAAACAAACTATCTCAATGTAGTTTAAATGCCTAGGAAAAATGAGCTTGATTTGCTTAATAAAATACCTAAGGAGCCAATGGAAAAGAGCTAGTGAATTGTTCTTAAGGAGATTATTAGAGGGCATATGTGATGTTGAGTGTATTTGCAGGTTAAAGGCAATATACATGTGGAAATTCAGTGTTTATGGTTTATGCAATTTAAGGGCCTAAGAGCCATGTTATTTAAGGGCCTAAGTGCCAAGCAATTTGATTATGCACTATATTGTGATGTAGTGTAAATTTGGTGAAGTTTTGTGTGAGAGAAAGCTCTTGATGGTTTTAGGTGTTCTTAAGTGTTTAATGGTGAAAAACAATGTGTTTTGGTATGACAATATGCTAGGAGAACCCATGGCAAAATTTGGATAATGTACAAGAAGTTTTAAGTACTTAAATGAGTTTTAGTGAACTAGGAAGTGTTAGTGAATAAATGTTTTACTAGGGAAGAAAGCATGTATTAAGGTGTTTAGAGTGCTACAAGGATTTAGACATTATCTTGGAAGTTCTTGAAATCCAATGGGTGTTTGTGGGATGTACTAAAGTCTTGGAGAAGTTTGTTAAAGGTTTAGGAATGTTGATGTACAAGGAGGGAATGATGTTTAGGTAAGGATTGAGAAAGGAATTTTAAGAAGGTGTGAACAAGGAAATTAGTTAGTAAGAAAAGATGCTTGGGAGATGATGTTAAGGTGTAGAGGAAACATCTTGGTATAGTGGTCATTATAGGTGAAATACCACTTAGAAAACCAAAAGAGAAATGTTACAAGTGTTAAGAGATTTATAAGAAAAATGAGTGACAAGTTGGACAATGTTTTAGGTGAATCAAAGTGATATTTTGGTATTAGAATATGCCTAAGTTCATGTGTGAAGTTTGGGTAATCAATGGATGAAGAAAATAGATGAAACAAGACTTGAAAATGTCAATTTGGGAATTCTGTTACAGTGGTCCGGGACCAAGGAATTGGGTGATGTCCCGGACCATACATAAAAAAGGGCCGAGAGCAAGAAGACTGTCTTGGTCCGGGACTTGGGGTCAGTACAAGGTCCCGGACCACCCTATTAAAACTAGCCGAGAATTGCTTAAGTGTTGGTCCGGGACTTAAGGTAAGGACCAAGTCCCGGACCACTCTAAAAATGTTGTTTAAGGTATGAAAATGATGTGTAATGATGGGGATTGACAAGTAATGATGTTATAAGATTGTTAAGGACATGTTAAGTGAGTTATAATGACAATTTAGTGGGGGAAAAGTTGTATTAAAATGTAAAAGTAAAACAAGTTAAAATGTGAAGTTATTTAACTAAGTTAACGGGGATAAGTTATGAGCATTAGACTTTAAACAATCATGTTACCCCGATGTTAATAAAAGTGCATGTAATATTATCAGTTGTTCGAGAATTGCTCGAGGAACATAAGTGGACATGATAGAGTGGACTCCGGTGACAGGTATGGTTTTTTGTAACCTGTGTCCTACCGGATTACACCGGCTTGTATGCTAATGTGTTTTTCTGTATGTTTGCCACGTTATAAGATAAATCATGAGACGAGTTTATAGTCGTTATTGTTGTTGTGTGTTTACGTGTCGATACCGGTAACCTCGAATGCGCATGAAGGGCTAGTTAACCACTATTAGGTAAACGTAAGAGAACGGTATCCGGTAATAACATTTCCGACCTAAGGAACGTTCTAACCGCATGCTAAGACGACAATTAGTTGTGCGTGGCCCGGTAGCATGCGGGCTGCGGGATTACCATACCAGCAAAGGTGCTGAGCCCCTGGGGGGCCACCCTTTCTCTTCTTTTCCTATTTCAGGTACAAGGAGCTGGAAGCCGTTCGAGAGTAGGACGGGGTAGTCGTTGTACATGGGTAATCATTTAAGTTATATATGTACAGTAGGTGTAGTAAGACCGAAATTGTTATCGGCATTAGTTTGTGAATACTCGGTGTGAGCCTCGATTTTAAACCCTATCCTATGTTGATTAAAGCTGATTAGGATCTAACCGGTTTTAGGTCCACTTATAACCTAAGATTAATAACTATGTCATATAACAATAATTATTAAAACCTAAGCTAGCTCACTGGAACCTATTATGAGTCGCCACCTAATTTTAACCTAGGGTAAATTAGGAAAGGTAGAGTTCGGGTTCGGGGGCTTGGAATTCGACTTATTTAGGGTTCAAATTACTTTCATTACCCTTCCTAGGTCGCTTTTCCTCTACTTGGTTTAATTACGGCTTATTACGAGTCGTTTTAACCTAAGTGCGCGAGCTTCTGTTTTTTTGTGTTTTTTAACATTTTTTTTACTGAAAATAAAAGTGAAAGTTGAAATTACCTAAACTAGGGTTTTGGAGGCAGAATTAGGTCAAATTTTGTTTCCGTCCGTAGCCACGGACCTAATGTCCGTAACCACGGACCCTAGTTAACCTATGTGAAAATAAAAGTTGAATTAAACAGAAAACAAAAATTTGAAAAGTCCGGGGCCACGGACAGGATGTCCGTAGGCCCGGACATAGTTTATCAAAACCTAAATTTTTAAAATTTTAAAATCCCGCCGCCGTGTGGGTGTCCGTGGCCACTAACCCGTCCGTGGTCCCTGACCATAGGTCCGAGATTCCGGACATCCCACGGACGGGGGTTTTATGGTGGTTCCCGAAGGTGTTCTCGGCTCAAAATTTATGCACGTGTAGCCTGAAAGATGTACAATATGTTAGTAATTGAAAGATCGCAGTTTGAAGTCGAATTATGTACGAAACGTGATAAACAAGTAACAAGGCAGAAGCAAATGTAATTAGCTATACTGAAGCTGAAAAGGGTTGGTTTGAGCCCAAAATTTAACAGAGAGTTAATGAGGTCGTGGGGAGTTAGAAAAGTAGAGTTATAACCTGTTTTACCTTCAGATTCGTGGTGTTTCTTCACGTCGGGATTCTTCGGAGGCCTCGTTGATGGCGGATTCAGAAGAACTTCGAACCCAGCTTCTGACTCCTTGTTGTTCTTGATGTTCTTCAGGTTTTGGTGCTGTTTTGGTGAGGTTTTTATGATGGATGTTTGTGGGAGTTGAAAAATGTGTTTTGGTGTTGATTTTGGTGAGATTTCGGTGTTTGATCGTGGCTCTGGGGTTCAAAACGTGAAGAGCAAGAGACGGCTGCCTTCTTTGAGAGTCTAGGGTTCTTGAGGGTCTCATTTGATCATGGGATAAGGTTCCTTATATAGGCTTCCTTAAAGATAGAAAAATCCGGTAAAACCGAGATTTACCGACGTTTTAGCTCAAGGGCTTCCAAAAGGAATTTGATTATGAAATTTCACACATGGGTAAAGGATGATATGTAAGATTTTTTAAAGTGGAATCGAATTTTTTTTGGATATTGGAATATTTTTAAATTCAATTTCTCGTCAGATTCAATCAGAAATTGCTAGGAAATTTGGAAAAAAATCAAAATTCCAACGGCACTATGCTTCAAATGTCATCCTCTATCATGGGTTACAATTTCAAAGCATTTTGAATTGATTTGACCCTTATTTGGAGGAGAGAGAAAGCCTATAGGGGGCTTAGGAGCCTTGAAAAATTACGAAAATGCCCCTGGAGATGACTAAGCTGTCCCTAGCACTCTGAAATGTGCCGATCGAACTGGGAACCCTCGCTACTAGCCTATTAGTAGAGACTCTCTTCCGGGGGGGTTGAAATTTTGGGTATAACAGATTGCCCCCCGTCAACTAGACTTTGTAATGGAAATGAAAAGGCTAGTTAATGCTTGAGTGATACCCTAAAATTTTGGATCTTAAAAGACCCCACGTGCAATTGAAATCCGACAAGTTGTGTCGAGCTATTCTAAGGCGCTGACTACCTATGAGTAAAGTAGAAGGGCGTCGAGCGGTTCTAAGGCGTTGGCAACCTATAAGTGATTGAAAATTGGTGTTGGGTCGAGTTCTTCTATTCGGGTGAGTTTTGTTGCTCTGGTGAATCTGAATCTTTGGCTGAGAATTTGCATCTCTGAGGAGTCTGTATCTTTGGCTGAGAATCTGTATCCCTGAAGAATCTGTACCTTCGGCTGAGAATCTGTATCCCTGAAGAATCTGTACCCTTGGCTGAGAATCTGTATCCCTGAAGAATCTGTACCTTCGGCTGAGAATTTGTATCCCTGAAGAATCTGTACCTTCGGCTGAGAATCTGTATCCCTGAAGAATCTGTACCTTCGGCTGAGAATCTGTATCCCTGAAGAATCTGTACCTTCGGCTGAGAATCTGTATCCCTGAAGAATTGGACCTTCGGCTGAGAATCTGTATCCCTGAATTGTGACGAGGAGTCTCGTACGAATAGATGCAATAGTTATGATGAAAGTTGATTATGAAAGTGCCAGACGTGGCAATGAGGATGTGCATGTCAAAATACGATCAAAGTGTATGTAGGAAATTTGTCCAAAACAAGAAATTGTTGAAAGAGGTGCCAAACGTGGCAGTGTTTGAAGAATATTATGTTTAATGAAAAGGAAAGAAATTTTCATTTCTTGACTATAGACTTCGGACTTGTAATTTATCTCCTATGAGATGAACATGCCACCGGTGGGGTATGGTGTATGATTTGAAGGTACGGGCTTATGTGGGCCTGTGGTGTTTGATGTGGAGGTAAGGGCTTATGTGTGCATGTGGTGGAATGGTGGTGATGATGTTTGAACTCTGGGTTCCAATTGGTGTTGTCATAGCAATTGTTGGAACCAACAATTGCCCCCAGTATTTTTCCCTTAAGACAATCTGAGCTAGAGTTCATGGCGATCGATCGGAACGATCGATTGCCCCCAGTATTTTCTTTTATTAAACGTGCGAACGAGTCCCATCCTCACAGGGTCAAGGCTTATGTTTTTATGTGGTGCTTCCTAACCTACACTCGGCGTGTTTGGTGCTTGCACTCGTTCCTCATCTACGGTCACAACTTCTAGACCATTGAATTTGATATTTGATGGATTTACGCATTTGATCTGTTACTTTCACGTGATTGGACACACAACTATCAAGTCGGAAGTCTTTAAAGCTTATAACGTGGCCATGGGGTGTGATGAAGGACAACGGGACCATGGAGGGATATTTGAGGTATGTGGAGCTTAAGTGGGTGACCAAAGCTGCAACTTGTGTCTTCACTCGATTCATCTTCCTTGTCTTGAAGTCGTCTAGCTGCTTTGTGTTGACGTTGTTTTCGAGCTTCTGGACTTGGACTTTCAAAGTTGTCCTTTACACCATTTCTCTTTTTGTCATTTGGATTTCTTCGAGGCACTTCGGGTTTGCCTTTTGCTTTATCCTTTCTTGATTTCGCCTTCGGGGTTCTTGTGTTTCCCGGTATTGAGTTTTGAGAGCTGTTTTGGTGTGAGCTCTTTGGATCCTATGTCACTTTGGGACCATTTGCGGATCACTTCGTCATGCTGATAGCGGCTTTGCTTCTCTGGACTGATGAAAACGTTATCTGAGAGTCAGGCTCCTCGCTTCCTTTGGTCACCTGGTCGGTTATTCATCACGGGCTGGCTTATTTTGTGGAGCTTTGCAACATCGAAAAGGGATATATGAAAAGCTCAACGGGGGTGCCTAGGGTTTAATGTTAGGGTTCACAAGCTTTTGGCTATGTGGTGCTGTACCTAGGTGATTCGTCATCCCTGATAGTTGTGTATCCACTCTTTGTTACTTTTCGAAGGTCTAAGAGTAAATTTACAAATTATCTCCTTCGGTCGGAGTTATGCCGTTTACCTTACCTTCGAATGTGGTCTCGTCGGAGTCGTGTAAAAATGACACGCTCGTTCACTCTCGTGAACTCTCACTCTGATACTTGCTCGCATATTTAAACAAAAGGTGAAAGATGATGAACTTAGACTCAGATTGCCCCCAGTATAAATCTAGGGTTTATAACAACAATTTGACAAATGTAGACTTGAACCGCTTCGTGGGTTGTTTGGATGTTTTGAGGTGAGTAGTGGTATTTGGTTGGACATGTTCATCTTTTAAGAACAAAAGACAAGTCGTTTTGTTCAGTTGCCAAGAAATGACCGTTTCATGAACATTAGTTTTAAGAAATGTTTGCTAATGAGCAAGATGATTTGGTTGAAGGTGCAAGGTGAGCGAACGCATTTCTTTTATTATCATTTTTGTGATTACAAACTGAAAAAGGTGAAAAACTGAAATTTTAGAATCTAAACTTCATTAAAATAGAAATGTGATAAACTTCCCACAAAATTGAAATGAGTAAACAAAACACTGCTAGACTTTTGCCTACTCAACAAACTGGAGTCCTTGCTCGATAAGGTCTTCGATCTTGTGCTTCAATGCTCTGCAATCATCAGTACTGTGTCCTGGTAGTCGATGAAACTGGCAGAACTGATGGAGATGTTCCCCGGCTTGGGTGATCCCAGGACTAGGTGTGAGAGGCTGTAGTAAGTCTAGCTCTTGTAGCTTCACGAGTGCTTGACTGAGAGGCCGGCCAATGTTGGTAAACTGTCTCGGTGCAGAGAACCCCTTGGATCGGGGTGAGGCCTTGACGCTCTTCTTTGCAGCACTGGGTTTTCGTATGGTGCTCACTTGGTACGAAACTTGAGCTGCTTTGGCCGGTCCTGACTTAAAGGTCTCGATACTCACACCCTGGGCTTTGGGTTGTCCCAGCTTCAGCTCGCCTTTGTGAATCTTTTCTTCCATGACTCTTACCTGTCCCATCAGCATGTCGAAATTAGGGAAATATGTGCAACTCAGCTCGTTGTTGTATTGTCTCTGCATATTGTCCACAATCATTCGAATTTGTTCTTGCTCATCCATTTTTGTAGGCATAGCAGCGGCCTTCATCCTCCACCGTTTGATGAAGTCGGACATTGATTCACCGTTTCCCTGCCGGGTACTGGCAAGGTCGGACCTGGTGACTTCAAGATTCTTAGCATACTCGAAATGGTGCAGGAAAGCCTCACAAACCTCTTCATAGGTTTTGGTGTTCATCCTCTGAGTCAAGTACCAACGTTGAGGTATTTCATCGAGATAACGGGCGAAAACCTTGGCCTTCTGCATGTCATTCAACCTGAGGATGGACATTTCCCTATCGAACATAGCCAGATGGACCTGCGGGTCTGAGGAACCTTTGTACAGAGCAAGTGTGGGTAGCTTCAACTTTAGAGGAAGATTAACCTCGGGGTACGATTCCATAGAAGAGTAATCGAAACCAGCTGGCTTGCTTGCTTTTTCCATGCGCTCGATCCTTTTCAGAGCCTTCTTGAGTTCTGCAGTTAGTTGGTGGTCCGGGCGGCTTCCCCTACAAATCTTTGTGCATCGTGGGCCTCAACAGAGTTAACTTCGATGTAGTCACGCTCGTTCCCAGAGTCAGCAATCTTTCCTGAAATGTTTTCCTGATGACCAACCTCAAGGGAATTGATTTTGCTTTTCAGCTCTTCGATGATGGTGACATACTTAGCCTCCATGTCATTAGTGGTGGACCTATGTTTTTGTTCCATGGCATCAAAGGCAGCCATGTACCTTTGCTCTAAGGCTGCAAACTGGGCCTCCATGCTGACTGGGTTTCCTCCCTTTGCCATACTTGGGATTCGGGCTTATCTGTTGGAAAACAAAAGTGGATTGAGCTAAAATTCTGGACCGCGAAGAAGTTTTAGGTGAAAACTTGTTTGAGCTGCAAGAAAAGCATATGAGCTGGAATGTTTCGAAGATTGTGGGTAGGCACTGAGGCCCAAAATAAGTTGGAAGGGAGGCGCCTAGAAGTGTTTGAAGAATGTGACTCTTAGGCCAGAATATTTTGAGAATTGGGCGCTTGGGCCAGAATGTGTCTGGGCTAGAGGTAAAGCATATGGGCTAAAATGATTCCTAATCCATGTTCTTGATGTGAATTGGAACCTGTGCCAAGTAATTCAGATTGGTCCTAAAATATGATGCATGTGTCTTGGATCTTGGGTCAAAGCCCAGGTGAAAAGTCTTCATAGACTAGAATGAGCCTTGAAATGGAAAGGCCTGGTGGATTTTCATGAATTGCTTTGGGTGGATTTGTTTTTCGTGGGCCTAGAACTAAATTGATAATTCAAATTGGGCTGAAAGAGAGAAATCACCAAAGTCTAAACTTTTGGGCCTGAGCCCGAGCAAACAATTCATTCAAACCAAACAAGGCCTTTGGGCTGCAAACAATAATGCTGTAAATTCGGGTTGGGCTAGGTTGATGTTGTAGAAGTTCCTATCAATCTCTAGGCTGGGTAGTAGGCTGATCATACAAGCAGACAAGGCCCACACAAATTCAACATGTCCTCACTAGACGCTTAAACCAAACCGGGTGTGGATCGATCCGGAGAGGTGCTTGGGGCATGGGCCCAGGTCACCACAAAGGAATAGGGCTTGCACGCTATTCTCTTTGGGCTTCCCCACTTTTTTCACATCACTGTTACGTGTGCGTCTACGGTCGGGTCTTTGAATGACCAAACATTGGGCTTGGTAAGGGCACTGCCAGGAAAACGCTTGGGGCTAAGGCCCGGGTATTAAGGGGGTGTGGTTAGACGACACCCTTCTCTTTTCCCCCGCTTATTCACATCACCTAAAAGGTGTGAGTCCCTGACAGGGGACCCTCAAACGGGTCCCGGGGTGAAATCGGTTTGTATGGACCCTCGCTCTCATATGATGCAAAGGTGCTGAAAAACAAAGTGCGCATGAAAGTAAACAAACAGAGTAACAAAGCCATAAATAAACATTTTCGAGTTAAGCCTTCTTTCTTAAAATTAAACAAGTTAAAAATTAAGAATTTTGTCCCCAGCAGAGTCGCCAGTCTGTGAGCCTCGATTTTAAACCCTATCCTATGTTGATTAAAGCTGATTAGGATCTAACCGGTTTTAGGTCCACTTATAACCTAAGATTAATAACTATGTCATATAACAATAATTATTAAAACCTAAGCTAGCTCACTGGAACCTATTATGAGTCGCCACCTAATTTTAACCTAGGGTAAATTAGGAAAGGTAGAGTTCGGGTTCGGGGGCTTGGTATTCGACTTATTTAGGGTTCAAATTACTTTCATTACCCTTCCTAGGTCGCTTTTCCTCTACTTGGTTTAATTACGGCTTATTACGAGTCGTTTTAACCTAAGTGCGCGAGCTTCTGTTTTTTTTGTTTTTTAACATTTTTTTACTGAAAATAAAGTGAAAGTTGAAATTACCTAAACTAGGGTTTTGGAGGCAGAATTAGGTCAAATTTTGTTTCCGTCCGTAGCCACGGACCTAATGTCCATAACCACGGATCCTAGTTAACCTATGTGAAAATAAAAGTCGAATTAAACAGAAAACAAAAATTTGAAAAGTCCGGGGCCACGGACATAGTTAGTTTAGCAAAACCTAAATTTTTTAAAATTTTAAAATCCCGCCGCCGTTCGTGGGTGTCCGTGGCCACGGACAACCCGTCCGTGGTCCCGGACCATAGGTCCGAGATTCCGGACAACCCACGGACGGGGGTTTTATGGTGGTTCCCGAAGGTGTTTTCGGCTCAAAATTTATGCACGTGTAGCCTGAAAGATGTACAATATGTTAGTAATTGAAAGATCGCAGTTTGAAGTCGAATTATGTACGAAACGTGATAAACAAGTAACAAGGCAGAAGCAAAAGTAATTAGCCATACAGAAGCCGAAAAGGGTTGGTTTGAGCCCAAAATTTAACAGAGAGTTAATGAGGTCGTGGGGAGTTAGAAAAGTAGAGTTATAACCTGTTTTACCTTCAGATTCGTGGTGTTTCTTCACGTCGGGATTCTTCGGAGGCCTCGTTGATGGCGGATCCAGAAGAACTTCGAACCCAGCTTCTGACTCCTTGTTGTTCTTGATGTTCTTCACGTTTTGGTGCTGTTTTGGTGAGGGTTTGATGATGGATGATGTTGTGGGAGTTGAAAAATGTGTTTTGGTGTTGATTTTGGTGAGATTTCGGTGTTTGATCGTGGCTCTGGGGTTCAAAACGTGAAGAGCAAGAGACGGCTGCCTTCTTTGAGAGTCTAGGGTTCTTGAGGGTCTCATTTGATCATGGGATAAGGTTCCTTATATAGGCTTCCTTAAAGATAGAAAAATCCGGTAAAAACCGAGATTTACCGACGTTTTAGCTCAAGGGCTTCCAAAAGGAATTTGATTATGAAATTTCACACATGGGTAAAGGATGATATTTAAGATTTTTCTAAAGTGGAATCGAATTTTTTTGGATATTGGAATATTTTTAAATTCAATTTCTCGTCAGATTCAATCAGAAATTGCTAGGAAATTATTGGAAATTCGAAAAATCAAAATTCCAACGCACTATGCTTCAAATGTCATCCTCTATCATGGGTTACAATTTCAAAGCATTTTGAATTGATTTGACCCTTATTTGGAGGAGAGAGAAAGCCTATAGGGGGCTTAGGATCCTTGAAAAATTACGAAAATGCCCCTGGAGATGACTAAGCTGTCCCTAGCACTCTGAAATGTGCCGATCGAACTGGGAACCCTCGCTACTAGCCTATTAGTAGAGACTCTCTTCCGGGGGGGTTGAAATTTTGGGTATAACACTCGGTACAGTTGAAAGGTATATGTTGTTGTTGTTGTTGTTAGTGGAAAGGGACAGTAATGTTTAGTTGCTCTGGAATCTAGTCCATTAGACCGATACAATGTATATGTAATAGCCTTGTTAGCCACGTGGGTGGTTAACGGCGTGTAACACCATCGGGTTAAGTAATGTGACGAGTTAAGTTTTCCGCTGCAATGTGTTGTTAATTGTATGGTTGTAGTTGGGGTGTTACAATGGAACGTACATGCTCTGCACAATTTTTCATTCTCTTCTCTGAAGGTAATTTTGCAACCCTAACCACCGAACATGGAACTTACATGCTCTGCACCTCTATTTTCTCTCGTCACTCACAGTAATTTTGCAAACCTAATTGGCGCCAAACAAGAAATAGGGAAAAATAAATGGGTAAACGGGTTCACCCGTTTCACCTGCGGGTGACGGGTGAAATGGGTGACGAGTGATACATAACGGGTGTCGGGTCGGGTACGGGTGGAGTAGGTGAAGTCGGGTGATGGGTGCGGGTGATGGTCCACCTGACCCAAACCCGACCATTGCCACCCTACCGTAAATTTTGTCACCGGCGCTCTTGAGATCATATTGAGGGCCTTCACCGCCCAAGTATGATTTATGTGCTAATTGAACCGGCAAGTGACAAGCCTTCCCATAGACGAGTCGGAACAGGCTTCATAGACCAATCTTTCTTGAGAGTTGACCACCTTTTGAAGGATCCATTTGAGCTCTCGGTTGGTGACCTCAGCTTGGCCATTACATTCTGGGTGATACGGAAGGGCAACCTTGTGTCTCACCCTATACTTATTCATTAGAGTTTCATATTGTTTATAGCAGAAATGAGACCATCTGTCACTCAATATGGCTCTCGGCACTCGAACCGTGTGAAAATGTTTTTCTTCAACGAATTTGACTACTACCTTGGCGTCGTTTGTCGGGGCTGTGCAATTTCTTCAACCCACTTGGTCACATAGTCGAACCGCCACAAGGATAAATAGGGGAGCAAGAAGATGGGAAGGGGTCCATGAAGTCAATACCCCACAAATCAAACGGCTCGACCTCGATCATTATGTTGAGAGGCTTCATGCTGCGTGAAGTGAAGTTCCTGAGCCTCTGACACTGATCACAGGAAGGGGCATCGAACGCGTGGGGGCAATCCTTATGGAGGGTTTTCCAAAAAAAACCCGGTTGAAGAACTGTGAGCCTCGATCTTTAAACCTATCCTATGTTGATTAAAGCTGATTAGGATCTAACCGGGTTTAGGTCCACTTATAACCTAAGATTAATAACTATGTCATATAACATTAATATTAAAATCTAAGCTAGCTCACTGGAACCAATTATGAGTCACCACCTATTTAACCTAGATCAAATTAGGAAAGGAGAGTTCGGGTTCGGGGGCTTGGGTATACGGCTTACTTGGGGTTCAATTACTTTCATTACCCCTCGAAGTCATTTTTCCTCTACTTAGTTTAATTACGGCTATTACGAGTCGTTTTAACCTAAGTGCGCAAGCTTCTGTTTTTTGTGTTTTTAGCATTTTTTTGACGGAAAATTAAAGTAAAATTAAAAACTACCTAAACTAGGGTTTCGGAGGCAGAGTTAGGTCAAATTTTTAATTACGTCCGTAGCCACGGACCTAATGTCCGAGACCACAGACCCCAGTAACCTAGTTTACAGAAAAGTTGAATCAAGCATCTGATCAATGAATGGGAGAGGGAAATGGTCTTTTGGTGGCGCTGTTCAGCTTTCGGTAGTCAATGCAAACTCTCCACCCATTGGTAGTCCTCTGAGCACCAGCTCACCTATAGCATTGGGGACGACGGTAACGCCTCCTTATTTGGGACCACTTGCACGGGACTCATCTACTGTTGTCGGAGATGGCATAGAAATTCCCCGCATCCAAGAGTTTGAGACCTCTTTCTTGACCACCTCCTTCATGTTCGGGTTGAGCCTTCTTTAAGGTTGGACCAACGGCTTGTAGTCATCTTCTATAAATATCCGGTGGGTGCAGAATGTGGGCTGATTCCCTTGATGTCGGCTATAGACCACCATAGCCTGTTTATGGTTGTGAAGCACCCTCATCAGACTTTCCTCTTGTGACCTGTCAAAGAAGAAGAAATAAAACAGGTAGTTAGAACACCACGGGTCAGTCAAATAAGCATATTTGAGAGAGAGGGTAGAGGTTTCATCTCACAGGGGAGGCTTCTCAACCGAGGGTAAACGGCTTCTGAGCAGCGTGCTCAATGGTTCAGGTGTGGATAGAGAGTTCTATGGCAAACAAATCTGCTATTCAGCCTCAGCTCCAACTTCAGTCATTTCTGGTGAAATTTCTTGTTCAAACACAAGCCTCAAACAAAGCCAATTCAAGAGCATCATGTTTGACAAGAGGGAGAGAATGATCCTGCAACTTGAATCTACAACATCAATAGCAAAAAACTGTCTCAGCCTGTTGAGGGTCTCTTCACTACTTTAGACATGTAAAATATTAATTTTTCATCATGAAGGGCGTAGAATTATTTTGCCATTCTCACATCTATAAAGGGCCCCTAGCAGTTCTCATGAAAGGTCTACCCAGAATCAGTGGTACTCTTTTATCTTTTCATGTCTGTCATAAGAAATCAGCTGGGAAGGCAAATGTTCCAACAGTTACTACTAAGTCCTCTACCTTTCCCTTAGGGATAACAAAGATCTATCCGCTAATTGCAATTGAATGGGAGTGGGAGTGCATTTACCAATTCCAAGCTTATTAAAAGTTGAGAGTGGCCACGAGTGCACTGTTCACTCCATAAGTGCACGTCGCGCTTACCACTCCTCTGACTCCCCAATTCATTCACTATCAGCAAGGAACAGAGGCAACCAGGACTCTCAAGATTGGAGGAAAGGGAAGGAGAAGAGGGAGAAAATCCATTAGAAGAGCCTTTGATTCAAGCGCGTGGAGTCATCTTCAATCTCCTTTCCTCCTTTCTTTTCTCCCTGAGATTTTTGCGTATCTCTTCTCTCTTTGTTTGGTGTCATAGGTGGTAATTGATAAGTGCAAAACATATAGACTTTTAGTGTTTAAATACCTTATGAATTGCAATATCTGAAACAATGTTTCCCACTTATTATATGTTTTCTCCTAAGATTTATGTTTTGATATGAACTAATGCATTTTATATGTTCAATGTAGGAAAAAGCCATGTAATTAAGTAGATTTACTCATGAGGATTCCAACGCAAACAAACGGGGATTAAATCGGAGCTGAAACAAATATTTTAGAAGCAAACTAATTAACGTCCGGACCTGTGTCCGGATGAGCTGTGAAATACCCCAAACCTTAGTATGTTGTTTAAACACTTAAATATGGTATATTAATACTAAGAAGAGTCTTATAAACATTAATAAACAATTTAAACCATAGAAAACACAAAATGTGCTTTAAGGTCAATAAAGGCCAAAATGTGCTCTAAGCTTGGGATAAGCTTGGTTAAGACCCAACGAACTTACCAAGACCTTATTTATATACTAATGAACATATTAAACCAATTACCAAAGAAAAACAAGCTTGAAAACAAGTTAAAACACAAAATGTGCTTTAAGGAGTTAAAGCACATTTTTGAAAAATTGTCTTGTAAATGAGTTTTGAATGGCTAAATGTCCATCATTACTCTTTAAAACATGTGTACTATATAGTATCACATTTGGAAGTCTATATCAATGGGAAATCAAAAATTTCACTTCTATATGCCTTGTTTTTATGAATAGTGACTTAATAAGCTAGTTTGTAACATATGTTTTAAGTAATTAAATGAGTCATCAAAGACTAAAATACCCTTGTTATAATAATAGGGCCGGTTTTTAAGTGTGGTGACTCACCACTCTTGTAACTTGTTAAGTAAATAAAGATTACTCTTAAGTTACTATTTGCTTTAAGGTTAAATATCTTCTAAAAAGCAAAAAAACTCCTCATTCTCTCATTTCCCTTCTTCATTTCCCACGGTTCCAAGTCTTCTTCAACCTCTCTTCTTTCTTCCATTCATGATTGCAATAGTACTACACAAACTCCATCTTTGACCTCTTGTAATTCCTAGCTCACTTAACCAAATCAAAAACAAACACCACCATTCTCTTCCTCTCATCAAGCTCTCATTCCTACCTTCTCAAAACTTCAAGACCACCATTTCGGTGCCATGGAGTTCCACCATTGAAGGAGCTTGAGCTTATATTTCTACATATTATTGATCTCCTTTGCTTCTAGGTAAGGAATCTCAAAGAAAAATGATGTTTCCTCCATGTTTTATCTTGACCGAAAATCACTCTTAATGGAGTCCTTATGTTGCTTGTTCTAGCTTCATTCCAACCTTTCAAGGACTAGGTGGAGTCCTCTCTTGGTAGATATTCAAACTCTCTTCAAATACCAAGGTAAAACAATTATCTTAATGTTTTTAAAACAATGTATAATCTAGGGTTTACAATGAGATGAAGCTTAAAGCTTGTATACTCATTATATCAGTATAATGTTTAGAAGTTAACAAACAATCAAAAGCCTTGCCGATTAGTCAAGGAAACAAGAAAGAAGTTTGTGAGGAAAAGAGGTAAATATGCTAACCTAATGTGGTTTAAAGTCTTAGGAGAAAAGAGCTTGTATTGCTTATGAAAATGATTTAAGGAGCCAATGGGAAATGACTTAGAAGAATGCTCTCAAGGGCTTAGTAAGAGGCATATGTATGTTGAGTGTATTTGCAGGTCAAAGGCAAATATAATGTGGGAAATTCAGTGTTTATGATTTATGCATCTTAAGGGCCTAAGAGCCATGTCATTTAAGGGCCTAAGTGTCATGCAATTTAAATTATGCACTATATTGTGATGTAGTGCTATATGAGTGAAGTTTTGTGTATAGGAATGTGTTTGATGGATTTTTAGTGTTCTTGGTTCTTTAATGGCGAAAACAATTGTTTTGGTTAGTGATGTTCTAAGAGAACCTATGTCAAAATTTAGGTAATAAACAAGAAGTTCTAAGGGTTTAAAATGAGTTTGGTAAGTTAGGAAATGTTTATAATGGTTAAGTGTTCAACTAGTGGAAGAAGCATGCATTAAGGTGTTTAAAGATGTAAAAAGGGCCTAGGCAATGTTCTAGAGGATTTTATAATGCAAATGAATGTTTTGGGATACACCAAAGTCATTTAGACTTGTGTTAGGATTTATGCAAACTTTGGTGAACAAGGAGAAAGTGTAAACTTGAAAAAGGATTTCAAGAATGACATAAGGAGTTAGTTGTGAGAATAAATGCTTGAGTGATGATGTTGTTGTGGTGAGGGAGTACTTAGGCATAAGTGATCATCTTAGGTATGAAACAACTTAGAGACCTAGGAGAAAACATTGTAAGTGTTAGGAATTTTGGGAAGAAATGAGTAAAGGCTTAAGGAATTAGAAAATGAGTTTATTAGTGTTTAAGGAGGTATTAAGGTGTGTTGAAGTGCCCAAATGAGGTTAGGACATACTAGGATATATGAGGTGAAGTTTGGAGTTAAATGGGCAATGGAAATAAGAGTCTGGAGCAGACCGACGGCCTTGCGACCGAACTTGCCAAGGTCGGTCGAGCCCAGTTTACCCTGCGAGAATTGGTTTCTGGAATGGACCGAACTTGGGGACCGGACTTGCAAGGTGGGTAGGGCATGAATTTTTAGTACAGATTGAGTCTCTAGAGTAGACCGAACTTGGGACCGGACTTACAAGTTCGGTCAGGCCTGAATTTTCAAAGGGAAGAAACTCTCGGGAATGGACCGAACATAGGACCGAACTTACAAGGTCGGTCGGAGTAGAAAATTTTAACGGTAATATGTTCTGGAATGGATCGACCATGGGACCGAGTTTGTATGGTCGGTCGTAGTGTAAATTTTCAAACCCGGAAGTTACTGGAATGGACCGACCTTGTGTTAGGTCGGTCGGTAAGGTCGGTCGGACCTAAACTTGTAAAAAAAAACATAAAAGAATGGCTTAAGTAATAAACCCTATGGGGTATAATATAGGTAATCAAGTATAAGTTAAGACATTAAAACACGTCATATAATCATGTTAAACATTTAATAAGTTGAAGTTAAGTAATTAATTAACCGACGTTATTAATCATGTATAGGAGTGACCTACTGTGGAAATAAATCGAAGCAAGGATCAAGGTATGGTTTTCTTGCAGTCTGTTGCCTACCGGTTTACACCGGCTTGTGTGTTGTTTGTTTTTCTGTGTGTTTATGACGTTATAAGACTTAAACATGTAATGAGTTTACCGTTGTTCATATTATTGTGATGTGATGTGACTCATTTCCCTTGTGTGTGTCTAACATGACTTACCACCTGTTGTGTATTGTTTGTTAAGTTCACCATGAACTTCTAACAAGTGCTAACTGGGAAGTGAGGAATCCGGTTGTCCGGTCATGCATGTAAGTTAAGAGTAGATATCTGAATCAGATTCGACTCTTATGTTGTTAAGATTGTCTCCTTAATTTGGCGTTCGATCTCCCGCTAGCTTCCTCCAAAGCTTACCTATTCTGACTTATGATCGGTTTAGTGGGAACATGTGTTTGTGTGGTTGTGTTCGGGTCACTATATCCGAACCATTTGTGACTTAAGTTACTCGTTCGAATAACAGAACGGTAATGATTGTGTGTAACGAGCTTAACATGAGAGTGAATCATTCTCTAGGCTTCTATGTTGTTTAACCTTCTTGGTTTGTGATTGTGGATAGATTATCCACTGTGTATGTGATGTTGTGCTATGCAATGATACGCTATGCCACATTGTTATGTTATGTTATGTTATGTTATGTTATGTTTATGTTATGTTATGTTATGTTATTTTATGTTATGTAGTTTGTTATGTTATGTTATGTTATGTTATGTTATGTTATGTTATGTTATGTTATGTTATGTTATGTTATGTTATGTTCTGTTATGTATGTTATGTTATGTTATTTGTTATGTTATGTTATGTTATGTTATGATGTTATTGGATGTTATGTTATTGTTATGTTATGTATGTTATGTTATGTTATCGTTATGTTATGTTATGTTATGTTATGTATGTTATGTTATGTTATGTTATGTTATGTTATGTTCTGTTATGTTATGTTATGTTATGTTATGTTATGTTATGTTATGTTATGTTAGTTATGTTATGTTATGTGTTATGTTATGTTATGTTATGTTATGTATGTTATGTTATGTTATGTTATGTTATGTTATGTTATGTTATGTTATGTTATGTTATGTATGTTATGTTATGTTATGTATGTTATGTTATGTTATGTTATGTTATGTTATGTTATGTTATGTTATGTTATGTTTGTTATGTTAGTTATGTTATGTTATGTTATGTTATGTTATGTTATGTTATGTTATGTTATGTTATGTTATGTTATGTTAGGTTATGTATGTTATGTTATGTTATGTTATGTTATGTTATGTTATGTTATGTTATGTTATGTTATGTTATGTTATGTTATGTTATGTTATGTATGTTATGTTATGTTATGTTATGTTATGTTATGTTATGTTATGTTATGTTATGTTATGTTATGTTATGTTATGTAGTTATGTTATGTATGTTAGTTTGTTATGTTATGTTATGTATGATGTTGTTATGTTATGTTATGTTATGTTATGGTATGTTATGTTATGTTATGTTATGTTATGTTAGTTATGTTATGTTATGTTATGTTATGTTATGTTATGTTATGTTGTTATGTTATGTTATGTTATGTTATGTTATGTTATGTTATGTTATGTTATGTTCTGTTATGTTATGTTATGTTAGTATGTTATGTTATGTTATGTTATGTTATGTTATGTTATGTTTATGTTATGTTATGTTATGTTATGTAGTTATGTTATGTTAGTTATGTTATGTTATGTATGTTATGTTATGTTATGTTATGTTATGTTATGTTATGTTATGTTATGTTATGTATGTTATGTTATGTATGTTATGTTATGTTAGTTGTTATGTATGTTATGTTATGTTATGTTATGTTATGTTATGTTATGTTATGTTATGTTATGTTATGTTATGTTATGTATGTTAGGTTATGTTATGTTATGTTATGTTATGTTATGTTATGTTATGTTATGTTATGTTATGTTGTTATGTATGTTATGTTATGTATGTTATGTATGTTATGTTATGTTATGTTATGTTATGTTATGTATGTTGTTATGTTATGTTATGTTATGTTATGTTTGTTATGTTATGTTATGTTATGTTATGTTATGTTATGTTATGTTATGTTATGTTATGTTATGTTATGTATGTTATGTTATGTTAGTTATGTTATGTTATGTTTGTTTGTTATGTATGTTATGTTATGTTATGTTATGTTAGTTATGTTATGTTATGTTATGTTATGTTATGTATGTAGTTATGTTATGTTAGTTATGTTATGTTATGTATGTATGTTATGTGTGTATGTTATGTATGTTATGTTATGTTAGGTTATGTTATGTTATGTTATGTTATGTTATGTTATGTTATGTTATGTATGTTATGTTAGTGTTATGTTAGTTATGTTATGTTATGTTATGTTATGTTATGTTATGTTATGTTATGTTATGTTATGTTATGTTATGTTATGTTATGTTATGTTATGTTATGTTATGTTATGTTATGTTATGTTATGTTATGTTATGTGTTTATGTTATGTTATGTTATGTTATGTTATGTTATGTTATGTTATGTTATGTTATGTTATGTTATGTTATGTTATGTTATGTTATGTTATGTATGTTATGTTATGTTATGTTATGTATGTTATGTTATGTTATGTTATGTTATATGTTATGTTATGTTATGTTATGTTATGTTATGTTATGTTATGTTATGTTATGTTATGTTATGTATGTTATGTTATGTTATGTTATGTTATGTTATGTTATGTTATGTTATGTTAGTTATGTTATGTTATGTTATGTTATGTATTTATGTATGTTATGTTATGTTATGTATGTATGTTATGGTTATGTTATGTTAGTTATGTTATGTTATGTTATGTTATGTTATGTATGTTATGTATGTTTGTTATGTTATGTATGTTATGTTGTTATGTTATGTTATGTTATGTTATGTTATGTTATGTATGTTATGTTATGTTATGTTATGTTATGTTGTTATGTTATGTTATGTTATGTTATGTTATGTTATGTTATGTTATGTTATGTTATGTTATGTTATGTCATGTTATGTTATATGTTATGTTATGTTATGTTATGTGTATGTTATGTTATGTTATGTTATGTTATGTTATGTATGTTATGTTATGTTATGTTATGTTATGTTATGTTATGTTATGTTATGTTATGTTATGTTATGTTATGTTATGTTATGTTATGTTATGTTATGTTATGTTATGTATGTATGTTAGTTATGTTATGTTATGTTAGTTATGTTATGTTATGTTATGTTATGTTATGTTATGTTATGTTATGTTATGTTATGTTATGTTATGTTATGTATGTTAGTTATGTTATGTTATGTTATGTTATGTTATGTTATGTTATGTTATGTTATGTTATGTTATGTTTAAATGAATGCCATGTTATCATGACAAGTAGTTGCGCGTATCCCGGTAGCCGATGGGCTGCGCGTTAACCATACCAGCCAAGGGTTGCTGACCCCCTCGGGGGCTCCATATTTTTACTGCAGGATGAGGATCGAGGAAGCAGAGTGGCTGTAGGTTCTAGGCTGCAGTTGTACTTTTGGTTATTTTGGATGTTGAGCCCGGGATACGCTTGTGCTCCCGTGGCATTATAATTTTGATTCCGTTGAAACTACTGAGGCGGTATGTTGGGAGTTTACAGTGAAGGAATGTAATTAAATACTCGGTATTATATATGATGTAATTATGGTTTTAGTTCTATGCTCGGGAGTCTGATCATCCGACCGGTACACTTGTATTTATTCTGCCTTGTCAACCACGTGGGTGGTTGACGGCGTTGTAGCACCGAAGCGTTTAGTTATTGTTTAGTTATTTAATTCCGCTGCGATTTCATTCAGTTGTGAAGTTCGATGTAGGGGTGTTACAAAAAGTGGTATCAGAGCGAAGTATCGCTCTGATGACTAGAATACCGAGCTTAGGAAAATACCGAGTTAGGAAACCTAACTACATTTACCTAAGTGAGCAGTTATGGAAAGGTTAACCACTAACCAAGTGTGGAGATACCTTGTTGTCGGGAAAACGTTACAACCGTTGGAACCGATAAGTGTGTAAGCAAAATGCTAATAATGTTCATGTGAATTCAGATGTCAGGTTGACCGAGAGGTAGAGGCCACGGAAGCGGTACTGGAGATATGGATGACCAGGGGAGGAGAACACTACGGCTCAGGGTATGGCCGAAGCTGTGTAGCAGCCGCCGTTAGCCCAAATGGTCCCACAACTTGTAGCTGCAATTCAGCAGGGGCAACAGCCCGAAGTTCAACCACCACTGCCACCGCCACGATGATACCAACTGGGTCAAGGCATTGGCAGATCTTAGACCCTCTTCATTTCATGGGGAGACCGACCCACGTAAGCTGGAGGCGTACATCTCCGAGTTGGAGGACCGCCTACGAGACCTTGGATGTGCCTGCTGGGGCCAAGGTCCGTCTTGCCGCTTACTACCTGAAGGGTTCGGCACAGAGTTGGTGGAAGCTTGTGAGAGAGGACCGGATGGCGGATCCTCAGTTTGGATGGAGGGAGTACACGGCTCTGCTGCGAGCCAAATACTACCCTGTGCATGTTCAAGAGGCTAAGCGCCTGGAGCTGGATAGTCTGAGGCAGGGGGACAAGATGTCGGTCGATGAGTACTATACTGCATTCACGGTCTTATCCACCTGTTACCGGACCTGGGATACTCGAACCGGGTGCTGGTAAACTGTTTCTACAACGGTCTCAGCCACCGTCTTCGCTATGGGATGGGGCCAGCTGAGTATACTACCTTGCAGGTAATTTGAATGAAGTGTGATGTGAATAAGTGTAATCCATAAGTGAATATTAATGTGAGTTTGTGAGTATGTTTTGCGGGGCATGACTGACGTCCTAAATTCAGGAGTGCTATCATGCCGCTGCTAAGGTCGAGATTACCGTCCGTCTGAGGGACGAGGAGAATGCGCACAAGCGCAAGGCCACGAGCGAGGGCCAGAGTCCGCAGGGGTACGGGGGAGGAAAGAAGAAGAAGAAGAAGAAACCTTATCCCCAGCCCCAGAAGAGTCAGCACCAGGGTGACAAGGGCCAAGCCCAGATCACCACAGCTGAGGAGCCACTGAAGCTCACATATGCATACGTGGCGAAACCCCTACGCTCTTACCCACCTAAGGGTAATTGTTTAATCATGTGTGATAAGTTGAAGTGTATGATGTTGAGTTGTGAAATAAGTATTGATTGTGTATTGTGATAGCAGCTAGCACGGGTTCTGGACCGGAGCGCCACTATTACTATAAGTGGTGTAACGGAGACCACCCCGGCAAAGACTGTAAGGGAAACGACGTGCAGTGTCGTTACTGCGAGAAGTGGGGTCACCGTGACTACGAGTGTTACCGGAACCCCAACAGCAGAGTCAACAAGCCCAAGGGGCAGTGGAAGGGTAAGGCCACAGCGACTATTCATGGCCCGAAGACGGCTAACCAGCCACCCACAGATCAGAGGCACACTGATTCCCAGAAGGGGAAAGGGTCGGGACCTAGCAAGGCCGCCCTGAATGTGGTGGACCGGTCAGAGGCGCCAGGGCCCTCTTCTAGACCAGGTACCGCCTAAACTGTTGAATGAAATAAGTGATTGCATACCGCATTTCATGCATGTGTGTAGTAGTGAGTCCAAGTGTATTATCATGTGGAGAAAAGAAGTAAAGTATAATGTGGAAGTCACCTAATTAGATACTCTGAACTTAAAGGAACCTTCAATATATGTTATCCAATCCCACCCACACCAAACCCTGAAGAAACCACCATCAACATCACCGACTTTCCAATGGAGCAATGTCAGGTCATCCAAGCAGGTATGATACTCTTAAATGGATACCTGACACCGGAAGCACAAGTCCATATCATCAGACGATGCAATGAACTTGGAGCAACACCTGGAGGTTTCTACACACCCGAATACCCGAGCAGATCGAGAATGAAATTGAAGAAGATGTGCATGGGTAAGGACTGGAATCCTTACACCAAGACATATCAAGAAGTGCGAGTGAAGACGGAGCAACTGTACCGATGATACCTGAGGAGTTCCTTGCGGTCGTTAACCACGCCATGGGAATTGCTCAGCAAGTTGAAACGGATTCAATTCCAAGTGTTAAGGCAGATTTGTGTATTGTGAATTCTACCAGAAAGGTGGACGATTAGGTTTACACCAAGATAAGGACGAGTCACCCGAGTCTCTAAGTAAGGGAGTACCCGTGGTGTCTTGGTCCATTGGTGATACCGCAGTGTTTATTTATGGTGAGCAGAAGCGTGCTGATCTTGCAAGGAAGTTAGTACTAAAATCAGGAGATGTGTTAATCATGGGTGGGCAGTCAAGGATGCTATATCATGGCATCAGGAAGATCAAACTGAATACCGCATCGTCGGCAGTGATCAACGCCACACACATGAAACCCGGACGTTTGAATTTGACCTTCATACAGTTTTAAAACCTTGTATAATTATGTAATGTGTTAAGCCAGTGTATGATAAGGATATTATATATGTGTTAAGTTATGTCAACAGTGTAAACCAACAATGTTGTAAGGAGAATGTGTTAATGAATAAAGTGGAGTTGTTGAAGTATATCTACCGTGTTGTTACCCAATACTTATTAGTTTGCCAATGAATTAGGTTGTGCTCTCGGAACGGGAGGGTAGAGTGTCTATGCGCAGAGAAGAAGCCGGCAAGAGCGGCACAATCCTCACCGGTACCTTTCTAGTCAATGGCGTGGACACTTCGATCTTGTTCGACTCCGGAGCCTCACACACATTTATTTCGCTATCCTTTACGAAGAGGCTGGGGTTAGACGGTGAGGAGATGCCAGACTTCTTAGTCACTCTCCCGTCGAAAGAGCGGATCATGTGTACCCGCTACCACCGAGATGCTGTTGTACAAATCAAAGGAGAAGAATTTCCGATCGACTTGATAGAGTTCGACGGACTTGGTTTTGATGTGATTGTCGGGATGAACTGGTTGGAGCGGTACAAGGGCAGAATCCTATGTGCCGAGCATCAACTCTTCGGAGTCCATCTGGGGTTACTATATCTTACCGCCAGAGGCCCAGGGAGCCTTCGACTCAGATCATCACCGCCATGGCTATGTGTCGTGAACTACGACGAGGGAGTGATGTGTACCTCTGCTATGTCCAGGACATAGAGAGAGACCCAGATTAGTCCTGATGTGCCGGTAGTGTCGGAGTTTCCTGATGTATTTCCTAAGGAACTGCCGGGCATGCCGCCAGCGTGGGAAGTAGAGTTTTGAAATTGATTTGGCTCCGGGTACCAGACCAATTGCGAAGGCGCCCTATCGTATGGCTCCAGCAGAGATGACAGAGCTCAAGGAGCAGCTGAGAGACCTACTCGACAAGGGATTCATCCCCCTAGCGTTTCACCATGGGGAGCGCCGGTCCTCTTCGTGAAGAAGAAGGACGGTAGTCTCCGCCTGTGTATTGACTATCGAGAACTGAATGCAGTTACGGTGAAGAACTGTTACCCTTTACCACGCATCGACGACTTATTTGACTAGTTTAGGGGAGCATCAGTATTCTCCAAGATAGATCTACGATCTGGATACCATCAGATTGCCATCCGTGACAGTGATATTGAGAAGACAGCCTTCAGAACTAGGTATGGACATTATGAGTTTACGGTTATGCCATTTGGTTTATCCAATGCACCAGCCAAGTTCATGGACTTAATGAACCGCTTGTTCCAAGATCAGTTGGACAAGTCAGTGGTAGTCTTCATCGACGATATTCTTGTGTACTCGAAATCGAGAGGTGAGCATGAAAGCCACCTGAGAAATGTGTTACAAACATTGAGGAAGAATCAATTGTATGCTAAGTTTTCAAAATGCGAATTTTGGTTTAACCAAGTATCCTTTCTTGGTCATGTGATTTCTGAAGCCGGGATAGCTGTTGATCCGGCAAAGATTGATGCAGTGCACACCTGGCCTAGGCCGAAGACAGTTACCGATATCAGGAGCTTCCTCGGTCTGGCAGGTTATTATAGGAGGTTTGTAAAGGACTTCTCCAGTGTCTCGAAGCCGATGAGTTCCTTGATGAAAAAGGATGCACCATTCGAGTGGACAGTCGACTGTGAGAGTTCTTTTCAGAGTCTCAAGGATGCTCTGACATCTGCACCAGTCCTGACTATACCAGACGGTCCAGATGGTTTTTGAGGTCTATTGCGACGCATTAGGCAGAGGTATGGGTTGTGTGTTGATGCAACACGGGAAGGTCGTAGCTTACGCCTCCCGACAGCTGAAGAAACATGAAGAGAACTACCCTACCCACGATCTAGAACTGGGTGCCATTGTCTTCGCATTGAAGATATGGCGACATTATTTGTATGGGGTAAGTGTGACAATTTATTCGGACCACAAAAGTTTAGAGTACTTGTTCACTCAGAAGGAGTTGAAATGAGACAAAGAAGGGGGTGGAGTTTCTAAACGACTACGACATTAATCTACAGTACAAAGAGGGTAAGGCAAATGTGGTAGCTGACGCATTGAGTCGCCGAGCACACTCTCTCTATTCGCTAGTCTCTCATACTGGCTTGGTTGAAGAGGTGCGGAGTGCTCAGATGACGGATCAGTATATGATGGAGATTAGACAGAAGCTATTGATGGCACATTCGAGGGTCAGAAGTACGACTTCAGACTCCACGATGATGACCTGATTAGGCTTAATGGCCGACTGTGTATACCGAGGAGTAGCGCTGAGTTGAAGGAGCGCATATTGAGTGAATCCATTGTTCTACTACTTCGATTCACCCCGGAGCTTCAAAGATGTATAAGGGTATGAAAAGATATTTTGGTGGACTGGATGAAAAAGGATGTAAGTGATTATGTATTGAGGTGTCTCACTTGTCAGAAGGTCAAGTTTGAGCACCGACGGCCTGGTGGTATGGTACAGCCAATGCCAGTGCCTGAGTGGAAGTTCCATGATATTTCCATGGACTTCGTAGTAGGGCTTCCGCCTACAAGGGGAGGTCTGAATATGATTTGGGTTGTTGACCGACTGACCAAGGTGGCTCGATTCATACCGATGAAGGACACCTGGAAAGTGGCAAAACTGGCAGAACTCTTTGATAGAGAGATTGTAAGACATCATGAGGTACCAAAGACAATTGTGTCTGACAGGGATACCAGATTCTTATTGAGGTATTGGAAATCCACACGGAAACACTGGGTACCGAACTTAAATTGAGTACAGCGTTTCACCCACAGACAGATGGCTAGAGTGAGCGCACCATCCAGACACTTGAGGATATGTTACGTGCATGTGCACTTGACTTTCAGACCAGCTGGATTGACAAGTTACATCTGATCGAGTTTAGCTACAACAACAGTTACCATGCTTCGATCAAGATGTCTCCCTTCCAGGCATTATACGGTAGACCATGCCACACGCCATTATGCTGGGATGAGTCGAGTGAGACGGTCATTATAGGACCAGAGTATCTTGAACAAGTTCAGGAAGAAGTTCGCCAGATCCGGGCTAACATGAAGGCAACTCAGGATAGACAGAAGTCGTACGCAGATGTACGCAGACGTGACCTGGAGTTCGCCGTGGGCGATCAGGTATTCCTCAGGGTATCCCCCATGAAGGGAGTATTTCGTTTTGGCCAGAAAGGCAAGTTGAGCCCAAAATATGTGGGGCCTTATGTTGTGACGGAGCGGATCGGCCGGTAGCTTACAGACTTGATCTACCCACCGAGCTGGGCAAGGTACATGATGTATTTCATGTGTCCCAGTTGAAGAAGTATATGTCTCATCCGTCTCATGTGCTTCAGCCTGAAAGGCTAACCCTAGAGCCGACCATGTGATTAGTGGAGACTCCGGTACGGATTCTGGATACTAAGACTCGAGACACTCGCCATAAGTCTGTGAGACTGGTGAAAGTTTTTGGTCTAACCAGGACGTTGAGGAGGCCACTTGGGAGCTGGAAGATAAGATGAAGGTGAAGTACCCGTCATTGTTTACTTCTTAGTTTTATGTGTATAGGGTACGGGGCGTACCCGTTTTTAAGGGGGGTATATCCGTTTCGGTTATGTGTGTACGACGTGTATTTAAATACATCGTCTATATTATGTTGTCATGTTACAGACCGTTGTGTCTGAATGATGTTGTATATGTTGTATGGACCTTGTGTCTAATGTTATGTAAGGGTGCTGTTAATGTTGTATGGAAATATTGTTATATGTCTTCCTGTGTTCTAACATTTAGGACATGATGAAGTGTGAACTTTGGGGACAAAGTTCTTTTAAGGGGGTAGATTGAAATACCCCAAACCTTAGTATGTTGTGTAAACACTTAAATATGGTATATTAAGACTAAGAAGAGTCTTAGAAACATTAATAAACAATTTAAACCATAGAAAACACAAAATGTGCTTTAAGGTCAATAAAGGCCAAAATGTGCTCTAAGCTTGGGATAAGCTTGGTTAAGACCCAAAGAACTTACCAAGACCTTATTTATATACTAATGAACATATTAAACAATTACCAAAGAAAACCAAGCTTGAAAACAAGTTAAAACACAAAATGTGCTTTAAGGAGTCTTAAAGCACATTTTTGAAAAATTGTCTTGTAAATGAGTTTTAAATGGCTAAATGTCCATCATTACTCTTTAATTAACATGTGTACTATATAGTATCACATTTTGAAGTCTATATCAATGGGAAATCAAAAATTTCACTTCTATGTGCCTTGTTTTTATGAATAGTGACTTTAATAAGCTTTGTAACATATGTTGTTATAAGTAATTAAATGAGTCATCAAAGACTAAAATACCCTTGTTATAATAATAGGGGCCGGTTTTTAAGTGTGGTGACTCACCACTCTTGTAACTTGTTAAGTAAATAAAGATGACTCTTAAGTTACTATTTGCTTTAAGGTATAAATATCTTCTAAAAAGAAAAACAAACTCACTTATCTCATTCTCTCATTTCCCTTCTTCATTTCCCATGGTTCCAAGTCTTCTTCAACCTCTCTTCTTTCTTCCATTCATGATTTGCAATAGTACTACACAAAACTCCATCTTTGACCTCTTGTAATTTCTAGCTCACTTAACCAAATCAAAAACAAACACCACCATTCTCTTCCTCTCATCAAGCTCTTCATTCCTACCTTCTCAAAACTTCAATACCACCATTTCGGTGCCATGGAGTTCCACCATTGAAGGAGCTTGAGCTTATATTTCTACATATTATTGATCTCCTTTGCTTCTAGGTAAGGAATCTCAAAGAAAAATGATGTTTCCTCCATGTTTTTATCTTGACCGAAAATCATCTTAATGGAGTCCTTATGTTGCTTTGTTCTAGCTTCATTCCAACCTTTCAAGGACTAGGTGGAGTCCTCTCTTGGTAGATATTCAAACTCTCTTCAAATACCAAGGTAAAACAATTATCTTAATGTTTTAAAACAATGTATAATCTAGGGTTTACAATGAGATGAAGCTTAAAGCTTGTATACTCATTATTATCATTTGTATAATGTTTAGAAGTTAACAAACAATCAAAAGCCTTGCCGATTTAGTCAAGGAAACAAGAAAGAAGTTTGTGAGGAAAAGAGGTAAATATGCAACCTAATGTGGTTTAAAGTCTTAGGAGAAAAGAGCTTGTATTGCTTATGAAAATGATTTAAGGAGCCAATGGGAAATGACTTAGAAGAATGCTCTTAAGGGCTTAGTAAGAGGCATATGTATTGTTGAGTGTATTTGCAGGTCAAAGGCAAATATAATGTGGGAAATTCAGTGTTTATGATTTATGCATCTTAAGGGCCTAAGAGTCATGTCATTTAAGGGCCTAACTGCCATGCAATTTAAATTATGCACTATATTGTGATGTAGTGCTATATGAGTGAAGTTTTGTGTATATGAATGTTTTTGATGGATTTTTAGTGTTCTTGGTTGTTTAATGGCGAAAACAATGTGTTTTGGTTTAGTGATGTTCTAGGAGAACCTATGTCAAAATTTAGGTAATAAACAAGAAGTTCTAAGGGTTTAAAATGAGTTGGTAAGTTAGGAAATGTTTAGAATGGTTAAGTGTTCAACTAGTGGAAGAAGCATGCATTAAGGTGTTTAAAGATGTAAAAAGGGCCTAGGCAATGTTCTAGAGGATTTTATAATGCAAATGAATGTTTTGGGATACACCAAAGTCATTTAGACTTGTGTTAGGATTTATGCAAACTTTGGTGAACAAGGAGAAAGTGTAAACTTGAAAAAGGATTTCAAGAATGACATAAGGAGTTAGTTGTGAGAATAAATGCTTGAGTGATGATGTTGTTGTGTGGTGGAGGGAGTACTTAGGCATAAGTGATCATCTTAGGTATGAAACACCACTTAGAGACCTAGGAGAAAACATTGTAAGTGTTAGGAATTTTGGAAGAAATGAGTAAAGGCTTAAGGAATTAGAAAATGAGTTTTATTAGTGTTTAAGGAGGTATTAAGGTGTGTTTGAAGTGCCCAAATGAGGTTAGGACATACTAGGATATATGAGGTGAAGTTTGGAGTTAAATGGGCAATGGAAAATAAGAGTCTGGAGCAGACCGGCCTTGCGACCGAACTTGCCAAGGTCGGTCGAGCCCAGTTTACCCTGCGAGAATTGGTTTCTGGAATGGACCGAACTCGGGGACCGGACTTGCAAGGTCGGTCGGGCATGAATTTTTAGTACGGATTGAGTCTCTGGAGTAGACCGAACTTGGGACCGGACTTACAAGTTCGGTCGGGCCTGAATTTTCAAAGGGAAGAAACTCTCGGGAATGGACCGAACATAGGACCGAACTTACAAGGTCGGTCGAAGTAGAAAATTTTAACGGTAATATGTTCTGGAATGGATCGACCATGGGACCGAGTTTGTATGGTCGGTCGTAGTGTAAATTTTCAAACCCCGAAGTTACTGGAATGGACCGACCTTGTGTAAGGTCGGTCGGTAAGGTCGGTCGGACCTAAACTTGTAAAAAAAAAAACAGAAAAGAATGGCTTAAGTAAAAACCCTGGGGGTATAATGTAGGTAATCAAGTATAAGTTAAGACATTAAAACACGTCATATAATCATGTTAAACATTTAATAAGTTGAAGTTAAGTAATTAATTAACCGACGTTATTAATCATGTATAGGATTGACCTACGGTGGAAACAAATCGAAGCAAGGACCAAGGTATGGTTTTCTTGCAGTCTGTTGCCTACCGGTTTACACCGGCTTGTGTGTTGTTTGTTTTTCTGTGTGTTTATGATGTTATAAGACTTAAACATGTAAGAGTTTACCGTTGTTCATATTATTGTGATGTTATGATGTGACTCATTTCCCTTGTGTGTGTCTAACATGACTTACCACCTGTTGTGTATTGTTTGTTAAGTTCCACCATGAACTTCTAACAAGTGCTAACTGGGAAGTGAGGAATCCGGTTGTCCGGTCATGCATGTAAGTTAAGAGTAGATATCTGAATCAGATTCGACTCTTATGTTGTTAAGATTGTTCTCCTTAATTTGGCGTTCGATCTCCGCTAGCTTCCTCCAAAGCTTACCTATTCTGACTTATGATCGGTTTAGTGGGAACATGTGTTTGTGTGGTGTGTTCGGGTCACTATATCCGAACCATCTGTGACTTAAGTTACTCGTTCGAATAACAGAACGGTAATGAGTGTGTGTAACGAGCTTAACATGAGAGTGAATCATTCTCTAGGCTTCTTATGTTGTTTAACCTTCTTGGTTTGTGATTGTGGAAAGATTATCCACTGTCTATGTGATGTTGTGCTATGCAATGATAACGCTATGCCACATTGTTATGTGTATGTTATGTTATGTTATGTTATGTTATGTTATGTTATGTTATGTTTGTTATGTTATGATTATGTTGTTATGTTATGTTATGTTATGTTATTATGTTATGTTATGTTATGTATGTTATGTTATGTTATGTTATGTTATGTTATGTTATGTTATGTTTGTTATGTTATGTTATGTTATGTTATGTTATGTTATGTTATGTTATGTTAGTTATGTTATGTTATGTTATGTTATGTTATGTTATGTTATGTTATGTTATGTTATGTTATGTTATGTTATGTATGTTATGTTATGTTATGTTATGTTATGTTATGTTATGTTATGTTATGTTATGTTATGTTATGTTATTTTATGTTATGTTATGTTATGTTATGTTATGTTATGTTATGTTATGTTATGTTATGTTATGTTATGTTATGTTATGTTATGATGTTATGTTATGTTATGTTATGTTATGTTATGTTATGTTATGTTATGTTATGTTATGTTATGTTATGTTATGTTATGTTATGTTATGTTATGTTATGTTATGATTTATGTTATGTTATGTTATGTTATGTTATGTTATGTTATGTTATGTTATGTTATGTTAGTTATGTTATGTTATGTTATGTTATGTTATGTTATGTTATGTTATGTTATGTTATGTTATGTTATGTTATGTTATGTTATGTTATGTTATGTTATGTTATGTTATGTTATGTTATGTTATGTTATGTTATGTTATGTTATGTTATGTTATGTTATGTTATGTTATGTTATGTTATGTTATGTTATGTTATGTTATGTTATGTTATGTTATGTTATGTTATGTTATGTTATGTTATGTTATGTTATGTTATGTTATGTTATGTTATGTTATGTTATGTTATGTTATGTTATGTTATGTTATGTTATGTTATGTATGTTATGTTTGTTATGTTTGTTATGTTATGTTATGTTATGTTATGTTATGTTTAAATGAATGCCATGTTATCATGACAAGTAGTTGCGCGTATCCCGGTAGCCGATGGGCTGCGCGTTAACCATACCAGCCAAGGGTTGCTGACCCCCTCGGGGGCTCCATATTTTTACTGCAGGATGAGGATCGAGGAAGCAGAGGGCTGTAGGTTCTAGGCTGCAGTTGTACTTTTGGTTATTTTGGATGTTGAGCCCGGGATACGCTTGTGCTCCCGTGGCATTATAATTTGATTCCGTTGAAACTACTGAGGCGGTATGTTGGGAGTTTACAGTGAAGGAATGTAATTAAATACTCGGTATTATATATGATGTAATTATGGTTTTAGTTCTATGCTCGGGAGTCTGATCATCCGACCGGTACACTTGTATTTATTCTGCCTTGTCAACCACGTGGGTGGTTGACGGCGTTGTAGCACCGAAGCGTTTAGTTATTGTTTAGTTATTTAATTCCGCTGCGATTTCATTCAGTTGTGAAGTTCGATGTAGGGGTGTTACAAAAAGTGGTATCAGAGCGAAGTATCGCTCTGATGACTAGAATACCGAGCTTAGGAAAATACCGAGTTAGGAAACCTAACTACATTTACCTAAGTGAGCAGTTATGGAAAGGTTAACCACTAACCAAGTGTGGAGATACCTTGTTGTCGGGAAAACGTTACAACCGTTGGAACCGATAAGTGTGTAAGCAAAATGCTAATAATGTTCATGTGAATTCAGATGTCAGGTTGACCGAGAGGTAGAGGCCACGGAAGCGGTACTGGAGATATGGATGACCAGGGCGAGAACACTACGGCTCAGGGTATGGCCGAAGCTGTAGCGGCGCCGTAGCCCAAATGGTCCCACAACTTGTAGCTGCAATTCAGCAGGGGCAACAGCCCGAAGTTCAACCACCACTGCCACCGCCACGAGATACCAACTGGGTCAAGGCATTGGCAGATCTTAGACCCTCTTCATTTCATGGGGAGACCGACCCACGTAAGCTGGAGGCGTACATCTCCGAGTTGGAGACCGCCTACGAGACCTTGGATGTGCCTGCTGGGGCCAAGGTCCGTCTTGCCGCTTACTACCTGAAGGGTTCGGCACAGAGTTGGTGGAAGCTTGTGAGAGAGGACCGGATGGCGGATCCTCAGTTTGGATGGAGGGAGTACACGGCTCTGCTGCGAGCCAAATACTACCCTGTGCATGTTCAAGAGGCTAAGCGCCTGGAGCTGGATAGTCTGAGGCAGGGGGACAAGATGTCGGTCGATGAGTACTATACTGCATTCACCGGTCTTATCCACCTGTTACCGGACCTGGGATACTCGAACGGGTGCTGGTAAACTGTTTCTACAACGGTCTCAGCCACCGTCTTCGCTATGGGATGGGGCCAGCTGAGTATACTACCTTGCAGGTAATTTGAATGAAGTGTGATGTGAATAAGTGTAATCCATAAGTGAATATTAATGTGAGTTTGTGAGTATGTTTTGCGGGGCATGACTGACGTCCTAAATTCAGGAGTGCTATCATGCCGCTGCTAAGGTCGAGATTACCGTCCGTCTGAGGGACGAGAGAGAATGCCACAAGCGCAAGGCCACGAGCGAGGGCCAGAGTCCGCAGGGGTACGGGGGAGGAAAGAAGAAGAAGAAACCTTATCCCCAGCCCCAGAAGAGTCAGCACCAGGGTGACAAGGGCCAAGCCCAGATCACCACAGCTGAGGAGCCACTGAAGCTCACATATGCATACGTGGTGAAACCCCTACGCTCTTACCCACCTAAGGGTAATTGTTTAATCATGTGTGATAAGTTGAAGTGTATGATGTTGAGTTGTGAAATAAGTATTGATTGTGTATTGTGATAGCAGCTAGCACGGGTTCTGGACCGGAGCGCCACTATTACTATAAGTGGTGTAACGGAGACCACCCCGGCAAAGACTGTAAGGGAAACGACGTGCAGTGTCGTTACTGCGAGAAGTGGGGTCACCGTGACTACGAGTGTTACCGGAACCCCAACAGCAGAGTCAACAAGCCCAAGGGGCAGTGGAAGGGTAAGGCCACAGCGACTATTGATGGCCCGAAGACGGCTAACCAGCCACCCACAGATCAGAGGCACACTGATTCCCAGAAGGGGAAAGGGTCGGGACCTAGCAAGGCCGCCCTGAATGTGGTGGACCGGTCAGAGGCGCCAGGGCCCTCTTCTAGACCAGGTACCGCCTAAACTGTTGAATGAAATAAGTGATTGCATACCGCATTTCATGCATGTGTGTAGTAGTGAGTCCAAGTGTATTATCATGTGAGAAAAGAAGTAAAGTATAATGTGGAAGTCACCTAATTAGATACTCTGAACTTAAAGGAACCTTCAATATATGTTATCCAATCCCACCCACACCAAACCCTGAAGAAACCACCATCAACATCACCGACTTTCCAATGGAGCAATGTCAGGTCATCCAAGCAGGTATGATACTCTTAAATGGATACCTGACACCGGAAGCACAAGTCCATATCATCAGACGATGCAATGAACTTGGAGCAACACCTGGAGGTTTCTACACACCCGAATACCCGAGCGGATCGAGAATGAAATTGAAGAAGATGTGCATGGGTAAGGACTGGAATCCTTACACCAAGACATATCAAGAAGTGCGAGCTGAAGACGGAGCAACTGTACCGATGATACCTGAGGAGTTCCTTGCGGTCGTTAACCACGCCATGGGAATTGCTCAGCAAGTTGAAACGGATTCAATTCCAAGTGTTAAGGCAGATTTGTGTATTGTGAACTTCTACCAAAAGGTGGACGATTAGGTTTACACCAAGATAAGGACGAGTCACCCGAGTCTCTAAGTAAGGGAGTACCCGTGGTGTCTTGGTCCATTGGTGATACCGCAGTGTTTATTTATGGTGAGCAGAAGCGTGCTGATCTCGCAAGGAAGTTAGTACTAAAATCAGGAGATGTGTTAATCATGGGTGGGCAGTCAAGGATGCTATATCATGGCATCAGGAAGATCAAACTGAATACCGCATCGTCGGCAGTGATCAACGCCACACACATGAAACCCGGACGTTTGAATTTGACCTTCATACAGTTTTAAAACCTTGTATAATTATGTAATGTGTTAAGCCAGTGTATGATAAGGATATTATATATGTGTTAAGTTATGTCAACAGTGTAAACCAACAATGTTGTAAGGAGAATGTGTTAATGAATAAAGTGGAGTTGTTGAAGTATATCAACCGTGTTGTTACCCAATACTTATTAGTTTGCCAATGAATTAGGTTGTGCTCTCGGAACGGGAGGTACACTGAGTGTCTGCAATGAGGCAGAAGCCGGCAAGAGCGGCACAATCCTCACCGGTACCTTTCTAGTCAATGGCGTGGACACTTCGATCTTGTTCGACTCCGGAGCCTCACACACATTTATTTCGCTATCCTTTACGAAGAGGCTGGGGTTAGACGGTGAGGAGATGCCAGACTTCTTAGTCACTCTCCCGTCGAAAGAGCGGATCAGGTGTACCCGCTACCACCGAGATGCTGTTGTACAAATCAAAGGAGAAGAATTTCCGATCGACTTGATAGAGTTCGACGGACTTGGTTTTGATGTGATTGTCGGGATGAACTGGTTGGAGCGGTACAAGGGCAGAATCCTATGTGCCGAGCATCAACTGCTTCTTCGGAGTCCATCTGGGGTTACTATATCTTACCGCCAGAGGCCCAGGGAGCCTTCGACTCAGATCATCACCGCCATGGCTATGTGTCGTGAACTACGACGAGGGAGTGATGTGTACCTCTGCTATGTCCAGGACATAGAGAGAGACCCAGAGTTTAGTCCTGATGTGCCGGTAGTGTCGGAGGTTTCCTGATGTATTTCCTAAGGAACTGCCGGGCATGCCGCCAGCGTGGGAAGTAGAGTTTGAAATTGATTTGGCTCCGGGTACCAGACCAATTGCGAAGGCGCCCTATCGTATGGCTCCAGCAGAGATGACAGAGCTCAAGGAGCAGCTGAGAGACCTACTCGACAAGGGATTCATCCGCCCTAGCGTTTCACCATGGGGAGCGCCGGTCCTCTTCGTGAAGAAGAAGGACGGTAGTCTCCGCCTGTGTATTGACTATCGAGAACTGAATGCAGTTACGGTGAAGAACTGTTACCCTTTACCACGCATCGACGACTTATTTGACTAGTTTAGGGGAGCATCAGTATTCTCCAAGATAGATCTACGATCTGGATACCATCAGATTGCCATCCGTGACAGTGATATTGAGAAGACAGCCTTCAGAACTAGGTATGGACATTATGAGTTTACGGTTATGCCATTTGGTTTATCCAATGCACCAGCCAAGTTCATGGACTTAATGAACCGCTTGTTCCAAGATCAGTTGGACAAGTCAGTGGTAGTCTTCATCGACGATATTCTTGTGTACTCGAAATCGAGAGGTGAGCATGAAAGCCACCTGAGAAATGTGTTACAAACATTGAGGAAGAATCAATTGTATGCTAAGTTTTCAAAATGCGAATTTTGGTTTAACCAAGTATCCTTTCTTGGTCATGTGATTTCTGAAGCCGGGATAGCTGTTGATCCGGAAAAGATTGATGCAGTGCACACTTGGCCTAGGCCGAAGACAGTTACCGATATCAGGAGCTTCCTCGGTCTGGCAGGTTATTATAGGAGGTTTGTAAAGGACTTCTCCAGTGTCTCGAAGCCGATGAGTTCCTTGATGAAAAAGGATGCACCATTCGAGTGGACAGTCGACTGTGAGAGTTCTTTTCAGAGTCTCAAGGATGCTCTGACATCTGCACCAGTCCTGACTATACCAGACGGTCCAGATGGTTTTGAGGTCTATTGCGACGCATCAGGCAGAGGTATGGGTTGTGTGTTGATGCAACACGGGAAGGTCGTAGCTTACGCCTCCCGACAGCTGAAGAAACATGAAGAGAACTACCCTACCCACGATCTAGAACTGGGTGCCATTGTCTTCGCATTGAAGATATGGCGACATTATTTGTATGGGGTAAGTGTGACAATTATTCGGACCACAAAAGTTTAAAGTACTTGTTCACTCAGAAGGAGTTGAACATGAGACAAAGAAGGTGGGTGGAGTTTCTAAACGACTACGACATTAATCTACAGTACAAAGAGGGTAAGGCAAATGTGGTAGCTGACGCATTGAGTCGCCGAGCACACTCTCTCTATTCGCTAGTCTCTCATACTGGCTTGGTTGAAGAGGTGCGGAGTGCTCAGATGACGGATCAGTATATGATGGAGATTAGACAGAAGCTTATTGATGGCACATTCGAGGGTCAGAAGTACGACTTCAGACTCCACGATGATGACCTGATTAGGCTTAATGGCCGACTGTGTATACCGAGGAGTAGCGCTGAGTTGAAGGAGCGCATATTGAGTGAATCCCATTGTTCTACTACTTCGATTCACCCCGGAGCTTCAAAGATGTATAAGGGTATGAAAAGATATTTTTGGTGGACTGGAATGAAAAAGGATGTAAGTGATTATGTATTGAGGTGTCTCACTTGTCAGAAGGTCAAGTTTGAGCACCGACGGCCTGGTGGTATGGTACAGCCAATGCCAGTGCCTGAGTGGAAGTTCCATGATATTTCCATGGACTTCGTAGTAGGGCTTCCGCCTACAAGGGGAGGTCTGAATATGATTTGGGTTGTTGTTGACCGACTGACCAAGGTGGCTCGATTCATACCGATGAAGGACACCTGGAAAGTGGCAAAACTGGCAGAACTCTTTGATAGAGAGATTGTAAGACATCATGAGGTACCAAAGACAATTGTGTCTGACAGGGATACCAGATTCTTATTGAGGTATTGGAAATCCACACGAGAAACACTGGGTACCGAACTTAAATTGAGTACAGCGTTTCACCCACAGACAGATGGCTAGAGTGAGCGCACCATCCAGACACTTGAGGATATGTTACGTGCATGTGCACTTGACTTTCAGACCAGCTGGATTGACAAGTTACATCTGATCGAGTTTAGCTACAACAACAGTTACCATGCTTCGATCAGATGTCTCCCTTCCAGGCATTATACGGTAGACCTATATGACCGCACACGCCATTATGCTGGGATGAGTCGAGTGAGGACGGTCATTATAGGACCAGAGTATCTTGAACAAGTTCAGGAAGAAGTTCGCCCAGATCGGGCTAACATGAAGGAGCTCAGGATAGACAGAAGTCGTACGCAGATGTCCGCAGACGTGACCTGGAGTTCGCCAGTGGGCGATCAGGTATTCCTCAGGGTATCCCCCATGAAGGGAGTATTTCGTTTGGCCAGAAAGGCAAGTTGAGCCCAAAATATGTGGGCCTTATGTTTGTGACGGAGCGGATCGGCCCGGTAGCTTACAGATTGATCTACCCACCGAGCTGGGCAAGGACATGATGTATTTCATGTGTCCCAGTTGAAGAAGTATATGTTCATCCGTCTCATGTGCTCAGCCTGAAAGGCTAACCCTAGAGCCGACCATGTGATTAGTGGAGATCCGGTACGGATTATGGATACTAAGACTCGGAGACACTCGCCATAAGTCTGTTGAGACTGGGAAAGTTCTTGGTCTAAACCAGGACGTTTGAGGAGGCCACACTTGGGAGCTGGAAGATAAGAGGAAGGTGAAGTACCCGTCATTGTTTACTTCTTAGTGTTATGTGTATAGGGTACGGGCGTACCCGTTTTTAAGGGGGGTAGATCCGTTTCGGTTATGTGTGTACGACGTGTATTTAAATACATCGTCTATATTATGTGTCATGTTACAGACGTTGTGTCTGAAGGATGTTGTATATGTTGTATGGACCTTGTGTTAATGTTATGTCGGGTGCTGTTAATGTTGTATGGAATATTGTTATATGTCTTCTGTGTTCAACATTTAGGATATGATGAAGTGTGAACTGTGGGGACAAGTTCTTTTAAGGGGGTAGATTGAAATACCCAACCTTAGTATGTTTGTAAAATGAAATATGGTATATTAAGACTAAGAAGAGTCTTAGAAACTTAATAAACAATTTAAACCATAGAAAACACAAAATGTCTTTAAGGTCAATAAAGGCCAAAATGTGCTCTAAGCTTGGGATAAGCTGGTTAAGACCCAAAGAACTTACCAAGACCTTATTTATATACTAATGAACATATAAACCAATACCAAAGAAAACCAAGCTTGAAAACAAGTTAAAACACAAAATGTGCTTAAGGAGTCTTAAAGCACATTTTGAAAAATTGTCTTGTAAATGAGTTTTAAATGGCTAAATGTCCATTACTCTTTAATTACATGTGTACTATAGTATCACATTTTGAAGTCTATATCAATGGGAAATCAAAATTTCTTCTATGGTGCCTGTTTTTATGAATAGTGACTTTAATAAGCTAGTTTGTAACATATGTGTTATAAGTAATTAAATGAGTCATCAAAGACTAAAATACCATTGTTATAATAATAGGGGCCGGTTTTAAGTGTGGTGACTCACCACTCTTGTAACTTGTTAAGTAAATAAAGATGACTCTTAAGTTACTATTTGCTTTAAGGTATAAATATCTTCTAAAAAGAAAAACAAACTCACTTATCTCATTCTCTCATTTCCCTTCTTCATTTCCCATGGTTCCAAGTCTTCTTCAACCTCTCTTCTTTCTTCCATTCATGATTTGCAATAGTACTACACAAACTCCATCTTTGACCTCTTGTAATTTCTAGCTCACTTAACCAAATCAAAAACAAAACACCACCATTCTCTTCCTCTCATCAAGCTCTTCATTCCTACCTTCTCAAACTTCAAGACCACCATTTCGGTGCCATGGAGTTCCACCATTGAAGGAGCTTGAGCTATATTTCTAACATATTATTGATCTCCTTGCTTCTAGGTAAGGAATCTCAAAGAAAAATGATGTTTCCTCCATGTTTTTATCTTGACCGAAAATCACTCTAATGGAGTCCTTATGTTGCTTTGTTCTAGCTTCATTCCAACCTTTCAAGGACTAGGTGGAGTCCTCTTGGTAGATATTCAAACTCTCTTCAAATACCAAGGTAAAAAAAATTATCTAATGTTTTAAAACAATGTATAATCTAGGGTTTACAATGAGATGAAGCTTAAGCTTGTATACTCATTATATCATTTGTATAATGTTTAGAAGTTAACAAACAATCAAAAGCCTTGCCGATTTAGTCAAGGAAACAAGAAAGAAGTTTGTGAGGAAAGAGGTAAATATGCTAACCTAATGTGGTTTAAAGTCTTAGGAGAAAAGAGCTTGTATTGCTTATGAAAATGATTTAAGGAGCCAATGGGAATGACTTAGAAGAATGCTCTTAAGGGCTTAGTAAGAGAGGCATATGTATTGTTGAGTGTATTTGCAGGTCAAAGGCAAATATAATGTGGGAAATTCAGTGTTTATGATTATGCATCTTAAGGGCCTAAGAGTCATGTCATTTAAGGGCCTAACTGCCATGCAATTTAAATTATGCACTATATTGTGATGTAGTGCTATATGAGTGAAGTTTTGGTATATGAATGTTTTTGATGGATTTTAGTGTTCTTGGTTGTTTAATGGCGAAAACAATGTGTTTTGGTTAGTGATGTTCTAGGAGAACCTATGTCAAAATTTAGGTAATAAACAAGAAGTTCTAAGGGTTTAAAATGAGTTTGGTAAGTTAGGAAATGTTTAGAATGGTTAAGTGTTCAACTAGTGGAAGAAGCATGCATTAAGGTGTTAAAGATGTAAAAAGGGCCTAGGCAATGTTCTAGAGGATTTTATAATGCAAATGAATGTTTTGGGATACACCAAAGTCATTAGACTTGTGTTAGGATTTATGCAAACTTTGGTGAACAAGGAGAAAGTGTAAACTTGAAAAAGGATTTCAAGAATGACATAAGGAGTTAGTTGTGAGAATAATGCTTGAGTGATGATGTTGTGGTGGTGAGGGAGTACTTAGGCATAAGTGATCATCTTAGGTATGAAACACCACTTAGAGACCTAGGAGGAAAAACATTGTAAGTGTTAGGAATTTGGGAAGAAATGAGTAAAGGCTTAAGGAATTAGAAAATGAGTTTTATTAGTGTTTAAGGAGGTATTAAGGTGTGTTTGAAGTGCCCAAATGAGGTTAGGACATACTAGGATATATGAGGTGAAGTTTGGAGTTAAATGGGCAATGGAAAATAAGAGTCTGGAGCAGACCGGCCTTGCGACCGAACTTGCCAAGGTCGGTCGAGCCCAGTTTACCCTGCGAGAATTGGTTTCTGGAATGGACCGAACTCGGGGACCGGACTTGCAAGGTCGGCGGGCATGAATTTTTAGTACGGATTGAGTCTTGGAGTAGACCGAACTTGGGACGGACTTACAAGTTCGGTCGGGCCTGAATTTTCAGGGAAGGAAGAGAAACTCTCGGGAACGGCCGAACATAGGACCGAACTTACAAGGTCGGTCGAAGTAGAAAATTTTAACGGTAATATGTTCTGGAATGGATCGACCATGGGACGAGTTTGTATGGTCGGTCGTAGTGTAAATTTTCAAACCCGAAGTTACTGGAATGGACCGACCTTGTGTAAGGTCGGTCGGTAAGGTCGGTCGGACCTAAACTTGTAAAAAAAAAAACAGAAAAGAATGGCTTAAGTAATAAACCCTAGGGGGTATAATGTAGGTAATCAAGATAAGTTAAGACATTAAAACACGTCATACAATCATGTTAAACATTTAATAAGTTGAAGTTAAGTAATTAATTAACGACGTTATTAATCATGTATAGGATTGACCTACGGTGGAAACAAATCGAAGCAAGGACCAAGGTATGGTTTCTTGCAGTCTGTTGCCTACCGGTTTACACCGGCTTTGTGTTGTTTGTTTTTTCTGTGTGTTTATGATGTTATAAGACTTAAACATGTAATGAGTTTACCGTTGTTCATATTATTGTGATGTTATGATGTGACTCATTTCCCTTGTGTGTGTCAACATGACTTACCACTGTTGTGTATTGTTTGTAAGTTCCACAATGAACTTCTAACAAGTGCTAACTGGGAAGTGGAGGAATCCGGTTGTCCGGTCATGCATGTAAGTTAAGAGTAGATATCTGAATCAGATTCGACTCTTATGTTGTTAAGATTGTTCTCCTTAATTTGGGTTCGATCTCCGCTAGCTTCCTCCAAAGCTTACCTATTCTGACTTATGATCGGTTTAGTGGGAACATGTGTTTGTGTGGTGTGTTCGGGTCACTATATCCGAACCATCTGTGACTTAAGTTACTCGTTCGAATAACAGAACGGTAATGAGTGTGTGTAACGAGCTTAACATGAGAGTGAATCATTCCTAGGCTTCTTATGTTGTTTAACTTCTTGGTTTGTGATTGTGGAAAGATATCCACTGTGTATGTGATGTTGTGTATGCAATGATAACGCTATGCCACATGTTATGTTATGTTATGTTAGTTATGTTATGTTATGTTATGTTAGTTTGTTATGTTATGTTATGTTATGTAGTTATGTTATGTTATGTTATGTTGTTATGTTTATGTTATGTTATGTTATGTTATGTTATGTGTTAGTTATGTATGTTTGTTATGTTTGTTATGTTATGTTATGTTATGTTATGTTATGTTTGTATGTTATGTTATGTTATGTTATGTTAGTTAGTTATGTTATGTAGTATGTTATGTTAGTTAGTTATGTTATGTTATGTTATGTTATGTGATGTTATGTTATGTTATGTTATGTTATGTTATGTTATGTTATGTTCTGTTATGTTATGTATGTTATGTTATGTTATGTTATGTTATGTATGTTATGTTATGTTATGTATGTATGTTTGTTATGTTATGTTATGTTATGTTATGTTATGTTATGTTATGTTATGTTATGTTATGTTATTTTGTTATGTTATGTTATGTATGTTATGTTATGTTATGTTAGTTATGTTTGTTATGTTATGTTATGTTATGTTTGTTATGTTATGTTGTTATGTTATGTTATGTTAGTTATGTTATGTTATGTTATGTTATGTTATGTTTATGTTATGTTATTGTTATGTTATGTTATGTTATGTTATGTTATGTATGTATGTAGTTATGTATGTTATGTATGTTATGTTATGTTATGTTATGTTATGTTATGTTATGTTATGTTATGTTATGTATGTATATGTTATGTTATGTTATGTTATGTTATGTTATGTTATGTTATGTTATGTTATGTTATGTTTGTATGTTATGTTATGTTATGTTATGTTATGTTATGTTATGTTATGTATGTTATGTTATGTTATGTTATGTATGTTATGTTATGTTGTTATGTTATGTTATGTTATGTTATGTTATGTTATGTATGTTATGTTATGTTATGTTATGTTATTTATGTTGTTATGTTATGTTTATGTATGTATGTAGTTATGTTATGTTATGTTATGTTATGTTATGTTATGTTATGTATGTTATGTATGTTATGTTAGTTATGTTATGTATGTTATGTTATGTTATGTTATGTTATGTTATGTTATGTTATGTATGTATGTTATGTTATGTTATGTTATGTTATGTTATGTTATGTTATGTTATGTTATGTTATGTTATGTTATGTTATGTTATGTTATGTTATGTTATGTTATGTTATGTTATGTATGTTATGTTATGTCATGTTATGTTATGTTTAAATGAATGCCATGTTATCATGACAAGTAGTTGCGTGTATCCCGGTAGCCGATGGGCTGCGCGTTAACCATACCAGCCAAGGGTTGCTGACCCCCTTGGGGGCTCCATATTTTTACTGCAGGATGAGGATCGAGGAAGCAGAGTGGCTGTAGGTTCTAGGCTGCAGTTGTACTTTTGGTTATTTTGGATGTTGAGCCCGGGATGCGCCTGTGCTCCCGTGGCATTATAATTTTGATTCTGTTGAAACTACTGAGGCGGTATGTTGGGAGTTTACAGTGAAGGAATGTAATTAAATACTCGGTATTGTATATGATGTAATTATGGTTTTAGTTCTATGCTCGGGAGTCTGATCATCCGACCGGTACACTTGTATTTATTCTGCCTTGTCAACCACGTGGGTGGTTGACGGCGTTGTAGCACCGAAGCGTTTAGCTATTGTTTAGTTATTTAATTCCGCTGCGATTTCATTCAGTTGTGAAGTTCGATGTAGGGGTGTTACAAGCTGGTTCAGACGGAACACGTGGAGCGCGCTCCGCATAAAATCGACATGTCTGAACCAAGCTGGTCCGGACACTGGTACAGACACGTCAAATTTGACCGCGTACAGAGGCATGTCGACACAGTGTGAAAGGATAATAACATTATCTCTTCACACGCCTCTTCTTCCTTTTTTACCCCATTTTCACTATAAATATACCTACAACCCTCCATTAACATATATCTCATTCCACCCCCAAACACATGCCATTTTTCCTCCACAAAATTACCATTACCTCTCCAAAAATCATTCATCCCAACTACATAATGTCCACATAAATTCCATACAGCACCTCATCCCATAAAAACATTCCATTTCCATACCGTTATTCTGTCCAACCTCTGTCCCAAATATTAGCAGTCAAGATAGTGGAGCTGAATTAATTATCTTTTCCAGATGATTTCTTTTACTTCTTATTTTGTCTTTTTAATTATGTTGGGCTAAGAGGATTTACTCCGGGTGAAGGTTAAATTATAGTTTGTTTAATTATGTAATCTATATTTTTACCGGTTTAATTAAATACAGTTTGTTACGATTAAAGCTTATCTCTCGCCTTTTTAATAAATTTCATGAATTTATTAAAATGCTTACAAAGTCTATTTTGATCAGATCAGTGATAAATAGACAGGTTAATTAATCGATAAATCTGTGGAAAACTTATTTTGATTAAATAAGTTAGTATTTTCAGATGCAAAATATAATTCCTCGCACTTAATCCGTTTACATGTGTTTTGCTCAAATCTAGAATAAACCGGGCATGTTCTGGTAAACGAGTCCTTTTGAGTCTATGATTTAGTCCTTAAGATAATAACAGGAATTTTACCAAACTATTAAAATAAAACCGGTAGAGATAGCATAATTAATCAGATTATATAAACCTGAACCTGGAGTCCCGTTTAATTTATCTTCGACTCAGTCAATTTATCTGCTATTTTACTTTTCAAAAACAAGTCAATTAATTCCCCCCTTTTGTGACAAAGCTTAGGTACTATATTATTTCACTATAAGTCTCACGGTTTGATACCCGGCCGCTTCTGTCTTACTATACTACTACGACCGGGATTTTGTTTACAGCCCGACAGATATTTTGAGTATTAATTTCTTTCTCAATTTTTTTAAATACATCAGTTCCAACCACTCACAATATATTGTCTGCAAAATGGCGCCGTTGTCGGGGACTTGATTTATTCTAGTCCCTAAGCCCCGATAATTCACTTGCTATATATAATATTTTGTTTATATTATTTTGTTTTTTTTTGTTTTTTTATTTCTACTAATTTTTGTCATTTAATTTTCCAGCAATTTAAATATCGCATTAATTACAGTTATTTATTTTCCAGTCATTTACTTTACTGTCATTTAATTCACAGTCATTTAAATTCTAGTTATTATTTTATTGTCATTTAAATTCAGTTCTTTATTTTCTTGTAATTTAAATTTCTGTCATTTAAATTCCCTTGTCATTTAAATTCCAGCAATTTAATTCTGCCCTTTTTTTCTTTATTTTAATTTTATTATTTACTTAAACTGCATTTATTTTTATTTTCTTTTGTTTATTTATTTTCAGTTTATTTACTCTTGTAAAAAAAGTAGTTCTTTTTTTATTTTATTGAATTATTTCTATTTAGCTGTTTAAATTTCTCCCTCCATATTTCTTTCTATTTTTATTTTATCACATCACAAGTTTTATTTTGCTGTTTTGAGTGGTGAATGCCTTTTACCAGGTCACACAGTCTTCCGGACAATATCAATAATCATACGGTTAGCTACATCCCTGAGATCATGAGAACCTTTCTGCGCACTCTAAGGCAGAAACGATCTCAACAAAATATAACCACCACGGTGATAGAATCTAACCCGGAAGCAGATATGACATCTTCACCAGCTACAGTTCGTAACATCAACAGGCCGTCTAATCAAGAACAACAGCCCACCATCATCCTTCCACACCTTACCCCATCCAAATACAATGAGTGGCAAAAGCTGAAGCCATATCATCAGATCCGATGCGTAAAGGAGTTAGGCATGTTCGATGGTTATAGTCCTGACGAAGCTCTGTTGCATGTCACCAAGTTTGTGCAGCATGCCAACAGTCTAACCGCGACCAACGTTGTACTCCAATACGCGAGACTGTCCCTGTTCCCTCACAGCCTGACGGGAAATGCGAGTAAATGGTACCACAGCCTTACACCAAGTACCATTGGTACTTGGGATGAAATGGCCACCAAGTTCTACGACAAGTTCCTGCCCCCGAGCCGAACGTTAGAAATGATTGCTGAGATCTACAATTTCAAGCAGCCAGGGTCAGAAAACATTTGTGAAACTTGGGACCATTTCAAAGGACTGCTGCTGACGTGTCCTCACCATGGTCTCACAAAAGAACAGTTATCTCAATTGTTCTACAAAGGCTTAATCAATCAATGCAAAACGATGGTACTGTCTTCCTTGGGTGCCGACATTTTGAAAAAGCCAGGTGAACAATTTCTGAATGGGATAGAATCCCTCTGCAAAGAGATCAGAGACTGGGCCACAGGTGGATCAAGAGGAGGCACACCAGGTTTATACCACGTAGGAGAAAGTGACAATAAGTTTGACCAGCTGATGAAAAGCCACGAGCAACTCATGGAGAGCAATGCGCAGCAGGCGACAAAAGTAAGTACTCTACAGAAAGTAGTTGAGCAGATGGCCATGAACTCCAACCCCCAACAAGCAAAGTCGATGACTTCTCGATCATCTACAATCCCTCCAGGCTATGCTCCTCTATCTTCTCCTGATTTATCTTGTACGCAATGTGGTGGGCCTCATGATTATGAACAATGCCCCCAACTACAAGAATTAAAAGCAGCAAAGGAAGCAAACTATGTTGGCAACAATTTAGGGTACAGGCAACCATGGCAGCGTAACATGCACCCCAATCTTCGCTACTCAAATACCGACAATATCCAAAACCCACATACACTACAACCATCTCAAAATTTCAGACCGCAGTCCAATTTTCAAGGAGGCCAAAGGCAGTATCAGCAACAGCCTTATGGCAATGATGCTTCTTCAAGTCGACCGACTCAACCTCCTTCAAATCCTGAATCTGAAATGTCCCAAATGCAAGAGATGTTTAAAGCAATGATGGGTAAGTCCCGAGACACGCAAGAGGAGGTGCAGCCCTTCACAAAGACCAAAGAGCCTTGCAATCCCAAATTCAACAACTTCTCACCTAACAAAGACCTCCTAGTCAACTCCCTTCACAAACTAACCCCAATCCAAGAGAGCAAGCAAATTCAATCCTTGTAGAAGATGACACTTCCAATCAACAAACTTGAGTGCAATCTCCCTAAGGAGTGGAAGAGAAGCTTACTACCAGAAAAGAAAAGGAAAGCCAAGAAGAGGCCAGCATCAATGATGAAGACACAAGCAATCCAACCTCATCTCCCCCAGATATCCAAGTTCCTATTCCTTCTACTCCCTCTCCATCTCAAATAACTATCGACATTCCATCTTCCTCTCCTAAAAACAGTGAACTCCCATTTCCCAACAGGATGAAAAGAAGCCTAGATGAACAGTTTTCCAAATTCTTAAATTTTCAAGAAACTGACTCTCGATATCCCTTAATCGACGCTTTGCAAGAGATGCCCAACTACGCCAAGTTTCTAAAGGATCTCTTAACAAAGAAAAAGAAGAAAGCTGGAAAAGAAACAGTTCACCTCATGGAGGAATGCTCTGCTGCCCTTCTTCGAGCACTCCCTCCCAAACAAACAGATCCGGGAAATCCCATTATCCCGTGTTTTATAGGTGGAGTGGACTGTGGAAGCGGCTTATGTGGGAGCTAGTATAAATATCATGCCCTACGCCACCTTCTTGAAAGTAAGAGGAGGGGAGATGCAACCGGTTCCATTCAAACTACAACTAGCTGACAGATCGGAGATCAACCGATGGGAATAGTCCGAGATCTGGTGGTCGGAGTGGCTCGCTTTATCTTTCCAGCTGACTTCGTCATTTTAGAAATGGACGACGATGTTGAGGTTCCCCTATTTTAGGTCGACCGTTTCTAAGTACTCAAAGCCATTATTGATGTCCACGATGGAAAAATCACTTTGAGATATGAGGATGAAAAGATCTAATTCGATATGAAGAAAATGATGAAGAAAAGCTCTAACTTTTCTCATCACACTAAGACAGTGGGCTTAATAGATGATGAGGAGGAGGAAGGCGATTTTTCTACAGATGAAGACATGTACCCTATCTTCCTTCCCGAGTGCTGAACTGAACCGCTGGAGCAAGTATTAGTTACTTCTCTAGAAGAAAAAGTGGAAGATGGAAGTTAACGCCATGCTGGCGTCTGAGGAGAAAGGAAGGGCAGGTTATCAAGCCTACCGCCCAACAATCGAAAGACTTGACAGAAAACCACAAAAATCAATTCCCTCAATAGAACAGCCACCAGAGCTCGAGCTTAAGGAGCTACCTTCTAAACTTAAGTATGCCTTTTTAGCTGAAAATTATCATTTGCCCGTCATTATTTCCTCTTCTCTGAATTCCGGGCAGGAAACTAGGTTACTTTAGGTGTTAAAGAAGCACAAAACAGCAATTGGGTGGACTATTACTGACATAAAAGGAATTGACCCCTCCTACTGCACCAACACATCTATATGGAGGACAACTACAAGTCTATCAGGCAGCCCCAACGTCGGCTGAACCCAAACCTGAAGGAGGTAGTTAAGAAGGAGGTTCTGAAACTCCTAGACGCAAACATCATTTATCCTATCTCTGACAGTCCATGGGTAAGTCCTGTACAAGTTGTCCCGAAGAAGGGAGGCATTGAAGCTGTAATAAATGACAAAGGAGAGGCTGTTCCTCAAAGAAAAATCATTGGTTGGCGCATGTGCATAGATTATAGGCTTGAACACTGCAACCAGGAAGGATCACTTCCCTCTTCCTTTTATCGATCAGATGCTAGAAAGATTGGCAGGACAGGAGTATTATTGTTTCTTAGATGGTTTTTCGGGGTACTTCCAGATTCCTATTGCGCCAGAGGACCAAGACAAGACAACTTTCACTTGTCCTTATGGTACCTTTGCATATAGAAGAATGCCCTTTGGACTGTGCAATGCTCCTGCCACCTTTCAGCGTTGTATGCAGGCGATTTTCGCAGACTTCATCGAGCAGAGCATTGAGGTATTCATGGATGATTTTTCTGTCTATGGATCTAGTTTTGATGTTTGTTTGGCGCAGCTTGATCTAATTCTTGGCCGATGTGAGGAGACAAATCTGGTTCTCAACTGGGAGAAGTGCCACTTTATGGTCAAGGATGGGATTGTGCTCGGTCACATAATTTCTGCTAAGGGGATTGAGGTAGATCAAGCCAAGGTGGAGGTAATTGAGAAATTGCCAAAACCAACTTGTGTGAAAGAAGTAAGAGCTTTTTAGGGCATGCAGGATTTTATAGACGGTTTATTCAGGATTTTTCTAAAATTGCAAAACCATTAACTGATCTGCTTCTGAAAGAAGCCCCATTTGTTTTCTGATGATTGCGTATCTGCTTTTGATTTAATTAACAAAAATTGGTAGCTGCTCCCATTGTTGTTTCACCTGACTGGTCATTACCCTTTGAGATTATGTGTGATGCCAGTGATTTTGCAGTAGGGGCAGCTCTGTGCCAAAGGAAGGACAAGATTCTGCGAGTTATTGCTTATGCGAGCAAAACTCTAGACAATGCTCAAAGAAACTACACAACCACCGAGAAAGAGCTCTGGCAGTAGTATTCTCCTTAGATAAATTCAGATCATATTTATGGGGAAGTAAAGTGATTATTCACACTGACCACTCTGCTCTTAAATATTTGTTTACTAAGAAAGAGGCCAAACCACGCTTGCTTCGTTGGATTCTCTTGTTACAGGAATTTGACATTGAAGTTAGGGATAAAAGTGGTAAATTAAATGTTGTGGCTGACCATCTGTCTCGGTTGGTAGTTCCTGATGATGGTGTACCAATTCATGAATTTTTTCCGGATGAGACTGTTTTTGTTTTATACGGTGCACGACCTTGGTATGCTGACCTAGCCAATTATCTTGTTTCTGGGGTGGTACCTCGTGACTTTTCCTATGCTCAAAAGAAGAAATTTTTATCTGACGCTAAGCATTATATGGGAAGACCCTTATCTCTTTCGAGTTTGTGCAGATGGTTTAATCCGCAGGTGTCTCCCAGATGAAGTACCCAGTGTTCTAGAGTTTTGTCATTCAAAGGAAGCTGGAGGCCATCATGGATCTCATAGGAGGCAGCCAAAGTTTTGGAATCCGGATTTTATTGGCCCACTCTACATAAAGATTGCCAAGCCTTTGTGGCCAGTTGCGATAATTGTCAACGCATGGGAAATACTTCTAGGCGACATGAGATGCCCCTGCAAGGCATTTTAGAGGTCGAACTTTTTGACTGCTGGGGAATGGATTTCATGGGACCATTCCCCTCTTCGCAAGGATTCCAATATATTATGGTGGCAGTGGACTACGTATCCAATGGGTTGAAGCAATTCCTTGCCAACATGCTGATTCAAAGACGGTGGTAAAATCTTAAAGAAGCATATCTTTACCCGCTTTGGAGTCCCTAGAGCCATTATAAGTGATGGAGGCACACACTACTACAATCGAAGCATTGATGCATTGATGACTAAGTATGGGGTACACCACAAAGTTGCTCTTGCTTACCATCCCCAGACAAATGGGCAAGCAGAAGTGTCCAATAGGGAGTTAAAATGGATACTCCAAAAGACGGTGCACTCCTCTAGAAAAGATTGGGCTTTAAAACTAGATGATGCTCTTTGGGCCTATCGCACAGCATATAAAACCCCCATTGGTATGTCACCTTTTAAATTGGTTTATGGAAAGGCATGCCATCTCCCTGTGGAGCTTGAGCACAAGGCTTACTGGGCTATAAGGCCTTAAATTTTGATATGTCTGCTGCGGGTGAGAAAAGGAAGTTGCAACTCTCTGAGTTAGAAGAGCTGAGGGATCAAGCTTACACAATGCTAAAATTATAAGGAACGAACCAAGAAGTTCCATGACAAGCTGATCCTCAAGAGAGACTTCAAAGTAGGTAACTTGGTTCTCCTCTATAATTCAAGATTGAAGCTTTTCCCTGGGAAGCTCAAATCTCATTGGGCTGGTCCTTTCCGGATTGTTGGTGTGACCTCATATGGTGCCTTTGAACTACAAAACAAGAAGGGAGAAACTTTCAAAGTTAATGGAGCCCGTTTAAAGAGGTATACTTGTCCTACTAATATTTCAACTAACTTGTTTAGAATTTCTTTTGTCCAGGAACAGCACACACTTTTACTCCAGTTTCGAAACCAGCATTATCCAAGAAGAAATCTCTCCCGTGGAGAGTTCAACATAAACTCAAGCAGCTACGCAGCTTGACTATAGGAAGTTGTGGTACCCCGACCCACAACTCCTCACATACAGAATGAAATTATGGGCGTCTAGCTAAGGACGTTAAAAAAAGAGCAGCTAACTGGGGGCAACCCAGTGCTTATCAGGTATTTTAAATATTATTTTTAATATAAATATTTAAATTTTTAATTTTATTGTATTTTTAATCTTTGAGTATTTATTCTATCTTATTTACATAAGTTAGAGATTAAAATTTTTTAAAAAAAATATTGGCCTGTCCGAACCAGCTGGTTCGGATGGAACGATTTCCGAACTAAAACCATCCGAATCGGTCTGTGTTTACAATTTTCCAAAATCTCCCAAAACGAACGCAGCCCCTAAAATCGCCTCAATCTTCTTTTGCTTCTAAATTCTTCATTTCTCCACCAAATCGAGCAAGGTTGGTACCGAAATCTTCGTTTTTCAATTCTCTACATTTCTATAGCTACAAATCCACAAACCATCAACCACACAAGGAGAAATCTGCATCTGAATGTTCGAACCCTAGGAAGACGATTTCGAAAATTTAGAGCTTGTTCTTGCGTTTTTGTCATCGATTTCTTCTTCTACAATCATCCTATACTCCCACAAGGTAAATTCTACACTTGTTATACTCAATTTTGGTGTTTTTGATTGAATTCCAAATTGAGGTTTAATAGTTACGAAAATGGTATTGTTATATTTCCATTTTTCGATTCTATAATGCCTTGTTGTTGTAACTGAATGGGTTTATGATTGTACAATGTTGTGAGTGGATTTGTTTGATGATGGTATTGCATTATCTTGTTTATTGATTGAATGTAGTTGTGGAGAATTGAAGATTTTTAGGGGAAATTCTGTCAAAATTTCGGTAGAATTTGTGATATCTATTTATTTATGTTTGAATTTCATACTATTTTTCTACTTGCTTTCTATGTTGCTAATTTGTGTTAAGCAGGATGTTGAGAAAATTTACTGGTCGTTCGAAGAAGAGTAAAAGCACTGCTACTAGTTCCAGTCAAGCACCCTCACCGGGTTTTGTATCGCAACAAGCAGCAGACTGGTTCAATCTGGAGTGTGAAATTGAACATGAACGATCTGTCGCACCGGAGTTACAGTGCCAGCTTGGGTTACCCGAGCTTCTGGAGGCGCATGGATGGGTAAAGCTATTAGACATGGGTGGTTTCTTCTACCCACGTGAGGTATGGGTTTTCTATGCGAATTCCCGTATACAAGAGGGAACCATCCACTCCAGGGTCCAAGAGAGGGACATCATTATTCGGGTGGAGGACATCACTACATATTTAGGGATTCCTTACCCTGCTCCTCCTCTGAGCGAGGACGATGATATGCTGCAGCTATTCAATGACTTTCTGAATGCCGCGGACAGACATTACAGTGAGCTTTTCATTCAGCCACCGCGCAGACGAAGAGGAGATGACCAGACTAAGCAGGTCATCCCTGCTGATCTACTACAGGATCCTCGCGAGAGAGTCCTGTTCGCACTTCTGGTGGCCAATGTCACGCCACGTCGTTCTTCTGACCTCAACCAGGCCGACTACTATTTTATCCAGGCAGTCGTGAACCCCACTTTTGCTGGAGCTTCTGCACTCACATATCTACCCAACGTTTTACATCAGCATTTGCGCTACATCATCGAGCACAAGGACCGTCACAGGCTGGGATTCCCTGTTATGATCTGCCACTTCCTCAGGCAGCAGGGAGTGATCTTAGCTGAGGAGGGTCGTTCCACTTCTAGGACACCCATTGACATGGGCACCATGAAGAGGATGAGATTTGACTATGATGGGACGACGTGGATTAAGCAGGCGGGTCCGTGTACTCAGAAGCGGCAGAGAGATGTTAGAGAGGGACCGTCAGAGCCAGTCCCTACTTCCACTACAGTAGAGGAGCAGCAGTATGCGGCATTCCTAGAACCTAGGAGAGGGTATGTGACCTGGGATGAGCATGAGCGCACACAGCAGCAGATGCAGCAGATGGAGCAGTCGTTCCGAGCTGAGATCAGCCAACTTCGGGAGCAGGCACGCCGATCGCAGGATAATTATGAGAGCCTGCTCCGTGACTTCCAGCAGCGGCAGGCTTATTACCCACCACCTGAGTTATTTTATGACAGTTATTTTCTCTCTTTTGTTATTCCTTTCCTGCTTTGTTATTTATTTAATGTATTGCTAACATTTGATAGTTTTCTGTTTATTTGGTTTGTTTCAGTTTACGCACTATCTTTATTATATAATAGCATCTTTTCCTTTTAAATGTTTCAATAAGACGTTCCATCTGCAAAGTTAAGCACTTGCATAACGCAAGTGTGAGGAACGTTTCCCCCGCCAAAAGCCTTAAGTGTGAGGAAGAGCTACTTTCTCAAATCCAAGGATATAAGGGGAGTTCTTTGTTTTAATTTATGCAATATTTAAATTATGTTAAGTTCGTTTTACTCCTTTTACTTGATTTATCTCTATTGCAATACATGACCAATATCCTCCATGAGTTTGACACATTTTGAAACGTCTTCTTACTTGAAAAAATTTTTACTGAACAAATGAGGACATTGTTCCTCTTAAGTGTGAGGAAGTTAGACCTTTCCCTGAAAATGTGCCAGTAGTTCTTTTAATACGTATAGACATTAGATTTACGGGTAAGAATATTTTGTAGAAAAATCAAACATGGTAAGCAACTTTAAGATTAGTTTTGCTCATAATTGTTAGCTTTTATGGTTTCATTATAAAAATTATTTTGTGTGCAAGCTAATTATGAAGTCTGAACTGGTTTAACTCGGTACCTTGGGAATGAAATGAAAGTTTGGAATGGAAGAATAAGGCAAGGTACTCCTCTGATCTAATATTTTTGTTTAAAACTGAAACGGGTCTCTTCCATTCGGTTATTAAGTCCTTGGGGTGCTTCATCACCCATTTACCTAAGATCATTTGATCTGGGATAAAAGACCCAAAACTGTTACAAGAATGGAGAGAAAAGTCTGTAGGGTTTAAAATAAATATGCAAGCAGTGCTATTAAAGCTATAAAATATAATAAAAAAAAGAGCTTAAAATTATTTAGATCATGAGTATGTGGTGTTGAAAGGTACTACGGAATAAGGCAATACTTCACACCCCTTGTCATTTCTGGGTATTTAAGGAAAGAAATGGTGGAAAGATCCCGAGTTAATCTATGTTCATTCTTGATGATTTAACTTCTCCAATTTTTTGGTTTGAAGAGCATGTTTCCACTTAAAAGAAAAAGAAACATACAGTTATGAACAAGGTTAATCTTAGGTTTGTTATTTTGTTTGATTCCCTTCTACGTTTATTTTAACCCAAAGATTTAATTCTATGACATTCCTCAGGAGCTTAATTCTGTGTTTTGCTTGAGGACAAGCAAAAGCTAAGTGTGAGGAAGTTTGATAAGTGCAAAACACATAGACTTTTAGGGTTTAAATACCTTATGAATTGTAATATCTGAAACACATGTTTCTCACTTATTATGCGTTTTTTCCTAAGATTTATGTTTTGATATGAACTAATGCATTTTATATGTTCAATGTAGGAAAAAGCCATGTAATTAAGTAGATTTACTCATGAGGATTCCAACGCAACAAACGGGGATTAAATCGGAGCTGAAACGAATATTTTAGAAGCAAACTAATTATCGTCCGGACCTGTGTCCGGATGAGCTGGTTCGGACGGAACACGTGGAGCGCGCTCCGCATAAAATCGACATGTCCGAACCAGGCTGGTCCGGACACTGGTTCGGACACGTTAAATTTAACCGCGTACAGAGGCATGTTGATACAGTGTGAAGGGATAATAACATTATCTCTTCACACGTCTCTTCTTCCTTTTTTACCCCATTTTCACTATAAGTATACCTACAACCCTCCATTAATATATATCTCATTCCTCCCCCAAACTCATGCCATTTTTCCTCCACAAAATTACCATTACCTCTCCAAAAATCATTCATCCCAACTACATAATGTCCACATAAATTCCATACAGCACCTCATTACATAAAAACATTCCATTTCCATACCGTTATTCTGTCCAACCTCTGTCCCAAATATTAGCAGTCAAGATAGTGGAGCTGAATTAATTATCTTTTCCAGATGATTTCTTTTACTTCTTATTCTGTCTTTTTAATTATGTCGGGCTAAGAGGATTTACTCCGGGTGAAGGTTAAATTATAGTTTGTTTAATTATGTAATCTATATTTTTACTGGTTTAATTAAATACAGTTTGTTACGATTAAAGCTTATCTCTTGCCTTTTTAATAAATTTCATGAATTTATTAAAATGCTTACAAAGTCTATTTTGATCAGATCAGTGATAAATAGACAGGTTAATTAATCAATAAATCTGTGGAAAACTTATTTTGATTAAATAAGTTAGTATTTTCAGATGCAAAATATAATTCCTCGCACTTAATCCGTTTACATGTGTTTTGCTTGAATCTAGAATAGACCGAGCATGTTCTGGTAAACGAGTCCTTTTGAGTCTATGATTTAGTCCTTAAGATAATAACAGGAATTTTGCCAAACTATTAAAATAAAACCGGTAGAGATAGCATAATTAATCAGATTATATAAACCTGAACCCGGAGTCCCGTTTAATTTATCTTCCACTCAGTTAATTTTATCTACTATTTTACTTTTCAAAAACAAGTCAATTAATTCTTCCCTTTTGTGACAAAGCTTAGGTACTATATTATTTCACTATAAGTCTCACGGTTCAATACCCGGCCGCTTCTGTCTTACTATACTACTGCGACCGGGATTTTGTTTGCAGCCCAACAGATATTTTGAGTATTAATTTCTTTCTCAATTGTTTTAAATACACCAGTTCCAACCACTCACAATATATTGTCTGCAGCAATGAATGAGGAAGGAAGCCCCAAAATCCAGCATTTTAAAACATCAATCTGGGCAGATTTTCCGTCCAACCGACCTTGTCAAGGTCGGTCTTGTGGGTCGGTCGGACTCTCTGGTGAGGGAGGCACGTGACTTTATTTTTAAGCTCGACCGACCTTGCCAAGGTCAGTCCCGATGCTTCCCGTTGGCTTGGCATCCTCCGAAGTGCTTGAACATTGATGCATCCTTAAATTAAGCTTTCAAAATGTACTCACATAAGTATTTACCTATTCGAATATGGTCAAAAGTATAAGATCACTAATAATGTAACACCCCAACTCAATCCAAATGTGGTCTCGCAACTTAACAGTATATATATAAACATATCACAGCGGAATTCTTTACAATCCAGACCTTGCCACGGTCTGACTACAGAATATACCGAACATTAGTCTAACAACCTAACCATTTACATAACCTTCTTACAATCCATCACACCTAACATCTTACTAACTCAATTGCCATACGAGTGTACAGGCACAACTCGTAGGTCATACTTAATCCTTAACACCCGCACTCCTTCTTACTCTCGCGACGGCCGCCTCCTGATGCTCACCTGTGTAGTAAAAAGAAGCCCCGAGGGGGTCAGCACGAATGCTGGTACGATCCTCTCATGGCCCCAAGCTAACGTGGCTACGACGACTAATTGTCGATAGCATGGAGGTTGATTAGATGCACAACATAATAGAAAGTGCAGTAAACAACAACTCAGATATGAACAATCAAAGTTCACAACAATGAACGACTTAAATGCGTTCCCTTAATTAGAGAGTTAGCTATTTAACTCCTTAAGTAATATTCCCTCTTAATCTTAGTTCATCCTATCTTACCTCAATCTGATTCTTATCTCAATCTTAGAAACAACCATCCTTTATAGGAGTGGATGTAGCTTGTCTTAATCTTAATCTCAATACAAATCATCCTTTAAAAAGGAATGATTGTAACTTACAACCTTACCTTAATCTTAATCTTACTTAATCTCAATATACAAACCGTTCCTGGAAGGGATTGGTTGTAACTTATCTCAGTCTTAGAATACAGACCATTCTTTAAGTAGAAATGGTTGTAACTTATCTCAAATCTCATCTCAATTAAGTCAACCGTTCTTTAATTAGAATGGTTGTTCCTTAATTCATTGTTTATCTGTCGGGTCACGTAACCCTAACCAATGAGTTATCAGCTCCATTGGTTTACATAAACAATATTAGAATTAGTTGGGCATTTAGGTAGATCCCACTACACCATCTCAGTATGCCTCCCTCCTAAAACAAGAAGTCCGAGGAGGTCGAGTCTATTTGTCGACTCTAGGCGACGAGTCCGAGGACAAGTCATTTGGAAGACGGTATTTGATAAGGATACCGACTTCCCCCAATACACATGTGCCGGTACCATTCCGGATTCCTCACTCAAGTTCAGTTAGTAATAGTCTCAAGCATGTTTGTTGGTTAACCTCTTTCGGTTCATATCGTCCCTCATTAGGGGGCGTTCCTTATTCTCACTCAATTCCTTACTAAACATTGGTTAGTAAGTTCTCACGGTATGTTGTGTTAGTTTTCAACATCACACAACAATACAATACATATATATAATATGTTCCGGTTGCATGCTTTATCTTGTTTAGTGAGCAACAAACAAATAGCACACAAGCCGAGGGACACCTCGTTAGCAAGCAGGTCACAAGAAGAAACAACTGTACCGTTCACCGTTGGCCGTTCAGTTGCTTAATCTCTCCGGAGTCCAAATTCCAAGTCCTAAAACATTCATTCAGTTTTAGGTTGTTAATCACTTAACTCAATTAACTTACTTATCTTCTTAACTTACTTAACCCTTAATGATCCAACCTAACACCTCTTAAGTCTTACACTTAATCTTACAAACTTAATCTTAAACTTTAAGTTTATACTTAACTTAACTTAATCTTAAGTTCTTAGGGTCCTAATCATTACCACCCTACCAAAGGTATTCCTCATTACCCATTACCATTCTTAGAATTCAAAATTTCTTTTTTTTTTAAGTGTTAAGGGTCGACCGACCACCGACCGACCCAACCCCTGGGTCGGTCCATTACAGAAACTCTTCCGTCTCTTGAAACTCACGACCGACCCAAAGCTAAACCGACCGACCCAAAACCCTCTGGGTCGGTCCTCTGCCGAAACATTTTCCTTCATTAAATCTTGCCCGACCGACCCACCGACCGACCCATCCTTATGGGTCGGTCTATTGCCGAAACATTTCTGCTGGGTTAGCAAGGTCCGACCGACCCAGAACTGGGTCGGACCCTGGGTCGGTCCACTACAGATTTTCCTCTTAAATTGCTCTTCCAATTCCAAACTCTTCCACAAGTGTCCTAATAGGTCCAACACCATCTTGGCACCTTAAACCCACCTTATAACCTCCTTTAAATACCTTAAATCATCCACCAAAATCCACCTTAGTCATTATGCATTTTCCTTGTAATAATGCTACACTTGTAATGCTTTCCTCTAGGTTTCTAGGTGGTGGTTCATACTTAATGTAACCACTATGCCAATGTTTTCCTCACCACTATATCATCATCTCCCAAGCATCTCTCACTATCTAAAACTCTTCAAGCATTTACTAAAAGTTCCTTCACAAGCTTAAGCTTCCATACACCAACACCTTATTTCCTTCCTAGTTGTTTACCAACATTTGCCTAAGTTCTAAATACTCAATTACATTCTCTTGATTCCTAAATCCCCCAAGGTAATGCCTAAGTCATTACCACTCATTCCAACACTTTATCTTACCCCTCTTCATCAAGACAATCTCTAAAACTTCCTAGTACTTCCTTAGTCATTATATTCCCTTAGAACATATCTTAATCACCTTAAACATCATACCTTCTCCTTAAACTTATGCTCAAGTCTTATATCCTTCTCATGATTTTGGTGTGCTCAAAACACTCACCCATCCTCTAATTCCTCCTAGACATCTCAGTCATTCTAAACCTCAAGAACCCCTTAGTTAACATTCCACTCAAATTCCTTTAATGCTCCCTAGTAAACCCTAGGGCAAATTAACTCACCACCACCACTTAAACACTTTGTTTTCTATTAAAATTTCGCCATAGCTTCTCTAGTATCTTATCATGCCCTAAGACATTTTCCTCATTCATCCATCTCACACACATCAAGTTCTTTCTCATATATCTTCTCACCCAAACCAACTCATTCACAACAAACTCAATATTGCAATAATCTTAAATTGCATAGCACTAAGGCTCTTAAATGACATGGCTCTTAGGCCCTTAAATGACTTAAACTTAAACACTGAATTTCCCACATATATAAGCTTTCAACCTGCAATTACACTCATCAATCTCATAGTAGTTATAATGCTCTTAAAATCCACCTTAAACTTATATTACTAACTCATTCTCATTAGCTCCTTAATCACAAGTTCATAAGCTTGTTTAAGTTCTTTTTCTTAGGTTATAAAACCCAATACACAATGTAAGCTCTAAGCTACATTGGTACTTATCTAAAACTCATTCCTTAATCTTAAACCACCATTAGGTAAGCATTTTACCTTGTTTTCTCAAGCTTATCTTAATCTCCTCCTTAGGCCTTCTTCTTGCATAGATCTCGGCCACCACTAAATTCCCTTGCCAATGTTCTAACCAATTCAAGGACTCATATGAGTACTAAACAATACACTAACCTATAGGAATAAAAACCTAGGTTAGAAATGTGTTCTAAGGCATAAAAGTGGATGATTACCTTTGAAGTCTCAATGTAGACTTTGGCATTGAATGAAATAGGACATCCACTAGTCCTTGGTGAATAAATCAAGCTAGAACAAGGCATAAAAACAAGGCCCCATGAGTAGAATTTTCGGCCATTATAGGAATGATGGAAACATGGTTTTTCTTACATTTTCTTTACCTTAAGAGAATGGAGAAGCTAATGAGCTCTTCAAACTTGATTTTCCTCCATCAATGGAGTTTTCTCATGGCACCAAAATGGAGCTTTGAAAGATTTGAAAGATAGAAAGTAGGTCTTGACCTAACTAAGACAAATATGCAATTTGTTTTGGATTTGGAGCTTGGAGTTGTATTTGGCAAGTGATTGAAGATGGAGAACCCATGAATGAAGCTCTCTCGGTTTGGAGCAAGAAGAGAAGAAGAAAATCGTGTGGAGAAGAGAAATGAAGAGAGAGAAGAAGAAAGGTAGGCTAAGGTAATATTTGCTTTAATAAAGCAAATAGTAACTTCTTTACTTATCTCTTCTTTTCCTTTCTCATTTGATGACTCATGTGGTGACTCCCCACATAAAAACCGGCCACCCTCTTAATATAAGGCTAACATGGTCTTTGTTGACCAATTAATTGACTTATATTGATTAAAACTTAAACTAGTCACTAAATAGTTACTATTCACTAATCAAGGCACATAATCGGGAAATTTTTGATTTCCCATTGATTTAGACCTCCTAATGTGATACTAATTAGTACACATGTTGATTAAAGAGTAATGATGGACATTTAGCCACTCAAAACTCAATTCTAAGACAATTTCTCAAAAATGTGCTTTAAGACTTCTTAAAGCACATTTTGTGTTTTAACTTGTTTTCAAGCTTGGTTTTCTTTGCTAATTGATTTAAAATGACCATTAGGATATTACTAAGGTCTTACCATGATATTTGGGTACTCACCCAAGTCTCTCCAAGCTTAGAGCACGTTTTTGCCCTGATTGCCTTTAAGGCACTTTCTTATGTTTTCCTTGGTTTAAATTGTCTACCAATCTTTCTAAGGCATTTTAGCCTTAATACATCATGATTTGATGTTTACTTAGCATACTTAGGTTTGGGTATTTCAATCTACCCCCCTTAAAAGAACTTTGTCCCAAAGTTCCCATGCATCTTATCTCATTAGAATACATGCCTTACCTCATTCCTTAGATCATATAGATCATACTTATGTATACTTAATCTCATTGAATCCTTAAGTCCACCATATGCTTATTCTAAATATCACACAACATGCTTAAGCATGTGTAGCACTCAAAATTCCTTTTGTTCCTTTTGATGATTAAAACATTCACATAACTTCCAACGTATTCTCCCATGTCACCGGTCCGTAGACAATGGCTCATTCGTCCTCGTCACCATGGGCTAGAATACAAAACACGCTGCTCTCCCATGTCACCGGTCCGAAGACAAAGGCTCGTGCGTCCTCGACTTCATGGGCGAGACTCAGTAAAAAGGTAATCCTTTTTACGAGGTCATGTGAGGAATAATTCCTCTAATTAAAAATACAAGCAACTCCAATTTTTTTTTTTTATCCCAAGGCCTCTATCCTTAGCGTGATTTACTTGTGACCACTGGTAGGGAGTTTCAGGAATAATCCTACCCTGATGTGATCAGCATCAGTGTAGAACCATCCTTCCATTCCAATTTGTGTTCGATTTCCCTTGATCCCTAGAAAATCAAGTTCCACCTCCCACGTCATTTTCAAACATCAGTTAATTCACTCATGTCCAATTTTCTATCTTTTTAGTTCTTCTAATCATAATCAATACATCTCCAAAGTGTGGACTCAGTCCATCAAGCATTCCCAATTCATCTCTTAGTAACTACCTCCAGACTTAAATTCCTACTAAATTCCATATCAGTCTCATACCACATAGCATTACTATATCCTTCCTCATGCTCATATCAAATAATATCTCATAGTGTTATCTTATTCTTATCTCACACATAGTCTCATATCGACTTATACCTCATATATTCCTTATTCCTTAAGTCTCCTTAATCCTCTTCCTTAATTCTCTTAACTTGTACTCACACCGGAGTTAACAAGATAGGTACTTAATGTATGGTATTCACATCTTCTGTGTGCAATAACCATAGTTTATCTTAAAATGTTTATGTAAAACATATTCTTAAATTATTTTGTGCTATGCACACCGTAGTTTATGTACTCAGTACACAAACATACGCTAAGCGGTTTTCGCTCTACCCCCCTTAAAATGGATTACGCCCACGTAATCAACATTATATCATCCTTGAACATAAGTTCAAGATGTCTAATTCTTACCAAGCATTCTAGCTTCCACGTTATCTATCTTACTCATAGTTCGATCAGAAATGACTTAGTCTCTGTATCGAGGATTCTTGACGGTACTTATACCGTATTCTTAACTTAGTTTGGTCTAATCTCAAAGTAGTGATCTGCTAGCTTCCGCTGCACCGCTCTGATAATCTTAGGCTTGATTGTCTCAATGGACACGTGTTATCTTTATATATACACGGCCTTAATGAGTTGTAACTCGTCTATCCATTCTTCTTGAAGATCTTACACTCATAATCTTGGTGTTTTCTCGAATGTCTAAATTGTTCTCCCCACCGACCTTTGGTCTGGATGATTCTTATCCTAAAACGACTGTTTAGTGCATAATGCGCTTTACAGTCTTAATCCCTTACATCTTAAGACATATCCAATGTCTGTACTTAATAATCCGTGCTTTTCGCACTTCATAGTCCTTAATTATCTGTTCTCTGGTTCCTCTGTGTTGCTGGTTCAACTGAATTCTTCTCTTTGATTGTTTGTGGTAGTAGCTGTTCTTGTCTGATCTTGCGTCGTTGTCGGTGGTACGGAGTCGACTACTTCCCGTGTTCCTTACACCACTCGTTCACATGCATGGGGTACCTTACTGGTACATTACTACTTACCCAACTATAAATGAGCGTGTCAGGCCTGCAAGCCCTGTGGGGTGCAGTCGTCCCACGTCTCGTTTTAGTAAACTCATAGTGTCCGTCACACGTTTAGCTATTGCTAATTATGAAGTATTCCGTTGTCGATCTCCTCTTTCATCGTTCCATAATAACACTTATTGTTCTTCTTGAAGTTAATCAAGGGAAGTCCATTTACTGTGTTCTTGGTTATGGTATACTCCCTCCTTTTCTGTATTCCGTCGTGATTCGGTCTCTTAATAATGAGGTCTCTTCGTAGAGCCTCTTATCTTGTTCCTCATATTTATGCTACTAGGAATGCACTTCCAGTTCCTTAGGAATGGGTAGTGTGCTTCCTGTAAAATCTTACCTAACTCGTCCAGACTACTGCATCAATGCTCAGTTTGTCTTCCATCTTATTTTCTTACTGATGCTGGTCTTAACTCATAAATCTAATTGCCTCAGTGTCAATATTTGACGGCTCATACATATGGTCGCCTTACCGCGCACCATGACTTAATTCACTTATCTAACTATTGTACTCACGACCACTACTACCGTGGTAGTTGGCCTTTACCTTGTTCCCATTAATGGTGCAACCTCTTACTCACTTATTCTAATGTCTTACCTTATACTCAATCCCTTCTTGGTGTAAACACACTGGGAGTTCTCTCATTCCGGTATTGGCGGTTGTCGTACCGTGTTTAAAATAGTTACTCTTGATATGAAGATGTTATGCTCCAATCTCAGATTCGTAAGTATGCTAATTTCTTTCGCTTTCTTTCATTCTTAGTGATTTATCTACCATGTAGTTTAACTGATTACTGAAGAAGTCATCCACTGAATCACAAGCTCTTCTGAGCATTGATTAATTGACGTGCCATAATGTGCAGTCACAATGTTTATCCCTGACCATTACCAATTCTTACATCCTGGGTGTTGGATATGGGGTCTATCTGTGCCACCTTCCTTATTACTCAAGTGTATCTGATATATTTCAAGGAAATCTCAAGGTTCATAGTTTCCATTTTCTAAATAAAGTGTATTTCATCTCTAATAAGTGAAAGCCCTTTTTGAGGGGTTGATTCCCACTCATGGCCTCACAACAAGGAGAGGTATCCCCACCCTAAAAGGCATGGTTCGTTCTCCGCTCCTGTCCTTAGTATTATCTCAATATTCTCATTGGTACCCTTTCTTGGTAATGTTCTTCACAATCTAAGTTATAGGTTTGGTAACCATTCATATCTACAAATTGTAGTCCCTTCGTGGCTTAAACAAGCTCTCTTATAACTTACTGTGCCTCGGGCTCTGATGTGGTTAACATCCTTGGCTCGTAGGCTCTTAGTGCTTAATATCTCGGTTCATTATTTGTACTCTTACTCATCTGTAGGTTATCCTCATAAACTTCTGGTCCCTTGGAACACCATCAATCATTAGGTTACATACTAACTGTAGTATCGGGTTTCATGATAAGTTGCTGCAACCTGCTTCCTGCTAGGGAAGTTGTTCAGGTGGTCTGAGGTTACTTAATGTCTTTGACAATGCTGTCATTTTACTAGACTTATGTCTCTTAGCAATCAAGGTTAGGTTCGTATTAGGCGTTTGCCTTACGGTGTCCAAGTTGGATATCATCCTGTCGTCTTATACTTCCATCTCAACGCTTCGTTCAACCTCTGTTGATTACGCCACCCTTTGATGATCAATCATACTTGGGTGTTAATGAGTTAGATGAACGGTACTAGCCGTCATTCATGAGTTTGTTCGGCTCGACTATGCCCACTCTGTGGGGGTAGTCCTCTAAGCTTTCCTTTTCCAGGGTTGTACGACTTTAATCCTTAGTAGGTTATAGCTTACGTTTATTTCTTGTATCCTTGTTTTCTGGGTTTTCCAACATCTTCATTGAAGAATGTTGTTATTGGTATCCTTAATGGTCACTCTGGGAGTCTTATCCTGTTTTCGTTGTAAGCCGATACTTCAACAGTCTCAATAGTATCTTTTAATACATCCCTTGTATATCATTGCTGATATAATGTTTTTGCTCGGATTTCCGAGCGATCTCTTAAGTGTTCCCCTTGGAGTCCGGGATTGTGCTATTACCGTATTGTCGGTTGTAGTGGGTTATACCGCTGCTAATATTTACATGGTTTAATACTTTGTCCAAGTTCTGCTCCCAGCAGACTGGTGTGTCATCTCTTCTCATCATGGTCAGGCCGTCGGGCCTTTCCAAGGTCTTATTTTTCTGTTCTTATAGATTTACCATCCGGTACTAATATGTATCACGACTGTAGTGTTCTTTTATCTCGCCATGATGGCTTTCTGTGTGACTTAGCCATGGTAGCACTTGCTACGGCAAGTGCGCCATGCAGGATGGGTTATTGGTACAAGGTACATTGGTAGTGACACTTCCTTCTAATTTCCATGTAATTGGTAGTCCTCGGGACTCCTTCGATAATCTCTTATCTTGGATAACCGTTCATCCGGCGGTTTCCTTGTTGTTTGACAGCACTGTCATCTATTAGGGCGTTCCTCTTTCTGAGGGAACCCCTTAATATTCCCTTATGTTTTAATCCTCGCTCTTGTCTCCACACATTCTGTTGTGGTTATTAAGTAATAATTCTCTTTTAGGCACTACCTCGTAGTCCTATTTTGGTATACATTTGTATGAATTTCTACCGTCGTCCGCATTATGTCGGCCAGGTCTTGTAACCTTCCTCATTGTATGGGGTTTGGAGTTCCCGTTTCTAACTGGACTTCCAGTAGTCTCAATCCTCCTGCTTGGTATTATCCTGCTGTTATGCTCACTCGGACCGCTGTCCGGTACTCATGCCTCTTATCATTTCCTTATCTATTGCACCCGTAGTGCTTGCCTTATCATTGGTATGGCGGGTTATTTCGACTGCGTAGCATGTCGACCCATGTTGCCGGTAATTACCGTTCTTTTACTGATAGTATCCATAGGTAGCGCTTGTCTCTCTATTGCGCTCCATTGAAAATCTCCCAATTCTCCATAACTGTTGTACAACAAGTCGTTTCTCGTATTGCTTACTGTTAGCTAACTGCCAGATCGGGTTTCCCCGAGTAAGAGAAGGCTTTCTTCTCTCTGACGTTTGTCCCACATATTTAGGGTTAGGGATGTGGAGGGCGGGCCTAGGTACTATGGATATCCGGTAAACACCGGGGAGTCCTGGCTAACGCACCTCACACTCTATCTCTCAACCCTTAACCCATAACTCAATCTCAACCTCATCATTCTCCTAAGTTCGGTAATTCCTAGTCTTCAGAGCGTAACTACGCTCTGATACCACTTTTTTGTAACACCCCAACTCAATCCAAATGTGGTCTCGCAACTTAACAGTATATATTACATGTCACAGCGGAATTCTTTACAATCCAGGACCTTGCCACGGTCTGACTACAGAATATACCGAACATTAGTCTAACAACCTTAACCATTTACATAACCTTCTTACAATCCACTCACAACCTATACATCTTACTAACTCAATTGCCATACGAGTGTACAGGCACAACTCGTAGGTCATACTTAATCCTTAACACCCGCACTCCTTCTTACTCTCGCGACGGCCGCCTCCTGATGCTCACCTGTGTAGTAAAAAGAAGCCCCCGAGGGGGTCAGCACGAATGCTGGTACGATCCTCTCATGGCCCCCCAAGCTAACGTGGCTACGACGACTAATTGTCGATAGCATGGAGTTGATTAGATGCACAACATAATAGAAAGTGCAGTAAACAACACTCAGATATGAACAATCAAAGTTCACACACAATGAACAACTTAAATGCGTTCCCTTAATTAGAGAGTTAGCTATTAACTCCTTAAGTAATATTCCCTCTTAATCTTAGTTCATCCTTATCTTACCTCAATCTGATTCTTATCTCAATCTTAGAAACAACCATCCTTTAATAAGGAGTGGATGTAGCTTGTCTTAATCTTAATCTCAATAATACAAATCATCCTTTAAAAAGGAATGATTGTAACTTAACTTAACCTTACCTTAATCTTAATCTTAACTTAATCTCAATATACAAACCGTTCCTGGAAGGTTGGTTGTAACTTATCTCAGTCTTAGAATACAGACCATTCTTTAAGTAGAAATGGTTGTAACTTATCTCAAATCTCATCTCAATTAAGTCAACCGTTCTTTAATTAGAATGGTTGTTCCTTAATTCATTGTTTATCTGTCGGGTCACGTAACCCTAACCAATGAGTTATCAGCTCCATTGGTTTACATAACAATACTTGTTAGAATTAGTTGGGCATTTAGGTAGATCCCACTACACCATCTCAGTATGCCTCCCTCCTAAACAAGAAGTCCGAGGAGGTCGAGTCTATTTGTCGACTCTAGGCGAGAGTCCGAGGACAAGTCATCTTTGGAAGACGGTATTTGATAAGGATACCGACTTCCCCCAATACACATGTGCCGGTACCATTCCGGATTCCTCACTCAAGTTCAGTTAGTAATAGTCTCAAGGCCATGTTTGTTGGTTAGCCTCTTTCGGTTCATATCGTCCCTCATTAGGGGCGTTCCTTAGTCTCACTCATTCCTTACTAAACATTGGTTAGTAAGTTCTCACGGTATGTGGTGTTAGTTTTCATACATCACACAACAATACAATACATATATATAATATGTTCCGGTTGCATGCTTTATCTTGTTTAGTGAGCACACAAAGCAAATAGCACACAAGCCGAGGGACACCTCGTTAGCAAGCAGGTCACAAGAAGAAACAACTGTACCGTTCACCGTTGGCCGTTCAGTTGCTTAATCTCCTCCGGAGTCCCATTCCAAGTCCTAAAACATTCATTCAGTTTTAGGTTGTTAATCACTTAACTCAATTCAACTTACTTATCTTTCTTAACTTACTTAACCCTTAATGACTCCAACCTAACACCTCTTAAGTCTTACAACTTAATCTTACAAACTTAATCTTAAACTTTTAAGTTTATACTTAACTTAACTTAATCCCTTAAGTTCTTAGGGTCCTAATCATTACCACCCTACCAAAGTATTCCTCATTACCCATTACCATTCTTAGAATTCAAAATTTCTTTTTTTTTTAAGTGTTAAGGGTCGACCGACCCACCGACCGACCCAACCCCTGGGTCGGTCCATTACAGAAACTCTTCCGTCTCTTGAAACTCATCCGACCGACCCAAAGCTAAACCGACCGACCCAAAACCCTCTGGGTCGGTCCTCTGCCGAAACATTTTCCTTCATTAAATCTTGCCCGACCGACCCACCGACCGACCCATCCTTATGGGTCGGTCTATTGCCGAAACATTTCTGCTGGGTTAGCAGGTCCGACCGACCCAGAACTGGGTCGGACCCTGGGTCGGTCCACTACAGATTTTCCTCTTAAATTGCTCTTTCCAATTCCAAACTCTTCCACAAGTGTCCTAATAGGTCCAACACCATCTTGGCACCTTAAACCCACCTTATAACCTCCTTTAAATACCTAAATCATCCACCAAAATCCACCTTAGTCATTATGCATTTTCCTTGTAATAATGCTACTCTTGTAATGCTTTCCTCTAGGTTTCTAGGTGGTGGTTCATACTTAATGTAACCACTATGCCAATGTTTTCCTCACCACTATAACATCATCCCAAGCATCTCTCACTATCTAAAACTCTTCCAAGCATTTACTAAAAGTTCCTTCACAAGCTTAAGCTTCCATACACCAACACCTTATTTCCTTCCTAGTTGTTACCAACATTTGCCTAAGTTCTAAATACTCAATTACATTCTCTTGATTCCTAAATCCCCCAAGGTAATGCCTAAGTCATTACCACTCATTCCAACACTTATCTTACCCCCTTCATCAAGACAATCTCTAAAACTTCCTAGTACTTCCTTAGTCATTATATTCCCTTAGAACATATCTTAATCACCTTAACATCATACCTTCTCCTTAAACTTATGCTCAAGTCTTATATTCCTCATCTCATGATTTTGGTGTGCTCAAAACACTCACCCATCCTCTAATTCCTCCTAGACATCTCCAGATCATTCTAAACCTCAAGAACCCCTTAGTTAACTCATTCCCACTCAATTCCTTTAATGCTCCCTAGTAAACCCTAGGGCAAATTAACTCACCACCACCACTTAAACATTTGTTTTCTATTAAATTTCGCCATAGCTTCTCTAGTATCTTATCATGCCCTAAGACATTATCTTTCCTCATTCATCCATCTCACACACATCAAGTTCTTTCTCACTATATCTTCTCACCCAAACCAACTCATTCACAACAAACTCAATATATTGCAATAATCTTAAATTGCATAGCACTAAGGCTCTTAAATGACATGGCTCTTAGGCCCTTAAATGACTTAAACTTAAGCACTGAATTTCCACATAATAAGCTTTCAACCTGCAAATACACTCATCAATCTCATAGTAGTTATAATGCTCTTAAAATCCACCTTAAACTTATATTACTAACTCATTCTCATTAGCTCCTTAATCACAAGTTCATAAGCTTGTTTAAGTTCTTTTTCTTAGGTTATAAAACCCAATACACAATGTAAGCTCTAAGCTACATTGGTACTTATCTAAAACTCATTCCTTAATCTTAAACCACCATTAGGTAAGCATTTTACCTTGTTTTCTCAAGCTTATCTTAATCTCCTCCTTAGGCCTTCTTCTTGCATAGATCTCGGCCACCACTTAAATTCCCCTTGCCAATGTTCTAACCAATATTCAAGGACTCATATGAGTACTAAACAATGCACTAACCTCAAGGAATAAAAACCTAGGTTAGAAATGTGTTCTAAGGCATAAAAGTGGATGATTACCTTTGAAGTCTCAATGTAGACTTTGGCATTGAATGAAATAGGACATCCACTAGTCCTTGGTGAATAAATCAAGCTAGAACAAGGCATAAAAACAAGGCCCCATGAGTAGAAATTTTCGGCCATGTATAAGGAATGATGGAAACATGGTTTTCTTACATTTTCTTTACCTTAAGAGAATGGAGAAGCTAATGAGCTCTTCAAACTTGATTTTCCTCCATCAATGGAGTTTTCTCATGGCACCAAAATGGAGCTTTGAAAGATTTGGAAAGATAGAAAGGTAGGTCTTGACCTAACTAAGACAAATATGCAATTTGTTTTGGATTTGGAGCTTGGAGTTGTATTTGGCAAGTGATTGAAGATGGAGAACCCATGAATGAAGCTCTCTCGGTTTGGAGCAAAAGAAGAGAAGAAGAAATCGTGTGGAGAAGAGAAATGAAGAGAGAGAAGAAGAAAAGGTAGGCTAAGGTAATATATTTGCTTTAATAAAGCAAATAGTAACTTCTTTACTTATCTCTTCTTTTCCTTTCTCATTTGATGACTCATGTGGTGACTCCCCACATAAAAACCGGCCACCCTCTTTAATATAAGGCTAACATGGTCTTTGTTGACCAATTAATTGACTTATATTGATTAAAACTTAAACTAGTCACTAAATAGTTACTATTCACTAATCAAGGCACATAATCGGGAAATTTTTGATTTCCCATTGATTTAGACCTCCTAATGTGATACTAATTAGTACACATGTTGATTAAAGAGTAATGATGGACATTTAGCCACTCAAAACTCAATTCTAAGACAATTTCTCAAAAATGTGCTTTAAGACTTCTTAAAGCACATTTTGTGTTTAACTTGTTTTCAAGCTTGGTTTTCTTTGCTAATTGATTTAAAATGACCATTAGGATATTACTAAGGTCTTACCAAGATATTTGGGTACTCACCCAAGTCTCTCCAAGCTTAGAGCACGTTTTTGCCCTGATTGCCTTTAAGGCACTTTCTTATGTTTTCCTTGGTTTAAATTGTCTATCAATCTTTCTAAGGCATATTTTAGCCTTAATACATCATGATTTGATGTTTACTTAGCATACTTAGGTTTGGGGTATTTCAAATAATCACAAAAGTACTCCATAAAGTGGTGAAATAAGTCATGCACCAAATAAAATGACGGTGAATAAAGACCTTGAGATAGCACTATTTCACCACTTATCACTAGCCAGTGTAAAAGTTGGGTACTCTATGAAGGAACCGGAATTATTAGTAGTTGGTAACCCTTAAATTTAATTTGGTGGGATAAATAATTAAAAAGGGATAATGGATTTTAAATTAAGGGTGATGGTAATTAGTGTTGGAATTTACTTCCAGGTCAATGATTCGGGAGATCGAGTTTGAGATACAACACCTCTTAGGGCTACGGTAAAAGGTATGTTATTGTGTGATCTGAGTACCCCAGAGGGTCACCTTGGGTTCGGATGTGTGAAAATGTGTGATAAGAAGATATGCCTGTTTATAGCTCTTCGATTATTATGGCATGTGGGATGCTGTGATTTGGATTATTGTATTGCTGGACTTGATATATGCTTGCCAATTGGAATGAGATCATTACCAGACAACTATATAAATTATAAGTAGAGACTGTGGAATAGGTGGTGCCAGAGAAAATAATGATTAATGGATATGTTATCTATACGATATAAATGACTAAGGATTTTTCTTGGGAAATGTGGTAGAAAACTACTATTATATGATGAGTAAAATTTGGGATATGATATCAATTGTATAAAGGTCCTAAGAATGTTTCTTAGGCAGTAAGATGTAAGACCTTGTTACGACGAATAAATACTGGATATGTTATTCAAGATGTATGTAAGTTCCTAAGAATGTTTCTTAGGCACTGAGATTGAGATATTAATCATATGGGGGTAGTTATTGATTATTGGTGAGAAATTCAAGATGTTCTTGGTTGCGCATTGTGATCACAGAGTGGATTACCAAGATCGGATCTACACAAAGTGTTGAGAATCCAATGAGTCGATTGATCGTTGGTCGGTTCACCCTGTCTGGTGTTTGGCTACTGCCAATAGGTTACCCGCCTTTTAACAGGGAGAACGTGTCATCTTTAACATAGTGCACGTCAAGGTTATGGGATGAGAGTGTATAAGAATAAGATATTATAACAGGTTGAATAATGCAAGAGGTAATGAAATACCCCTAAATTAATTTAAATTAATTTAGGGGATTTCTTTTATTAAAAATTAAATTATTATATGGAATTATGAATATTAAATTATTACATGGAATTGTGAATATTAAAGTATTATATGGAATTGTGAAATTTATTTAGGGGTTTTCTCCTATTTAAACCTAATTATTATATATTATTATATAGTATTATGAATTTAATAATAAGATTTATAAGTCAATAAATCTTGGGAAAATTTATAAACACTCCAACTATATTGTAAAGATTTTAGGAAGTGTTGGAACATTGTTTTGAAACATAAAAGTCAATATAAAATTCTAGAAACCTTAAAGCTTATTAAGCCTTGCTAGAGTTGACTTTTTGAGAATGGTCAAACCAGGCCATGAAACCTATACCAATAAATAGGTTATGGAAAACCATGAAGATCGATAAAAAGAACGTCAAAAACGGATCATCCTAGCCAAAGTTATGCTAGATTGAAGTTTTGAATCAAATTTGAAGAAGTGCCACGTGTCACTCTGTAATGGGTCGCCCACACTTAGCCGATTTCCTTCCCTGATTTTCGTAACCGATTTCACTTCCTAGCCCTAACTTTAGACGGCTATAACTTTCACATTACTCAATATTTTTCCATGCCGTCTTCACCACTCTCTTCTCCTACAATTCCTCTTTTCAACCATTACTCATAAAAACCCTAGATATATCTGAGTCAACCGGAAAATCGAGCCAAAGTAGCCACCTTGCGAGACTGTTTCCAGAATTCCAGAATTTCCTTCGTTTTCAGGTAACTTGCGTCGATCATAACTTCTTCGTTAATCAACCAAAATTCGATTTCTTTAGCTAGTTGTAAAGATCTCTAATCCCTCTACAACTTTCGTGTTTATGCCCAAGTCTGAATCGCAACCAATTGGGAGATATGGAGGTCTAAAGTTTCGGTCTCAACAGCACATAAAATAACACCGAAACAGAGAGGTAAACTCGTGTTTTGTAACTTCAATATCTTTCTGTATGGTGCGAGTTGGGTTTAGTTCTTGCTACCAATACGTAGATCTACAATTCTTCTTTCCAATGAGCCCTTACTCATTATCTAACTAGTTTTGTATTGCTAGTTATAGATCTGCAAAGTTGGCACCACGAACTGTATCAAGTTCGAGTTTTTTTTCCAGTTTCCGATTTGGAATTCACCAAATTCGCACAATCCGGTGAGTCTCCGATCAAATTTCTCCGTTTTTGCTGTTCGTAATGGTATTTCCGATCTAACCCATGTATCAATTTAGTCAATTACATGTTAGATTAGGAGAATTTGATAGAATTGAGTTCGAATCGAATTCTGTTTCCAGGAAGAACCCTAACTTCGAACTAAATTCGAAACCCACTGAATACCACATTATAATTGGGGAAATTAGCATCATTAGAACCGAAATTTGATTACGAATCCATAGAAACAAGAATCATTCTATTTCGTTCTGTAGATTAGGAGATATTGGTAGATTAGTACTCGGCCCCCTTATTGAATTCGCTGAAGAACTCGTAACACAGGGGCCGTCCGATCTTGTTTTAAGAGATTGGACGGCCAAGATTAGATCTGGTGATTATAAGTTATTAAAGTTTCTATAAAAATCCAGTAAATAGTCTTAACTTGTTGGGTTAATTTAAATATCTTCCCGAATGTATTTTGACTTGAAATTTTAACCATAGGTTCCTTATTTAATATAGTTTATTTTGATGTAAATTATTATGGTTTTGGAGTTTTTAAACATAAGTTATGATTTTTACAAGTTACGGGTTTTCTGGAATTATTTGGCTAAATTAAAAAGATATTTTTATGAAATAAAAATTTTTATAATATGTCTAAAATGTTATAGTTACTGTATATTAAATTTGGGAATTTTTGGGCACTGGTAAAAGGTTTAAAAAAATTGTGTTTATGAGTTTTTCATAAGAATAACTTATAATATATGGTTTTTAATGTAATAAAAAAATTAAAGCGTAGTTGATTAATGAACTTTATAGGTTGGGGAAAATATAATAAGACTAATTAACATTTAATACAGTATGTTTATTAATATTTTGGGTATTAACTTTAAGTGAAGTGAAAAAAAATTGTTACATATATTTAATATATATTATATGAGTGAAATAAAATAGAAACTTATATTAAATCAAGGAATTTAACTAAACTACATTTTATTTATTATATAATATGGAAGCTAATATGTTTAACTAAAACTAAGGGAAATATTTTATTTTATAAACCATAAATCAGTTGTGGATATGTCTAAAAGATATTACATATAATTAAATACAATAGAATTTCTTAAAGAATGTTCTGGATAAATCTTAATGTATGTAGATATATATATTTATATATATATAAATACAATAAAAATAGATAAAGGAAATAACATTCCTTGTGATAAATGTAATATGAAGGAATTAATAAGTTAAACTAAACCTCTGCATAATACTAATAGAAGAATATTATATGAGGTGGTATTAAATTATAGTTATGTATTAGGCTTAAGAGTTACCTTTGAATTTCCAAGGTTTATATGTAAACCATATTAAAATACATGTATAGTAATATTTGTCAATGATCAGAATGTAAATCTAAAATTGGGATTAAGTAATTAATAAGTTAAAACTTAGGAAAAATTGTGATTACATAAAATGTTGTACAAATAGATCTTATTCTATAATTAATGATAAACAAATGTAATACGTTTACATCTAAATGTTCTTAATATATAAACCATAATAAAATAAGTAAAATGCTTTTACATCTAAGTGTGAGGGGGATTAGTAAGTCTAGATTTAATCATTTCTTAACATTTATGATAGTGAAATATAACTTAATGTTTTAAGATTGAATCATTAGAAGGATTATGATATAATCTATATTAAACGATGATTTGGAAATTAATCTAAATAATAATCCTTACGTTCTTAGAATTTGATAAGCCATATAAAATACATTTAATACCAATGTTCAGGATGTGAGTTTATAATTAAGTAATGTATTTAGTAGTTAGAATTTATAAGAAGGTTTATAAATAGAAATTAGATACTTAAAATCTTTAAACCTTTAATTAGATGAAACTAGGTTACGTAAGAGATTATATTGATTTACCTTTTTGACACTGGAAATATTAATGTGTCATTTGAATATAAGGTATGGGGATTTTCAGAACAGATTATCTTGATACATAATTAACAATTTCACTTATGAATCGGAATTTAGTTCTTAGATAGATTTTACCTTATGTCGAGATATAATGTTTATCCTAAAATACAATAAAGGAAATTAATTTATTAAGTTATTCCTTTGAAACCTTTGGTCTTGTAAGTATATAAAATGTATTTAAGACATAAGTTTATTAAAATTTAGTACAAAAGGATTATACATACTCTATGGAGAGAATGTGTGAAAAATCAAATACTTGGGAAATTAAAATGTAAGTAAGGATACATAAAAAGGGTTATCTTAAAACACCTTATTATATAGGTAATAATTAAGCGAATAATATACTTTGTGGATACTAAGTAAAAGAGTTGGAAAGGTTTGAGTTAATTAAATATAGTTGTTTCGGGATGAAGAGTAATTGAACATCTTAAGACAAGATAATTAAATGGTTATAATATTAAGTCATTCTAAAGTAAAGATAAAATAATTGAGTCTAGTAGTTGTCTCTAAATTCTAAGATCAATGAAGTTGTAATGAAATGCATCTTCGACACTATGATTTCGATATACGGGATGTAGATCTTAATTAAGTTAAGGGGGAAGACTTAGTTATAATGGATTATCTAGTAGATATTGATAAAGATACATAGTCAATAAATTGTGAAATAACAGTATAGTATTCTAAGATAAACCCATCGTTGGTCATAACACGATGTATGTCCTAAAGTAAGAATAAAAGTATTGAGCTTAAGAATTGTTATTGAAATTCTAAGATTGATTGAATAACGTATAATGCACTTATGTTATAAAGGTCTTTAATGTGAGAGTTATGGTTAGGTATGGGTAAAGTGGATAAGGGTGGAACAATTAACAAGTGTTAATAAAATACATTCCTTGGTCTTACAACCTTGAGTTATACAACATTCTAAGACAAGTCAAAGGTTATTCTTAGCATTTAAGTGAGGGCTTAAAGGACAATTGAGACTTAGAAATAACAGTGAGGAGTTTATTTAAGTTTAACGTGGGCTACAAGTGATTGATGATAGACTACCTTTAATATTCTTCAGAGTACTGTTGATTGTTTGCGCAAGTAGATTAGAACTGCTACAACGTTACCCAGGTACGATTTCTCGTACTCAGCTTGTTGTGTTTTGGACCTTATGGAATGTTTTGTACGATTTCTCGTACTCGATACTTTTGCTGATGGACTTTATGGAATGTTTGGAACACCAACTGATCTTGAATGGATTTCAAAAGGAAACTGTTTGGGTGACTAACTGAGCTTGCTGTGACTAACTGAGCCAGTATGTGAAACTTCCTTGGTTATTGGTTCCTCCTATCTAGTTGTTTCACTAGATATTAACTGCCTAGGGTTTACGCTTCTGCACTCTGTAGGACTGAGTATTTTGGTATTGCTCTGGTGTAGTTAATGATCTAGTGGGGTAACTGGGAATATAGGAAAGTATCTGGTATTGGTAAATTCTTCCTTTGGACTATGGGTATTGTTTCATCCATGAGTCGAGTTTGATCAGCCTAATTGGGAATGGAATCTTTCTATTGGGTATTAATTGTTGAGGGTTTACGCCTCTGCACTCTGTAGGACTGAGTGTTTTGGTATTACTCTTGTGCAGTTAATAATCTAATGGGAATATGGGAAATGTTAATCTTGGTACTGAGTATGGATTATTTATATTAAGTGGTGCACACACTTTTCACCGATGACTGAGAACGGGTCGGTGGCAGCGGAGGTCTGCTATACCTCGCCCTTTGTGGCAACTGACAGCGGAGGTCTGTTTACCTCGCCCTTTGTGGCAACTGACAGCGGAGGTCTGTTTACCTCGCCCTTGTGGCAACTGACTGGCGGTGGGGGCCATCTCTTCCAATTGGTTTATTCCACTCTTGAGCATATTTTGTCTATGGGAATCATCTTCTGAAATGGTGGAGACATAAACTGTCTACCACGGGTTATGGATATTAATGTCACTCCTAGTCCTTTGTGACTACTTAAGTCTTCCTCTTCTTAACCAGATTTGGTTCTAACATCAACAATGGATGCTTACTAACTATGTGGTGTGACTACTTAAGTGGATGACTTGTTTTGGAAGTTCTCTATCTCTATCTTTGTCTTGTTTCCTTTTCTCTTTAACTTGATTGTTTGGAAGTGCTTTATCTCTGTTTTACTTTTAAGAGTTTGTTTTCATGTTACTGTTTATTTTGAAGAGTTATGTTTTATAAGTTTGTTTTTGGAGAATTGTACCAGTTCCATTCCAGGGAACTGACCCGCCCCTTTTGGGGTGGGCTGCTTGGTTTCATCTTGCAGGTACGAATTGATTTACAGGTGGCCACGAAGAGAATGAGCGTTTGGGATGGGACTAGGTTTTGTGGAGAGTTAATGTGTTTAATTTCTATTATGTTTGTGTTAAGTTTTTCTCGAGTTCAGACCGTAGCTTTTGTAGATTGTAAGTTGTAATTGGTGAGGTTTGGTGCCGGGTATTTGGAACCCGATGGTCTGTAATCGCCTTAGAGTTTTATTTCCGCTGTATTTATGGTTAATAGGGGCGTTACAGGTAACACATGGAAGTTGAGCAAGACTCACAATTTATAATGATTGTTAAGGATGCCTTGATGGTTGGAACTTAAAGTCAAACTAATTATGATATGTATGATTACGGAATGACTTTTATTCTTGAACTTATGATTGTGGATGATTTATTATGT